>JARFJB010000209.1:2420000-2467500 GCA_036346205.1 Vesta saturnalis | reverse complement strand
GTCTGTAACAATTGTTATTCCTGCATGTAAATACTTCTATGTTAAATCACGGACTACCTTTTCGGCTAATCCTTGTCCATTAGTAAGCGTCTGTCTCGTATATATTTGCACATCGAGTGAGTAGCTTGACGTATTGCACAATATAAAGATTTTTATTCTGTATTTATGCCGCTTAGTGGGAACGTATTGGTGGAATGCCAACCTTCCCCTGAAAGGTACCATGGATTAATCAACCAACAGAAATTCTACAGGAACACACTGATTATGAAAATTATTTTGAACTATTTTGAAAAGGTCCTTTATCTTGTGAAGACTATCATTTGGTGAGAAATCTCTTACGGGAAACCTGATTACGGTTTCTTTTAGGTCTTACTCCGCCGCCGCTTTTACCAGAATCCATTTCAAACTAAAAATTGAAACAAAGTTGAGTCAAAAATATTCTAAAAAAATTACTGCAATAGTTGCAGATAATGCGATACCAAATGTGTACGAAATAAATGAAATAGCACACAAGTGTGCACACAGCGTATTACGGTTACCACCATATCACTGTCAATTTACTCCAATTGAACTGGTGTGGGAAAACCGCAAAGAACACGACAACAAAAATATAGGAAGGCAAAATTCCAAATTTAACCATGACCATGTAAAAGAAATATGCATGGAATTCTTGCAACGAATTGATGGGACATATTGGCAGAAATGCATTAAACATCCCGAAGTGTCTATGTTAGAGTAGTGGGAAATTGAAAAACATTTTTTTTGAGGTTGTGCAACCATTAATTATATCTACTTCTGAGAGTGACACATAGTGAATAATTTTTTTTAATTTAAATGTTTTAATTCCAATATAATATACTCTAATTTGTTCATACATAACATATTGATAACTCTACAATAGGTGGACTGAACACATGCACTGATTTATGTAAATTGATTTTCATTACTTGTAACAATATGAAATCTATTTAAACTATGTGCTAAATTAAAACATTAAACATCTATAATTTCGTTGAACTTTGAACTATATTACACTGTACTCACTTCCTTCTACAAGAATGAAATAATCACAAATGTATCGATATTTATGTTATAGTAAACCATCTACAAGGATTGTCGATTACAAAGCAATAATTATGCTTCTAGAAATGTTGTTATAATTATAAATCTTGATACTAACAAACTAATTGCAACTTTTATCAATTTTTCCTCCTGGAATTACTTAATTTATAATAAACAAAAAAAGTGTTTGTTTACACACAAATATATAGGTTGTGTATTATGATGGTATGTAATTGTATTCAAACCATGTCCTAAATTATAACAATTCACTGTCGCAGCAAAATATTTTTTTCTCTATCAATAGAATAAGTGGATATAATGGATAATTTTTCTAGTTTAAAAACATAAAAAATATTCAATAATTTTCAACTTTCTTTGACATTTCATGGAAATTTATGTGGAGACATTTTCCGATAAAAATATTAACTTAAAGATACTTTGCTGATTTAATGAAGACTTACGTTGCCTAAATCTTGGTTCGTGTAATTTTAAGATGAGTCATATCCAACTTTATTTGAATCAAACTATATAATTGAAGGGTTTCTTTCATAAACAACCAATGCCGTTTTTTGTCAATACGGTGCTGTTCATTCCATTCTACGTAAAACCACGTTGGCATATCCTTGTAAACTATAGTGGCAAGAAATGCCATAGTCAGCTAAGTAATGCGAATGAAATACCGGCTACTTTGCAAAAAACAACCAATGTCCCAGCGAGTTTTAGCAAAAATATCCAATACCATCAATATCAAGACACGTGTTTAGATTTTACTAGAAATATTTTAATCTGATCATATGTTGTCGTTTGTGAACGTGTATTCGTTTAGCTTTAGCGGATTTAAAAAAGTTAACACAAATTTAAAAATGTCAAATAGTAGGAGTGGCCCATACAAATCATGTGGGTAATTATGTACCTGCTAGGTTTACAGGAGCGGACTGTCGGTAAGTTTCAATATTCAAAATTTTGCTCGTATAGTAACTTTAACATGAGGTAGCAACTATTGATTATGCTGATGGTTGTTCTGAATCAATATGCTTGCGGTCAGTGGCTTAGAATATTCACTTTCCGAACAAGCGATGTGTGGGTACGAATCTCCTTGACTTTGTTTTTCCTTTAAATTTGGTCTTCAGTTCATTCTCTTCAAACAATGAACCAGATAATTATCTGGCCGCTCATTTAAACACGTAAAGCAAAAAAGACCGAGACGGGCTCGTAACGATGCAGATTACGACGATGAACCTTCATTTGATCATTCAGTCGCTTTTTGCTACAAAGTTCGAATAGTTGGAACAGAGAAAGCGCTCTGTCACACTGCATTTTTGAGTCTGTATGGAATTTCTAGAAGTCGGTTTACAATAATTCAAGACTCTTTTAAGGATTCCCGTTTACCTCCTTGTGATGCACGTGGAAAACATCCTAATAGACCATCTAAAACACCCAATGAAATCTTATATTTAATAAGGCTGCATATCAAGTATTTTAGAGGAAAACAATCACACTGTTTACGGAGAGATAATCCAGAAAAAATATATTTGCCTGAACAACTCAGAAAAATGCATAGATTATTTCTTCAGGAAGTTACAGTTAACGTCTCGTATCTTATTTACTACCAAGTTTGCAAAATTGAGTTCAATATTTCGTTTGGTACTCTTGGAACCGACACTTGCACTAAATACGATGAATTAAGCCTGTTTTATCACTCAGGATAACTTCAGATTTCAAGTAGGCGGTTCACTATTTTTAAAGGCTGCGTTGCTACAAGACACACGTTATCACTTTAATGCAACCATTCTTTGCATTGTAGAAAAGAACAAAACATAAGTCGAACGTTAGTTAAGCAACCGCCCTAATTTACGACATGCAGAAGACCTACAATTGGTTGGGGCACTTTCAACTAAATTAACAGGCATAGTTCAAATACACGTGTACCGGCAACATCGGTGAATATTTTTGCACTTTTGTGCAACAAATGTTTAGTACATGCAATTTAGATAGAAAAAGATGAAGAATCTTGTGAAACGATGGTCACATTAAAAAAATTTTTATGTGAATGATATGCTTCCAGTATTATTTAAAAAAATGTTATTTTACCATGAACTCTCTTTTTTTAAGTAATCGTTATATGCTAAGCACGAAAAGACCGTTTCATATATTTGCTGTTTTATATTTTACTCATGCTATTTATTGTTTCCTTCTTTTTTTTTCTGAATTCGATGTGAATCCTATAAAGTTCTTTACTATTGTTTGTAATAACAATACTATTGAGAATCAGTGGACAATATGCAGTTATTTTAATTTATATAACTGAGGGACATATAATTAAAAAATACCAATAACTCTGCTTTTACAGTAATCATTTCACGTGCATGTGGAAAAACGCAATAAGATTGATTTCTTTTTATAATATTTTAACTGAAACATTTAGTCAATTGTGTTGCTCGATATTACCACTTGTTCTGCGTACTCTGTATTGTGAAAATGCAACACGAATTTTCATTTCAATAAATCCACAGGACTATCGCAAAAATTCAGCCACTTATAATATACTACTGTAAATGTAACATTTGTTTGAAATTTCTTAGCTACCATAAAATGTACGCCATGTACAAAAAAATCGACGTCAGTTGCACTACACTTCAAACATCTTGACAGATGTTTCAAGAATCGGTTTACAAGTCTGCCTCTTTTGTGTTTGGAACGCTCCGCCCATGACATTTGGGTTTATCAGGAATTCCATTTTTCTATTATTTCACGTTTTAATTAAATTAAATACGAAGGCGAAAATTAAAAAAAAATAGCTCCTGCGCGACATAAATAATAAAGTTAGCTGTATTTGTGCAAAATCAGGAGAATATTTCTAAAAACAAGTGAGATAAATTTACAAAAAGCTGATAGCGCCCCGAGAGAACAGTCTTAACGAAAAACAACGAGTTATTGAAAAAGATCTTCATTTGCGAAAATCCAAGAAGTTCACGCAAATAAAAACACATTACAAATTGGGGGCAAATGCCAATAGATGCATGGCGATTTCTTTTGATTTTCAACAAAATTTACCGTTACCACTTATTAGAACTAGTGATGTTTTCTAAGAAAGTCAACTATACGTGTTCGGAATCCTTGACCTGGCAGATGATTCAGCTGCTATGTATGTATATACAGAGGATGTGACAAGAAAAGGCGCTAGCGATGTTACATCCATGCTTCTACACTATTTGAATAATAAATATTTAACACATAGTCAATTAGTCATTTTTAGCGACGGGTGTTCTGGACTTACCAAAAACCATATTATGGCATATTTTCAGTATATGTTAGTACTACATGTATTGAATTATTCAAGAAAGTAGCCCACGTATTCCCTATACGAGGTCATTCTTTTCTTCCGAATGATCAAGATTTCGCTTAGATTGAAAAAAGAAGAGAATGAATAGCCCGAAAGTTCCCGAGGATTGGGATGCTATAAAGGAAGCAAGAGTAAAACCATATCCTTTTGCTGTAGTTAATACGACGCAAAACATGTACTTCGATATCCAAAACGCACGCCGGTCGTACTTCCTTAAACTGCCGCGACCAACGTTAGGCTTTCGAAAAGTACGAATGATAGAGATATCTGCCGATTTTGAATATGTTAAAACTAAAAATACTTATTCAAGACCATGGACAATGTGCTGCTCGAAACAAAACAGTTTTGCATAAATACGTTGGGCTTAAGTCATTGTATAAAGAACTACTACCAATAAACAATATGAAAACAAAAAATTTAATATCTCTTTCAGCCTTTTTGAAAAACCCCGCTAATGCCACATTTTATAAAGAATTTAATGTTACCGAGTCTGCCAGTACTATCGACATCAACGAGGATGATAGTGACAGGTGTGATTAATATTAAATGAAATAATTTTACTTTTTGACGAGTTTTGAATGTATTTCTGAGTTTCAATCAAATGTTTGGTTAGGTTTTAGTACACGTTATTTTAAATTTTTAGAAAGAACAGGATACCCCGTCAAAACAGCCTCGGAAAAAACAGTCCCCACAAAACAGCCGCGACAAAACAGCCCACTGACCAAGCCCCCGTCAAAATAACCCCCGACAATACAGCCTCCGATAGATCCAGTTTTAATGGTGTTTGGGTTATACCTCACACATACGTTTGACGTGTAAAACGTAAAGGTTGCCATAAAATGTTTATTAAATACATCGTATCCAAAAATTTATAGAAAATAGAGAAAATATTATTCTTAGCTGGCGAATTGTACATTATTAAATTATTTTTGTCAAAATATTCTGGAATTTTTTATTTAACTTTAAATTTAATTTAATAATTCCAACAATACAAATAAGGTAAATGTAAAAATAATTATCCCATTTGGAAATAAATGTTATACTTGCATTTATTTTTGTTTTTATTTCGTGTTGTTGAAAACAGAAATAAAAAATAAAGAAAATGAAAGTTAAGGAAAAAATACATAAAATAAAAAAAATAAAACAATTAAAACAAAAGTAAAAAAAAAACAGTTAAAAAAGACCAAAAATAATCAAACTTTTTAAAGACAAAAAACACAATTAAAAAGAAAAAAGGGAAGATCAAGAAACAAAAAAGTTTTCAATAATTATCGCCAACTCAGGTAGACATACTGTATAATCATAATAATTATAAATTCTATAAATAAGTACGGTATTTATTTTTACTTGGGCTGTTTTGTCCGCGGGCTTTTTTGTCGGGGCTGTTTTTTGGGGTCATTGGATCCCTTTTATACGTTCTTCTTCTATTATATCTGTTGAAATTCTCCCACATAAGCGACTCATGTCTGTAGTTTTCACATTTTAAGGCGGTCTTCTTTTTTGTGTATGGATAACATAAATTCCACCTTGCATTCTTATGGTACTAGCTATCCCAGTAAACACCTATTGATTCATTCTGTAAGCACTGTTATCATTTGGTCTGTTCCGTTTTTTATCGCCTCTACCATAATTCCACCTGGTCCACTTGCTTTTCGATTTTTCATTTTCTTAATTGTCTGTTTTACCGTTTCAACTTCCACCGTTATTATTTCTCCTTGAATGTGTATGTTGGCTTAATGTAGAAGAAGAAGGTTTGTATTCAGATCGTCTTTGTGAATCTGAATTAGAATTAAATTTGAATTTGGAATTCTGAGCTTTTACTTGCTGTAATTTTTTACATAACTCCACCAAATGGAAAATATCATTAACATTAACAATAGCTAACTGAGTAGCAAACCAAGGTTGTAAATGTTTCATAATAATTTTTAATTGTTCACCTTCAGAAGGAGGAATGTCTAATTGTGAAAATTGTGAAAAAATGTAAAAACTTCTTTCTCACTACCATTAAATTTTAAATTTAATTTGTAAACAGGAACAGAACTTTTAGAAACTTGTAAATTTTGAATTAATTTGGAAAAATCTTCAGCAGGAATACTAACTGAAGTATTAACATTTTCATTAGGTGACATAGAAATATTAGAAGTGTCTAAATGTGGTAACTCATTATTCAATTCAAAGTTTTCGCTAATTGATTCAATGAATTCTAAAGATTCGTTACATAAAGCCAATAACTGATCGTATAAATACAAAAATTCATGATCAAAAGTGGTATAATTTAAACGTTTCAAGATATGCAGTAAACGAGTGTGAAGTCTAAGGTATTCCCCTTTCGAAGGCTTATGTCTAAAAAAATTAATCGAAGTTTGATTCCAGTTCTAAGGTTTGGTCATTTCAACTCTCTTGTACGAATCAAATAAGTTTGGGTTAATCCTTTCTAAATTTAATTTACGTCTTAATAATTTATGTTTCTCATCCACAGTTAACCTTTCCGCATCATTAACATTTCTAAAACCTAACTCTACTAATAACTCATCACTACGTAAAACATCCACTAAATAATTTAAATTTGACATGGTAAAAAATAATACACGAACAATAAAATTTCACTAATCGCAAATACAATAAAAATATTAAATTGTAATAATAAATGGTTACAGTACCTTTAAATGGTCAACTCTAACAATCGAAACTGAAACAGACAAAAGCGAAAATAACCAGCAAATGGTAATGAAAGCAAATCAAGTCCCTTGCCCGATGCGCCAGTATAATAAAGTGGTGTTAATGGTATAATAAATTTAATAAAAAATAAATGGAATAATGAAATAAGAGTAAAATTCTCCAAAACACAAATCGTCAAACTGACTGGAGATACTAACCATTCACCACTAATAATTCCTTTGTCCCAGTCGGTAGTTTAAATAGGGGAGGTTCAATATTTTGATTTGCTTAATTACCACTAAATCTGCTCGCTTACTTCCACTGAACATAAATAGCAAGAAAATTGTATGTAACACTAATAAAAATGATCTCGGACGCCAAATTATTTTTTTTTAATTATAGCCGGAATAACTAAACCGAGTTTTACACTAATCCTTATCAAAATGTAAAACAATAAAAATATACAAATATGTTTATTAACAGTTAATGTGATATGATGAAATAAAAATATATCTTAAAACTAATAGTAAAAACCTTAAAATACTAAAAAATCATTACATAAATACCTTTGTAAATGTTTACGAAACGGTCAACCAAGGTGATGTCATACTTGCACCATTATTGCGCAATATCTTGAAATAATGTTATCAGCCACACCCAAAACTGGAATTATCCTTCTTAAAATTGAATAATCCAATATTTATTGCATTTCTCGAAATTTTCAATGCAAAATTGCAATCATAAAATGAAAGCGTACGCAACCGTAAAATTAAATGCGTATTTAAAATGTAATCCAAGTACAAATAAAACTGAACTAAAATAAAAGTGCAGTAAAAAAAAGTGCCTGAAAAGAGCAAATGTTTTAATTTTTGTATAACGAGTTAAAAGATATCTTACCATCAAATCAATGGCACTTGCACAAGATTTAGGTGAAAAACCAAAACAACGCTTCCTGCTGTAATGTGCATCAGGAAGTAAGCAAAACGGATGCTTTGGAAGTTAGATCATGTAGTTGTGCGCAAAAGGATTTGAGCAGGATTACGTCAATGATGACGTAATGCGCGAATAAAATGATCAGAAGAATAATTTATGGGAATCTAAACCTTTAAGAAATATATACACTAAAGAAGATATGCACTATAAACCCTTAAAAAGATATGCAAATTAAGTTGCCTACCTCATACCTATATTTCAATAATTAAAAACTTTTTTCTTATATTTACAACAGAACGAATGAAAGACCTTAAATTAAGGTATATTTTAATACAAGGTTGTTACAAGTTTCTCTAGCACTTCGTCTGCGTATTCTTGGCCATAGACTCAGTTTTTCCCGATAAGGGTGTGATGATACCTAGCAGATAGTGTGGTAATGAGGGACACGGTGAATTTCTCGAGCTAACAATTCGTCTCACAGGAATTCCTTGCTTATGAATCTTTGGTAGGCCGTACAGATGCGGAGGTTTGCTGTAGTGTGGGGTAAGTCTAGTTCTCTGGTAATCGGAGAACTCCCCTTATGTGTTGCCAGCGTCAGGTATATCGGTCTTTCGATTGATGGTGTGGGGTCTTTTGGTATTTGTTTGTACTCACCCCCGTCTAGTAGTTCTCGGACCTTACTGTTGTAAGTGTCCATATCCATTACCACAGTCGCGTTTCCTTTGTCTGTCGGGAGAATTTTGATCCTTGGATCATTCTTAAAGGAAATTACCGCTCTCCTTTCTAGGTTAGAGAGGTTAGGTTTAGTTCGCTTAGATGAGTCTAGCACTGATCTCACCTTACTTCTGTATTCTTCGGCTTCTTCAGGATCTAATTTCATAGCTGTTCATTAGCTTTTCGGGTATCTTCTGCTGAATTTCCTTGTGCATTGCCTTGGTCTATATTTACGTCTGGTAGCCGTATTTATCCTATCAAAGTCTTGTTGGTCTACTTTACGAGCTGGTAAGAATATATAAATAGTTAACTTGCATGAAGCTTAAAATTCACGTATATGTAATAAGACAAGATTTCTAGATACTCACTAAAGCATTCCAAACTCTGCTACACAATCATTTTATGTCTTGGGTTGCTAACAAAATTTCTCTAGCTCAACATGGGTTTTATCCTGGTCGGTCCACCATCACTAACCTATTTTGTGCCACCCAGTTTCTTGCTGAAAGTCTAGATAATAAACAGCAGGTGGATGTTGTATATATAAACCTACGTAAGGCATTTGATACTATTAGTCACCGTGTACTTTTGAAGAAACTCGAAAATTTTGATTTTGCTGACAGTTTAGTCAAACTTTTTAATTCATATTTCAATAATCGCATTTTATTTACTACAATGGTTATAACTCAGCCCCTTATATACAAATCTCAGGTGTGCCGCAGGGCTCAATTTTGGGTCCATTGCTTTTTAATATTATATTAATAACTTAATTGACAACATTAAAGGAAGTTGTTTAATGTATGCAGATGATATTAAGTTGTTTAAAGTAATTAATAATTATCATGATGCTTTAATTCTGCAAGGTGCTCTGGAGAGTGCCACCTGGTGTAGTTCGCATAATTTGACAGTGAACGAATCTAAATGCTCGGTAGTTTCGTTCTCACGTAAACTTAACGACATTATGTTTCGTTATAATATAGATGGGTTTGTCTTGGGTAGACCTGATACTGTATGTGATCTTGATGTAGTTTTCGATAAGAAATTGTCATTTATCGCTCGTTTAAATAAAGTTATAAACTCGGCATACAAAAGCCCAGGCTTCATAATTCGAAATACTAAGAATTTTTCTATATAATCTATTATTATTCTGTACAACTCTTATGTTCGTGTGAAACTGGAATGTGGAGCAGTGGTATGGTCTCCTTTCTACGCTGAGTACATTAGTGCTCTTGAGAAGGTTCAAAGTCTTTGTTTTTCCGAAAATGTAATCACTATCCACCTCGAAACTTTTCTCATGAATGTTTATTAAATGAGTATAGGTTTGCATCCTTAGAGGTTAGAAGAAAGATGCACGCTGTAATATTTTTATACAAAGTCATATCGCTTTTAATCGACTTCGCAGAGGTTCTCAACATAATCCAATTTAGAGTTCCAAGATTTAATTCTCGTTCAAGTAACGTGTTCCACCTACCTGCCACTCGAACTAATGTCCTTTTCTATTCTCCTTTGCACAGAATGATCTCGGCTTACTCTTCAATCGAAGCTAATCTGGATATTTTTAACTGCACTATTAAGCAGATCAAATCGGCTCTAGTAACTCGTAAAACTACCCATTCATAATATACCTTAAACCAATCTTTTTTTAATGTACGTAGGTAAGCATTTGATCTTAGACTCTACGTATTACATAATATTTTCTGCTTGTTGTAAACTTGATACCGCTTGTTCTCCTCCTAAGTAATTGGGCGCAGTATGCCTGTTAAGGAGAGCATTCTAATAATAATAATAATAATAATAATCCTCGATCTACATATAATTGTTTGCAATGACCACTTTTAATTGGTTGGAAAGATTAAAGTCTTTAATCACGGGATCCCACACTTTTTACCTTATTTACTATATTTAGTTACATTACTTTAGTATAAATTGATGCCATTTATGACAAGTAGAGGAAGTCGTTAAAACGGAGGTACTCATTTTTCCTTATGTACACAAAAACAAAGAAAAAACACATAATTGTAATTACTTTCTTTTATCACTTCTAAGTAGAAAATTTGCTTTTAAGTGGAGTTAGCGACAAAGATAACAACTTACACCAAAGGGGTTTAATTGCTTTATAATGTTGTCTTAATAGGATTTAATGACCCTTAATTGCATTTTATGACAGATGGCTTTTCCACCTAATTTCGTCATCTCTTGCGGCGGTTTTTTCAATCCCTACTTTTAAAATCACTGTTTTGGTATATTTTTCAACCTCTATTGTATTACCTGTTTAGATCAGATTTTCATTCCCTCTGCGGGTTGCATATCTTAAAGGGGTACAAATTCTACGTGGCGCCATCCTGTTTCTGTACACGTTTTGGCTCTCTCTAATAATATTTTCTCCCTCTTCTTTCTACTACCTTGCTTACATTTAACTTTTTTGGATTTGCGCAATTTTGTTTCCGTCATCTTCTTCGATTTTCGCCATCTTCCTTGCGTATTCATTTATTCGTGTTTCCGCCATCTTGTTTCACGTGAGCCATTTTCTATTTGCAGTCATCTTGTTTATTTATCCCGCCATATCGTTTCCGTGCACCTTTTTGATATCATCAAAACGAGTAAACGCCTAATCACGTAACCATCGCAAATACACAAACTGGCAATCAAGTAAACGACCAAACAGCTGAGCACACAAAACTAGCCAACAACCGCCGTCTCTCTCCCTGTTTTATGGATTAGAAATAATTATAGCGTCATCTATGGTGTTAATTAAAAGACAGCACACAGTTTGTTGTGCCAACTTGTGTAACTTAAGCTCGAAGGATCATTATTGGAATGATCAAAGAAATTAGCATACAGTTTTAAATGCCATCTTATAGCATAATTTAAAATTATAGCGGTATATTTAAAATAATTTATTGCCCTCTCCCTCTCCTCTCCCTCTCCTCTCCCTCTCCCTCTCCCTCTCCCTCTCCCTCTCCCTCTCCCTCTCCTCTCCTCTCCCTCCCTCCCTCTCCCTCTCCTCTCCTCTCCCTCTCCCTCTCCCTCTCCCTCTCCTCTCCCTCTCCCTCTCCTCTCCCTCTCCCTCTCCCTCTCCCTCCTCCCTCTCCCTCTCCCTCTCCTCTCCCTCTCCTCTCCCTCTCCCCTCTCCCTCTCCCTCTCCCTCTCCCTCCTCTCCCTCTCCCTCTCCCTCTCCTCTCCCTCCCTCCCTCCCTCTCCCTCTCCCTCTCCCTCTCTCCCTCTCCTCTCCCTCTCCCTCTCCCTCTCCCTCTCCTCTCCTCCCTCTCCTCCCTCCTCCTCTCCCTCTCCCTCCTCCCCTCTCCCTCTCCCCTCTCCCTCTCCCTCTCTCTCCCTCTCCCTCTCTCCTCTCCCTCTCCCCTCTCCCTCTCCCTCTCCTCCTCTCCCTCTCTCTCCCTCTCCCTCTCCCTCTCCCTCTCCTCTCCCTCCTCCCTCTCCCTCTCCCTCTCCCTCTCCCTCTCCCTCTCCCTCTCTCTCCCTCCCTCTCCCTCTCCCTCTCCCTCTCCCTCCTCTCTCTCCTCCTCTCCCTCTCCTCTCTCTCTCTCCCTCTCCTCTCCCTCTCCCTCTCCCTCTCCTCTCTCTCTCTCCCTCTCCCTCTCCTCTCCCTCTCCCTCTCCCTCTCTCTCTCTCCTCTCCCTCTCCCTCTCCCTCTTTCTCTCCTCTCCCTCTCCCTCTCCTTCTCTCCTCTCTCCTCTCTCTCTCCTTCCTCTCCCTCTCCTCTCCCTCTCACACACACACACACAAATCAATTAATTAATTAATTAAGAAAATGAATCCCAAACAAATCATGCACGAACAAATCCAATCAACCAAAATCAATAAATCATGTCTTACATTTTGTGGAAAGCAGATTACAGTCCAAAAACTGATTTGGTTTAATTAATTACAGTTTGCTTGTTCAAAATACCAGATTGCTATAACGGAAATAAAAGACAAAAGGTTTTAACGGTTTATAATTATATGCGAATCAATAACTCACTGCTGCCCGTATGAATCTATCACTTTCGCACACTACTTAGGGCGACCTTATGTGGATTTATATAAAAAACGGTGTTTGTTATTTACAACGTACATTTTAAAATTATTTCACCTACATAGTAAAACTGTATTTATGGAATGTAGTTATGAATTGGAAAGTAACAATCAGTCATCAACATTAATGTTAATCAATATGTTTTACAAATATTTTAAAAAAATCGTTACTGCAAAATACACATCACCATCAAGGATCTGAGATGCATTTTCTATATCCGCTTCATCTTGAGCGATTATAGCTTATTAACTAGTAAAACATCTAATACCCTGTTGCTGCTTCATAATAACGTTCACTCGTTAGTAATTGTACTTTAAATACAGGCAAGGGCTAATGTCTAATATTTTATTTTATCATTAGTATTACACACATATGGGATTATTCCTAAGTTCCCCACCCTACCTTGAAATACTATATAGGCTTTCAATTCTTCTTCGCCCCTGAAGCTGTACCGCATACATTTTTCTTCATCCAACTCCGGATCAGTAGCACAAGACAGCATCTTCAACACAGTGGTGTATACGCCGAAAAAATGGTTTGTGTATTCTTCTTCTTTAAGCTAGATTTTTCCTCTATACAGCATCTCAATTACCTCTGTTAAAAAAAGGGTTATAATCAAATTAAGTATACCGGCCTCTTTCAATCGTTGAATTTTTACCGATAAGTGCCTACCATGCTATCACGTAAGACGGCTTTACATACAGGTTCTGTCTTGGATGAACTGTCGAAAAGGGATTTTAGAATTATAAACATGCCCCTAGGGAAGGTATTAGAGTGTAGTTACGGAAACATTTTGAGTTATGACCGGCAGATCTTTGAGATATCATATCTCATATAGGTCAAATTTCGCGACGCGAGGCTTTCGGCGAAGGCTGTTTCGTCGATCCCACTCCAACCCTACCCTAGCATAACCGAGATTGTAAGACAGGTGTAGGATATCGCAGCTTGTCCTCTGGTCTTTGCCCTTTGTCGTGATCGCAACTTGTTCGTAGGTCTTCGTGTATTGTCGTGGTACCCTTGTCGCAAAACACAGATGTAGGGCTGCGCAACTTGCTCTAGGGGCTTTGTCGCTTATCGAGGCCTCAATGGCGGAAAATTTTAATTTGTATTTGTATTTAAGTCTTTGCAGATTACGGCTGGAAATATGAATCTGTATTTTAATAAGGGGTATAATGCTAACTTGTAAGACAAATGTAGGGCTTAGCAACTTACTTTCAGGCCCTCGCCCCTCGACCAAAAATTTGAATTTGTGACCCCATCTATGAGTGGAAATCTGAACATGTATTATACTAATAAGGAGGTCTAACGCTAACTTATAAGACAGACATAAGGCTTCGCAACTTGCTTTCGGGTCTTAGCCCCTGGCCCCTTGGCGGGAAATTTGAATTTGGATTTGTATTTAAGTGTTTACATTCTGATTACTTATTGCGAGAAATTTGGGCTTGTATTCTAATAAAGGACCTATTGATAGCCTATAATACAAAACATAGGAAACTGTGTTAGCGCCTGCGCCCTCCTGTCGTGACGCTTGTTGGGAAATTTGAATTTGTGGCGTCATCTAGTTGTGTATGGCCTAATAAATACTTCCTGTAATAAAGGTGGCACCATCTAGCGTTATATTTTTAAACTAGCGAATGTTTTCTGTAATAGAGGAGGCTCCACCTAGCGGTATATTTCTAGGACTAATTAAGGTTGTTTGTGGTGCCATATAGTGGTGTAACGGCTAATGAATGTTTTCTGTAATAGAAGGTGATCGTATTCGTTTCTCCCTCGTCTCTTTCTCAAACATACAAATCAATTAATCAAATCAAATTAATCAAATCAATTAAATACCAAACTGATTTAACTTAATAATACAAAATTAGCTCTCAATTAAAAAAATAGCAGTATGATTGAACGCGCAGAGTGCAAAAGAAAGCCAATCTTACACTGATTGTAGCTACGCATCTAACCATCCTTTCGTATTAACGGTAACATTGTTAGTGCAGGTTCAGACACCGTTAGGAAAAACAAGTTTATTAACAAAATTGAAGGAAACCTTACCGTTTAAAACTGTATATTATTATTATTATAAACAACAATACATCATTTATATAATCACATCCTTTATCGGTCTTCTTTAACCGTGGTTCGTCGCTATCATCATCATGGTTTTGAGACTCATACTTCTCCTCGACCTCATCGCTCTTCTTGCTCTTCTGTGAATCATTACCATCACCTTGGATGTGAGATACATTCAACTCATCCACATCATCGTTTCCATCACCATCTTGACCGGTTATGTTGTAATAGTCTTTTTAACAAGTACAGTAAAATCTCTAATGTCCGCTGATGTTGGCTCATAAACAGGAGAATACATTATAATAATGCTCACTCGATGACGGTTACACATTAAAGAGCGAAACGCGCGAGAAACCAGAATGTTGCTGGTCTTGGGTCTTGTGCGCTGGCGCACTCGTCAATGTTCGGGTAGAATCGGTTATCTTCTGAGAAGTTTGGAGTAGGGGTCACCAAAACAGCATTTAGCCTTGAGACTGGGTGGGGCTAAGGACTAATCAGGTGGGGCGTGACCTAGTTTTAGCCCCCCAATCACAACACTGCAATTGCCTAACCTCCAAGGGGTATACAACCAAAAAGGCTCTTAATATTGCCAAAAGGACCTTAATTAGGGGATCAACTCCCCCAAGGGTTGAAAAAGGCCCCCTAAAAGAAGCCGACCCCACCCTCCAAATATACGCCTCCCACGTGGGTGAGTACAAAAACTAGCGGGGAAGGCGCCCCAGTGGGCAGGGCTTGTGACGTAAAAAATTGGAGGGTATGGTGCCTTACTTCTACTAATGTGTACCACTGGTGGTATGCAAAAGCCGATATAGCGATGAGAAATGCCATATTTCGATAGGTATATACCACTGGTGATACACAAAAATCGTTATCGCTGTGAAAGACGCTTTTATCAGTGCTTATTTCGATGAAAGTGTACCACCACTGGTACATAAAATCATAATTGCGATGAAAAACAGCGTATTTTGAACTGAAATAAAAAAAGCATTATTTTGAGGGGTATGTACTACCTGTGGTACACAAGAATTCTTATTACAATGCGAAAACGCATTATTTTGATTAATATTGAACAAAAGTCTTGAATACCACCTTATTTCAGTAATTACTTAGCACCGATGGTACACTGAACGCGTTGTTCAAATTAGTCCTGCACCTTGATCTATCACTTCGATTCAGCATCCACATCCCCTGATTGGTGTGGGTACATGTGCAGAATCAAAACCTAGTTTGTAAAATGTTTTCTGTAAAGTACAAAGATATTTTTTTAATCCACTTAGTAAGCTGTCCTACTAAAACAACGTGCATCATAATGATCTACAACCTTGGTGATTATCAGGATCTTGAAAAAAATCCTGTTGCAGAGAAGATTCTTGAAATTGTCTCGACATCTGATGTCCTGAATCTTAGAATTTTGTCAATAATTAAGATCAAATTCTGATTCTGCAATGCTCATTAAGGGTGATCAAAAATTTAAGTGATTGCGGTTACTACATAGAAAACAATTACCATATCAGGTTTTGGTTCTGCATATGCTGCTTTTTGTTGCAATAAAATGAAAACATTTGTATATTATCAGATTGTGGTTGCAGGAGTAAGTGGTTTTTAAATTAGATGTAACTTATTCATACAGAAATGTTTAGTCTTTAGCAGCTAGACAAAAAATATTTTAAATTTTTCTCACAGTAAGCGTTTGTTAATTACATGTAACTTACTTTGTAGAAAAAAAAATGTTTTTGACGTTAGCAACTAAAATAAGAGAAAGGATGCTTGTTGGCTAGGTTTGTGTGTTTGCATGTTTGGGTGTTTGGGCGTTGAGTAACTGCACGTTCGTAGGCTTGCATATGTTGTGTTTGAGCATTTGCTTGATTACTAGTTTGTGTGCATGAGGTGCTGACGTTATTTGGTATTTACTTGCTTTACAGTACTCTTGTTTGTACTTGTTTTTTAATAGAGTTTTACATGTTTTAGCTGTTGCACGTTCGGTGCGTTTTATGGGAGTTTGTACCCCACAAGATTGTGCTCCAAATTATGTGTTAAAAGATCTAATTATATCACAACATGGCCCTTTCAGCTCAAATCATACCGCGAGAGGTCGTTGCAAGCTCTGCGATAACTTCCAACTATGCCACAAGAGGGCGCTGGAAACTATCTTAATACAGTGACTCTACTACAAACAGTGGCGACAATCGATGTATCGATTTTTATTGGCCAGACTAGTCAGATGGTGTACGGCCGCCATTAAAAGACAAATTTTCTTTACTGACGTTTAGGCAGCGTGTGTTTTGTAAATAGATTGTCTCATTTTTGGGTTATAAAAAAGTAATTATTGATGTTAATTTAGTTTCTTGTAAATATAGTGTAAATAAAAATATAGAGTGTTATAATAACATTAAATTGTGTGATGTAACGGGGTCCCATAAAACACTATTTTGTTCATTCGCAGTTTTGTTGCCGTGCTATTTTGGAGTTTTTTGTAAGTATTGCATATTAAGGAGCAAAAACAATAATGAAATATTCTTGTAGTAAGTGCATTTTTCGCTGTAAAAATTGTATGTAACCTTTGCCACTGTCAAAGTGACAATTGCTCTGCGACTTATAAGATTTTTTATACACGAGTTAAATTATCTATATATATATATATATATATATATATATATATATAAACACAAAAATTGTTTCCGTTATAGACTTTGAAACCATCCAGCAAGTTTCATTAGAAAGATGGTTTTTGGCCAATAAAATAGGCACACCCGATTCATTCATGATTTTGATTTTCCCGAATGTTGAAATTTTTAAAATTTATATTTTTAAATGGGGCATCCGGTATAATATTTTTCTTTAGAAAAATTTTACCTTTAAATAAATATCGTAAACGGTTATTGAGGTGTGTTGTGACCATAGCGCGGAGCGAAGCTCCACACTAGTCTATAATAAAGTAGATGTAGGCATTGAATTGAATAATTATTGTTAGTAAATTTTAGTGGTTAGTGATTATTATGTGTAATAATAAATGAACTGGATATGCAGGCATAATGTTGTATGTGAATCAAACATACATTTCTCACATTATCTTGGTTTTGTTCTTTAGGCTGCATTACTCTAAACAATATTCGCTTACTGAAATAAGCACTTAGTATTACAAATAAATGGTTTTTACGAATAAGCATTAACAAAAGTCAAAATATTAATATTTTTTATAAAAAAACTGCTAAAAACGTTGTAACGCAAACTGTCCTAAACACAAATTTTTTAGCTATAACGTTCTTTGGTGTAACAGATTTTTTTATCGCAGCTACTCGGCTTTCTCATAAAACACCAAATTAAAATATAATATTTTAATAAAATGCCTCATAAATAATCGATTTTAAACAAAACTTTTGAATTTCCTGTGCTAATAATACAATCCCGCCAAAAATTTTGCCTCTTAATAACGGATGGATGGAGCTAATCGTTGCTTGTCGCCACTGTTTGTAGTAGCGTCACTGTATATCTTAACTTTAAATTATACCGTAAACTAAAGCACGCAGGAAACTAAGACCCAGGCGCAGCTTCATCTGTAGTATAATAGACACATATGTATTGGCTTAAAGGTAAAATAAAATTTTAACTTTTATTCAGTCTAGCTGTAATTTTTCCAGGCAAATACTCCACATGGTATGAATAAAAACCAGAAGCAGATACTCTGCTTGAGTAGGTACTCTTATGTACAATTTGTTGTGAGTATATTCTCATTTTTGATATGAATAAAAATGTGTTTGTGCTCTTTAGGATGAGAATCTACTCCATAATTTTGGAGTCTGATAGTCACCAGACTTCACAGTTTGACCGCGGCAGAGCTATGACTGAGTTCGTGCTTAATTTGCGTTCAAAAAAAATATTATAAATCTAGAAGAAGTACGTGTGATCGTGACTATAAAGTATTGTATCGATTTAGTAAAGAAAATGTCGAGTGGCTATAAAATAACTTTTTGGGTGTAGAATCGGAAGAAACAAGAGGTGGTGCTATATATAACACTGATAAAATGAAAATATGTCTGATATATGTAGGTGATACGGGGTTTCAAGGAGTAGGAGGAGATATAAACCCTAATACTCCGGCAGAGCATGCTTATAACAATATGTTTGAAGAGGAGCGTGTAATAATTGAAAGATGTTTTGGGCAACTAAAACAACGATTACCGATGCTTCAATATAAAGTTCGGGTGTCGATATTATTATGTTACACAATGTAGCAAAATATTTAAATGATGAGTTCGATCCAATGGAGCCCGCATTACAAAATATTCCGGTTCCGTACCTGGTACAAGATGAGGTTGACAATAATATTAGACAAAGCGGGCAACGGACGCGAGCTGCATTAGCAGAAATCATTCTTGGTTTACCTAAGGTCGGAATACAAAACAATGTATTTATGATTTTTATTGTTAGCATTTTCTCTCACGAATTACATGTTTTATTTGGCAACTGTTTAAAAAAATTATTTAAATATTATAAATTAATGTATGTGTTTCCGTTTTCACCATCAACGATAGTACTATAATTGTTTGAAGTAGATTGTTCACTGACATCTGGATTTAGCTTTCTCTTCAGTTTTTCCTCCTTCATTTCCAAAACTCTCAGTTGTTTCAGCAAAACTAGCCTTTGTAGTTCGGTATTTGAAAGTTATTTAGTAACGTTTGTTTGATATTTTTCAAGAGGATTAAGTTTATTATGTTTCTTTTGTTTAGGTGGATGTACTTCACTAGTAGCATTATCATTTGTGGTACACGTTTCAGAAACAGAAGTTGAAGGCCTGCGGATTGTATCTCCATGACTACTTTTTCTGTCTGTTTGTTGTACGCCGACAGATAATGCTACTAAAATGAAAGTGTAAATTGAAGTAATAAAAAATAAAATATCAAGAATATGCAAGTAATTAGGTAACCTCGGATTTAACAGAAATATATTGTTTTGGTTCTAGATAAATTTGTACATGAAATATAGTTTGGCTGTCTTATTTCTATTATTACTTATAAATAGAGGGCGGATTAATATGCACAAAAAAGTCACATATATGCGCGTATATATGCACCAAATATGTAAAAGATATGCAGTCAGTTTGTTAAAATATGCAACATTATATGCAAAATATGCGTACCAAGAAATAATAAACAACCTGCTTAAACAAAAACTTTTATTAAAAAAGATTCTTAATGAAATTTAAAATATTAAGTAATAAAAATAATAATAATGTATTTGTTTAATATTAACCACAAATAATCTTACGATCAGTTGGAGAATTAAACACAATATGTACATATTATTCTGATTCATCGCTTTTCTGCCTATAACAACTTACAATAAGGTGTTTCTCCAAATTGTCTAAATTAAATCCTTGTCGCCTATCAGATAAAATATATTTATAAGTTGAAAAGCTTCGTTCGACATCAACAGATGTAATTGGAGCGTTTTACAACACAGATACAATGTTTGGTTCGGTTTCCAATTCTACTGATTCCCCAGAAATAATTTTAGACACATTTACGAGAACATGGTACCCTTGATTTTTCTCTAAAACGTGATTGGACCACGAACTTGACTACAAGATATACTAAACTTATTTATTGATTCAACAGAGTTTGTAAGCGGAAGGTCTTCGGTCTCTAATTTTAAAATTGTTTCGGACACAAAGTGGTAATTGGCGCTTATAAATGCTGATTGTTGCGGTAAGTCTATTTTATTTAGAATAGCTTTTGCTTCCGTAATTGAATGAGATTCATCGGCAAAATGTAAAATTATTTGTTCAATGTCTTTAAAGTTTTCCGAGTAAAACAGGGGGGCCTGTAGGCATGTACCCCACCTAGTTATTACTGGCTGAGGGGGAAGAGGAGTATTTGGAAGTTTTTCTTTGTAAGACTGAATTCTAAGGCGTGCCTTAATAAATACTTTTTTACATTGTTAATCAAACTATTTACTAATGGGAACTGAGATCTAATCTCCTACGATACTCTATTTAATCTATGTGCTAAGCAAGTGTTGTGAATTAAATTTTTATAAAATATTTTAAAATTTTGACTTGCTTTGACCATGTATGGCGCAGAATCAGACAACATTAATAAAACTTTTTGAGTAGGAACTCTCTTTGTATAAACCTACATATGGTTAAATAGTTCGTTTTTTCAAGTTGTTTGGAACTTACCAAAAATTATTTTCTCTTATAATCAGGATGCAAAACCCTTATCAATAAATTCGCGATATAACGACCATAAGTATCCTTTGTTTCATCCACTATAAAATATAAATAATTATTTCCTATTTGTTCTCGTATCTCGCGCATTGTATCCACAAAGACAGAATTCACATAGTTTTTTGCTACGGCGAAATTATAGCAGTGACGCTTCTTGTCGATGATTTTAAGCAGCTTACATTTTACAGGAATTTCTAAAGGCTTTCTTTCTTAGATTTTAATCTTTTATTTAAAAAGTTTCATTTAGTGTGCTCGTTTGAGGAGATAAGAGAAATTTTTTTTAGTGTAAAATGTCAAATTTATTTAGAAATGCACAAATTATACAATAATATACACATTTTAAAAAAATATGAACATTGCTGCAAATATATGCAAAATATTCAAAATTAAATTGGTGTCATATAACTCTCATTAATGTGATTCACCTAGATACGGAAGGATATTTTTACAGCATCAATATTCAAGAATATGCATTTTTCATATAATCCGCCCTCTACTTATAAATATTACATTACCTGGAATCTTTGTAAGAACTGGATTTGTGTCGCCTTCGATGACTTCCAACAAAATCTTTTCCCAATCCTTCAGAACGATGTTCTTATTTCCAGTTCTATTAATATCAGTTTTTTTCTTGAGTCTGGATTTCATGTTGTTAATTTTCTTGTACATTTGACTTGTCGTTATTTGTGAACCAATATTAAGCACCCATTGTTTTTTCATCACTTCGAGTGCTTTCGAGTTTGAAAGTCGGGCCGCTGGTGTTTGTGACTTGGACAAAAGTATGGGAAAATCACGTAACATATGCAGGCATCCCATTTGGGATTCACAACTTTTATTACTGTCTTCTTCACTGTTTCACTCATTGTACCAACAAATGCACTCTGATTGATTGCTTCGATAATAGACACTGCAGGAATATGGCTAACGCCACACTTAACTGCTGTTGATCGAACAGGCTCTGACAAGTTTAGAAATTAAACAGCGAGTACTAGGAGCAGAAATTCATCAAATCGAAATCTCACACTTTATGCTCATGCTCATGAGAACGTACTCGGAGTTTATACTCTGGTATTATTCATACCACCCTTTGTCTACACAAATATATACCAATTTTCATTTACTCTTGAGCCTCTAACATGGGCGCCAAAACAAAATTTGTTAGGGGGGGACCTTACATTTTTTCAAATGGAAATTAGAATGCCTGCAGCTATATTACATATCCAATCAAAGCCAATAAAAACCATTTTTTTTTTTCAAAAGTAATGTATAATGTATATTAGACACAAAATAAAAGCAGAACAAAGGTAGTTTAAGTATAGTATATTTAACAATAAATAAAATTAATAGAAGTACAAAAAAATACAGTACGTAAGGCAAATTGTAACATTAAACTGTTTCTGCATAGTTTTTCTACTCCAACTATAACAAATTACCAACTATAATGTTATTGATTACAGTGTTGAATGTAAGTACTTGTATTAATCAACAAACATAGTATCAGTATGGAGTATTGACGTGTGGTAATGGTAATAAATAATAAATAAAATAACTGCAACAAAAACCAACAATACATTGAGTGGTAGTACTAAAAAAATTGTAATACATAGTTGCCTTAACCTAAAGACATGAACATTAATAAGAAGTAAACTTTTAAAACAAATTTCAACTTAACATATGCGAGGTGCTGTATCTGGGAAAGTATCAATCGTAGAGGCTTGCGCAAAAAACAGTTTTACTAAAACGGCCAATACAAAAACCTGGAACATATTTTCAAGTTTCTGAAATTGCCGCTAGGGGGCGTCGCTTCAATCTTGAATCTAAAAAAGTGATGTTTCTGTAAATTCTGCTATATTAACCTAATAAAAAAATAACTGATCTTTGAAGTCGAGGATAACCTCAACTTTTTTTGTTTGGCACTTTTTGACGTATGTCTAAAAATAAAGTGGTGGGAGGTGTTCAAAGGTTTCCTTAAATATCCCCTTTTATCTTCGAAACGGTTAAGCCGATTTTAACAAACTTGGGCGCGTTGAAATGAGCTATTCTTGAGCTACAAATGTTATAATATTTGAAGTTTTGTTAGTTTCACATGTCGTCGCTAGAGGGCTTTGTTCGACATTTCGACAGAAACGGATAATTTTCGCAAAACAATTAAATGCATTGGTATGACTTTTTTTCATGAACAAGTAGCTAAATGATGTCTAAACAAGCTGGCGAAAACCGCATCTCGATATCTTGTTCCTAATCTAAAATATCGGCCAAAGAAAACTTTATACGAAAATCCCCATAAATTTTTATTTTTTTTTAACTATATTTTTTTGGAATTGTTTCTATTATGTAAGTTGTGACCCTAAAAAGGAGCGATTTAAAGGAGGAAGGTTTTTAATGCCCCCGTAAATGCTCGAAATGCTGACCATCACTCTGTGCATTGCTGAGGCCTCTTATGGGTAGACAAAACTGCAGGTTCAATTTCGGCTCTGAATAGGTTACCTAGAAATTTCGATTTTAAATGTTTGTAAATTTATACACCAGAATAAAATCACCCTTTTTGAAATTACTACGGGCAAGTAAGCAATGCTAAAAGTTATACGAAAGGCCTATTTTTTGTTTGCTTAAATGCATATTCACTATGGATATATACGAAAAATACAATTAATAGAAGCAGGCAATGGAAACAGATACCTAAACAAAACATACATAATCCTCAAACTGTCAATAGTTGTCAATACTTTCGCGTTACTTTGAGCAATTTTTGTGCTTTCAAAATGCGTTTTACGAATAATGAAGCTGCTGATATGCTTGCGGTTTATTTTTAGTCTTCAGAATGCCGCAGTAGCTAAAAGAGTTTACGCGGCTCGATATCCAAATCGGCGTCCTTACGATGTAAGAATTTTCCCCGATTAGTGGCGAGCTTACAAGCCAATGGTAGTTTTCGGCCTACGTTTCAACGGCAAAGAATTGGAAGAACACAATAAAATATTAACCGTGTACTGGGCTATATTGACGGAAATCCTCATGTTAGCACAAGAGCATTATCCACTGAGTTGGGCATACCACGGACAACGGTTCAAAATATTTTGAAGGACCATAGGTAATAAAATACTTACCTTTTTTGGGATTTTTTAATGGTGTACTTTAAATTATACAATCTAAACGTTTCGATAACACTTACAGTTATCTTCGTCAGTAGTAATGTTTGTTAAAAATTGTTAAAGATGTAGTAAACAATTTTGTCAAATTTGAAAAATTCAAACATAAACATAAGCCTGCTATTAATATAACAGTTTGAGAAACGTATAAGCCAACTGTAAAATTGTAGTAAAGAATAACTAGGTCATTAAAATTAAATATTGTTAAACTGCCTCAAAGATGACAAACCAGAACACTCTCTACGACGAAAGCTAACAATGAAATTTGCCAGCCAAAAAACACATTTAACAAAATTTAATCGAGTTATGATGTAAGTGTAAAGTTGTGAAAAACTTCAATTTTAAAATGATAGAAGCATTCACAAATCCAAACATTACATCAAATAAAATAACCCAGTTAAACCTAACAAAGAGATATCTTTATCAATAATTGGAAGTGTTATTAACAATGAAAAGCACAATGCAGAACGTTCTTAGTAATTTTTAATTTCAATTTAATTTCAACTACTTATGTTAAATTATAGTGCTGTGGAAATTTAACATATAATTGGTAAAGCATTTGCTTCAAGGTCTAGGAAAAACACAGCAAAAAACCTAGACATACCAAAAGTTGAAAACAAATTAAAATCAAGGCGTATCATTATGCTCTTTTTTAATTATAAGATGCCAAAACCTATTTAAACGGAGATTTTCTTCTTGTCTATTAAAATTATTCGGGTGTTTATAAAGCACAATTATTATCGTCACTCACTTTTTTATTACGATGCCGAGACCAAAAGATTATCCCAAAGTTTATCTATATTAAAAGAAATTTTAATAACAAGCAAGCGAATAATATTTACAGAAGAACTGAAAATGCTCTTCTACGTAATCAAATACATATTACTAGGAAGTTACTGGATAACACCGATAAAAATCTTTTATATTTACATTTAGAAATTTCATCTATTTTGAATAAAGAAGATTGGGATAAAATTGATTCTATAACGTTTAAATCTATGAAAATAAATTTTGACATCTCATGTCAACGTCAAAAAGAAAAATTTAATAAATTATACAAACAACAAAATAATAGACCATCTATTGATTGTAGAAAAACAGTTATAAACCTTTCTGATAATGTTGTTTCAGATTATGCTATTGAAGCGCTTTCTAAAGGAGGAAATTTTGCGATAACACCAAGAGTAATACCTTTTGAAGATATAATTTCCAACATCGAAAACTCCATTAGATTATTACCTTTTGATGCTGCTAATGAAGTTAGATATAACACCGTTAACATATTACGTAAAACAAAACCTCCAAAGAGCAACATATCCTTTCGTCAACGACGTGCTTTACTTGATCTTAAACGCAATGAAAGTATTATAATATTAAAATCAGATAAAGGTAATGCAACTGTTATATTAAATATGAACGATTATAACACTAAGATAGAACAATTGTTGGGATCAGAAACTTATCGTGAAATACCAAAAGATCCAACAAAAAAGTTTCTTTTAAAAACTAAAGATCTGATTAAATTATCATCTATTCCTGAAGAAATAAAGAAGAAACTATCTAACTCTGAAGCTATTTCACCAAAACTATATGGTTTACCAAAAATTCATAAACCTAATATTCCTTTAAGGCCTATTGTTAGTGCAATTGGTTCTCCTACATATAACCTTGCAAAACATCTTACATTGTTATTACAACCTCATATAGGAAAAACACCCCATTACATTAAAAATTCTGCCGACTTTGTTGAAAAATGCATAGTTTCAAAATTGAAGAGGGTGATATAATGGTTAGTTTTGATGTTATTTCACTTTTACAAAAGTACCTCTAAAAGAAACTATTGAATACATTGATCATCTTTTTCCAAAGGACATAACCATTCTTTTTCAGCACTGTCTTACTACAACTTATTTTCAGTGGAATAGTAAATTTTATGAACAGATTGAAGGTGTAGCAATGGGTAGTCCCTTAGTCCTGTTATAGCTAATTTTATATGGAAAAATTTGAAACATTAACGTTACAAAATACACCTAAAAAACCTTCAGTTTGGTATAGATATGTAGATGACACATTTGTTATTTGGAGACATGGCGAAGAAGCACTGCATGAGTTTTTGGTTTTTATAAACGGTATACATCCTAGTATTCAGTTTACCATGGAAAAAGAAACTAATGGAAGTTTACCATTTCTTGACATATTAATATCTAAAAATAATAATTCACTATCTTTTAAGGTTTAGAGAAAGCCGACACACACTGATTGATACCTTCATAAATTATCCAACCACCATCCAAGTCAAAAAATTGGTGTAATTAAATCTTTAGTGGATCGAGCAAAACGAATTTGTGAGCCTGAATTTTTGAAGGATGAATATAAATATTTAACAAAATCCTTAAAAGATAATGGATATTCACTTACAGATATTAATATATGTTATTACACCTTCTAAACGCAACCTTAAAGAAAAACCAGTTCTTAATGTTGGTATTGCTTTGCTTCCTTTTATAGCTAATGTTACAGATAGAATTGAAAGAATCCTAATTAAATATGGCATTAGGACTATTTTTAAACCTACAAGAAAAATTAAAGAACATTTAAGATCACCTAAAGATGTGTCAAACCCTTTATCATCTTCCGGAGTGTATAAGTTATCTTGTTCATGTGGCAAAGTATACATCGGGACCACAAAACGTAGCTTTGATACAAGATGCAAAGAACATATGAGATTTTGTAGATTGGGTCAACCAGAGAGGTCTGCTGTGGCTGACCATGCCCTGAATAATCTAAATCATGACATTCAATTTGACAATATGAAAATATTGTCAATACAAACCCATTACTATGTTCGTTTGCAACGTGAAGCTATTGAAATATATAAACACCCGAATAATTTTAATAGACAAGAAGAAAATCTCCGTTTAAATAGGTTTTGGCATCTTATAATTAAAAAAGAGCATAATGATAGGCCTTGATTTTAATTTGTTTTCAACTTTTGGTATGTCTAGGTTTTTTGCTGTGTTTTTCCTAGACCTTGAAGCAAATGCTTTACCAATTATATGTTAAATTTCCACAGCACTATAATTTAACATAAGTAGTTGAAATTAAATTGAAATTAAAAATTACTAAGAACGTTCTGCATTGTGCTTTTCATTGTTAATAACACTTCCAATTATTGATAAAGATATCTCTTTGTTAGGTTTAACTGGGTTATTTTATTTGATGTAATGTTTGGATTTGTGAATGCTTCTATCATTTTTAAACTGAAGTTTTTCACAACTTTACACTTACATCATAACTCGATTAAATTTTGTTAAATGTGTTTTTTGGCTGGCAAATTTCATTGTTAGCTTTCGTCGTAGAGAGTGTTCTGGTTTGTCATCTTTGAGGCAGTTTAACAATATTTAATTTTAATGACCTAGTTATTCTTTACTACAATTTTATAGTTGGCTTATACGTTTCTCAAACTGTTATATTAATAGCAGGCTTATGTTTATGTTTGAATTTTTCAAATTTGACAAAATTGTTTACTACATCTTTAACAATTTTTAACAAACATTACTACTGACGAAGATAACTGTAAGTGTTATCGAAACGTTTAGATTGTATAATTTAAAGTACACCATTAAAAAATCCCAAAAAAGATAAGTATTTTATTATGAGTGTTAATGGTGAAAGTTTACATTTTCATGACCATAGGTAAGTTCTAATGGCCATCAAAATATATAGGTATTCGTTTAAACTTTTTTAATTTCTTTAAGAATGCACCCACATCATGTCGTTTTGCATCAGGCCTTGAAAGAGGAATATTTTGATCGAAGGTTAGACTATTGCCATTGGATGTTAGGCATGATACGCGAAAATAGAGAATTTTTATTTCAAATTCTTTGGACCGATGAAGCCACCTTCAGTAGTGACGGGAGAGTCAATCTGCACAATATGCATTATTGGTCTGCAGAAAATCCCCATTGGTTGCGTGAAGTTCAGCGCCAAGGACGTTGGAGTTTAAATGTATGGTGTGGCATACTGGGAGGCAGAATTATTGGGCCGTATTATTTCAAACAACCCCTAAATGGCAATGTATTTCTTGACTTTTTGACCAATCAATTACCGTTGTTGGAAGATGTGCCTCTGGAAACAAGGCAAAAATTGTTTTCGCAATTAGGTGGTTGCCCAGCACATTTTGCTATTAATGTGCGAGAGCATATTAATGCAGTATTTCAACAGCGGTGGATTGGAAGAGGAAGTCTGTTTCCATGGCCTCCGCGATCGCCAGACTTAACTTGCCTCGATTTTTATTTATGGGGGCGCTTAAAGGATATCGTGTTTCGGACTCAACCTACTACTAGAGATGATTGGAAAAACCGGTTCGTAACGCAATACGTAACATACTGAGAGCCGAAATTGAAGCTGCAGTTTTGTCTAGTCATGAGAGGCTTCAGCAATGCATAGAGCGTGATGGTCAGCATTTCGAGCATTTACGGGGGCATTAAAAACCTTCCTCCTTTAAATCGGTCCTTTTTAGAGCCACAACTTGCATAATAGAAACAATTCCAGAAAAATATAGTTAAAAATAAATAAAAATTTAAGGGATTTTCGTATAAAGTTTTCTTTGGCCGATATTTTAGGTTAGGAACAAGTTATCGAGATGCGGTTTACGCGAGCTTGTTTAGGCATCATTTAGCTACTTGTTCATGAAAAAAAAGTCATACCAATGCATTTAATTTTTTTGCGAAAATTAACCGTTTCTGTCGGAATGTCGAACAAAGCCCTCTAGCGACGACATGTGAAACTGACAAAACTTCAAATATTATAACATTTGTAGCTCAAGAATAGCTCAAGTTTGTTGGGCTTAGCCGTTTCGAAGATACAAGGGGTTATTTAAGGAAACCTTTGAATACCACCCACCACTTTATTTTTAGACATACGTCAAAAAGCGCCAAACAAAAAAAGTTCAGATTATCCTCGACTTTAAAAATCAGTTATTTTTTTATTAGGTTAATATAGCAGAATTCACTGAAACAAAACTTTTTTAGATTCAAGATTGCTGTTACACCTCCTAGCGGTCATTCCAGAAACTTGAAAATATTTTCCAGGTTTTTGTATTGGCCGTTTTAGTAATAACTTTTTTTTGCGCAAGCCTTTACGATGTATAGTTTCCCAGATACAGTACCTCTCATTTTACTTGCCACCTGTACAAAGGTATATATATATATATATATATATATATATACAGGTGTTTGGTACATCGATGCAAATATTTGAAGGGTGATAGAATACGTGATTTTGAGTCGATTTAAGCAAACATACCTATATACCAAGTGTTACCGTTTTTGAGATAATGCCACTTTTAATATTTCTTGATTTCACCGTGCTTTTCTGCAAATATCGAAGTGTACAAGAGTAACAAGCCGTCTTATCGCAAATTTACACTAAGTTTTTTTATTCCTTATGAAGTGATTGTTCATATTCTTTTATCAGAAAAGCCTAAGATGTCTTTGGTTCTTGCCTAGAACTTCTTAAACATGAAAATTTTAATTTGTAAAAAAGCAATCACTAAAATTCAAACGTGGATTTAGTCTAAAATATTTCGTTAATTTTTTTTCCAATTTCAGTAAAACTTCCTTGGGCAATGGTCTTCAAGATAGCATGAATAGATTTACAAAAAAAATTTTACAAATTGGAAAAATTGAATTTAATTACCAAAGTACCCCCTAGGCGCATTCGCCAAAACGTAAAATAGCCCTTCATTATTTAGTTTAGATAGTTTAAAAAAAGCAGATTTTTAGAAAACGTCCGATTTATTAAAATATTAATAGTATTATTATTGGTGTTCAAAATGAGATCCACCGTTTCGAATACAATTTCGAGCCCGTTTTCTTATTTCCCTCGTTGTAATACTTAAATTAATCTCTCTCTTCATTTGAATGAAATCGTCGTTTATTCTTTCGATTAAGTGTTCCCGATTAAGAATTTCAACTTTGTAAACTAATTGTCTTGCTCTTCCCCAAACATAATAATCAACGGGGGTTAGGTCAGGTGACCTAGGTGGCCATACTATTGGACCATTTCTTGCTATCCAACGATTAGGGAAATTCTGTTCCAAAAGTTTCCTTACTGCTACGGTATTGTGCGCGGGGCATCCATCGCTTTGAAACACAATTCTATCCCTTACATTTAGTGGTACGTCATCCAAAATATCGATACGATTATCTCTTAAAAACTGCAAATAATTCTGACCATTTAAAGTGTTCGGTAAAAAGAAAGGTCCAACTAATGTTTTGCCAATAATCCCTGCCCAAACGTTCACATTAAATTTGTACTGAAACCGTGATGGTTTTTTCATGTGGGGATTTTCATGACTGTTTGCCCAGAAATGCAAATTATGGAAATTAGTAATTCCCTCCCTTGTAAATTGTGATTCGTCTGTCCGCAGTATACTTTTCAAAAAGAGTCCATCTTCGATGTATGCGTTTAAAAGAAATCGACAAAAATTCAACCTCTGTAGAGGATCTCTATCTTCTAAAGCCTGTACTGATGTGTAATGGAAAGGATGTTGCTTCGCATTTTTAAGAACGGTCCAAACTTTCCAAACAGATAAGTTTAGTTGCTGCGCTACCTCTCTGATACTCCTTGTAGGATCAGCATTAAAACTTCAAAATTTGCTCATCAAGATGGACCGCGTACTGATAATTATTAATTCCAGGTTCACGATGAGACAAATTTCCATGTTCGTACACGGCGATATGCATTCGAAAATACTCGGGTATCAGGAAGTCGCCTATCTGGATATCTTTCCTGATATAGCCCTTGAGCTTGATGCATTACCATTACCTTTCCATACATAAACAAATGTTCACATATTCGTTAGAAAACGATGCCATAATAACTACAATTTGACAAGAATTTACGAAGGTTATTTTTATAATTATTATCTATTATTTACCTAATTTATTTCTTACGAATCCTTTAGAACTAATAAAAAATTAATGATTGAATTGACTATTCATTATTGTCAAAAATGACATAAAAATTTCAATTATTCATTTGTGTTGTACTTGGCTTCCCATAATTTATTTTTAATAACAAGTTGTAGTTATTATTTCATCATTTTCTAACGAAGAATATGCGAGCATTTTGTTCATGTATGAAAGAGATAAAAAGATACTGCAAACCAGCATCCTTTCCATTACACATCAGTATAGTATAAATATCTTATCAAAATTTTGAATATCCTACCACTAAGAGTAAGGGATAGAATTATGGTTCAAAATGATGTTTGCCTCGTGCAGTACTAAAACGGGCTCGAAATTGTATTCCAAACGGTGGATCTCATTTTGAACACCAATAATAATACTACTAATATTTTAATAAATTTTCTAAAAATTTGCTTTTTTTAAACTATCTAAACTAAATAATGAAGGGCTATTTTACGTTTTGGCGAAATTTTTTTTTTAACCTATTCATGCTATCTTAAAGACCATTGCCCAAGGAAGTTTTACTGAAATTGGAAAAAAAATTAACGAAAGATTTTAGGCTAAATCCAAGTTTGAATTTTAGTGATTGCTTTTTTACAAATTAAAACTTTCATGTTTAAGAAGTTCTAAGCAAGAACCAAAGACATTTTAGGCTTTTCTGATAAAAGAATATGAACAATCACTTCATAAGGAATAAAAAACTTACTATAAGTTTGCGATAAGACGGCTTTTTACTCTTGTACACTTCGATATTTGCAGAAAACACGGTAAAATCAATAATTATTAAAAGTGGCATTATCTCAAAAACGGTAACACTTGGTATATAGGTATGTTTGCTTAAATCGACTCAAAATCACGTATTCTATCACCCCTTTAAATTTTTGCATCGATGTACCAAACACCCTGATATATATATATATATATATATATATATATATATATATATATATATATATATATATATATATATATATATATGTTTGACACTTCACTGATGAACATTATTATTTACATTTAAAAAAACCAGTCGGTGCTAAATAAAATTACTATTGTTGATGATATGGTATGAATAAGTAGGTAATTAGTAAAATAGTAAAACAATTTACTTTTTATCAAATATGAATCTTAAATTTCTTTTCTCTGAGCCAAAGATATCTATCACTTTCTCAATAGTTGTCTTTTTATTCTCTTCTACATATTTACTGTGTACGCTTATAAAGCACAAACCAGAGAGGCAGGCTTTTCCGTAGTTGATCTAAGTCAGGTGTTGACTCTTCTAAGAGTACTGAAGGAACCCTCAATTGAGCAAGTAGTAGGTGGCATGATAATAAAATATTTTAAGCATTTTTTAATGCATTAATAGTTTTAGTAATATCCAAAATAATTTCTTTTTCTTTCCAAGTTTGTTTCCATGCATCGTATTTGGCCTCTACATTTTCAATATTAAAAGTTTTGGAAATATTTTCCAAATCGCTTTACGATAAAAATGTCCCTTGTTGGACAAGTAATGAATGAAAACGTGATAGAGAAAATGCTGCAATCATATTTGGTGCAAATTATTGGATCTAAATAGGGTATGAAAATACAGATTCTAAACTATTCCTCTGGAGAGGAACTTGGAACATTTGCCCAATTCTTTTGACGGATGGTTACTCTTGGCACTTTAATTTCGATGTCAAGCTCGTTGGAAAATTCTAAACATTTTTTGAACATATATGAGGATTTATCTGTAGCATTTTGTCTGTCATTTAAAAAACATGGAAATGAGGGTATCGATATGATGTTTATCATCATATCAACTGAAATTGCCTGCAATGTGTTCACAATTGGTTCCAATAATGCAGAATATTTAGCAATAATAGTAAGACAAACAGTGAATTGGGGAGATGATAAAGAATTTAATACCTTCTGAGCTTTAAATTTTGTTTGTTCATTGAAACCCTCATCTGCTGATATGCTTTCCAAAGAAAAAATAATTGAAAGGAAGTTTTCAAAAAAAAGCCTAAGTTTGGGCCCTCTCTAAAAAAATTGATTGATTCCTTAATAATACTAACTGAATTTTGGTCCACTTGAACGCAGTTTAAGTCATTCATAACTAAGTTTAGTTTATGAGAGGCATAGTGAAAGAATGAGGCTGTGAAATGTTTGTCTTGAATTAATTTTTGCATTCCATTATCTTTACCTGCCATAGTTGAGCACCCATCAAAACCTAAACCTACAAGTTTACTTAAATCTAAATTAAATTTCTGCAAGGTATCCAAAATTGAATTGGAAATACTTACAGCGTCCATTGCTGTTAGTTCTGCGAAACCGATAAAATGTTCATTAACAATGTTATCTGGGCTTAGATATCTGATACCAATTGACAATAGTTCTTTCCCGGCTATATCAGCGGTATCATTAGCCAATGAAGAGAAACCAATGTCCACTATTTATCGTCCGTCGTAGTCTTAGACCTTTTCTTTCCGCGAAGCGCGGAAGATTCTGGTGTACAGTTAAAGAACTTCTGAATGTCCATTTTTTGCTTATATCTAAATAAAGAAAATTGTGTTTTTAACCAAATGCATCAAAACTCAGTGATATAGAAAACCCTAAAGTGAAAGTGATGGATACCAGACACTTTTTTATTTAAAGACAGCAACCAAACTGTCGTAAATTAAATTTTTAATATAATACAGTTACAATAATTATTGCGGTCTTACCTTATTTCCGGAATAGTTCGAGAAAACTAAAAAGTACTAATAACTAAATTAGCTACTTATGAGGAGTATAAGTGAATGTATGCACTTCGCTTTGTACTCTTTCACTGTAATGAAATACTAAATACTTCAAGTTTTGTATTATACGCATGTTTGCCGTTGGAATTTATTTTTTCATTTTCGTGCTGAATCAGCACTGCTGATCTTGTAAATCTCTCTTATAGTTGACCTGTTTGTATCTGAAGTAAATTGTTAAGGCGAGAATACACATGCTAGTTACTCGCATAGAAGCATGCCAGTCACTGGAAGATGCGTGCTACTTGCATATGTGACTCTCGCTGGCAGTAAAAAAACTACTCCAGTAGATGGCACTCCAGTAGATCGCAATATTTTTCTGTGCAAGTAGCACGATTTCGTCGAGCGAGTAGGGGGAAAAGCATGCAAGTCTAATCTGTGTGTGAACGACGCCGTTACCAGTACCTCGCATGTGATCAATGGCTACTGTACTTTCAACTATTTTTTTAAATTTAACGTGACAAAATGGCTCGTTGGGGTGATGAGAAGACTTTATTATTTATTATGCAGTATAGGGAGTGTGAATGTTTATGGAATACGTCATCTCCATTGTACAAAAATAAAATTGCTAGAGACAACGCTTACAAGTCATTATTGGAGCACATGGATGATGCCAATTTAACAGTAAAATTCATAAAAAATAAGATAAAAAACTTAAGTACAATCTATCACCAAGAATTAAAGAAGATAAAGGATTCTATGCGTTCAGGTGCAGTTTCGTCAGATCTTTACAAACCTTCGATTCCCTGGTTTTAAGAGATGCATTCATTTTTTGCCGATTCAACAGAAAATAGGGAAACAATATCAACACCTATGGTAAGTAATAAGTTTTTTGTTATCGTTACTTTTAATACATAAACAAAAAGTGGCATATAACTAAATATATAAACTTTTTTGTTTATGTATTTTATTTGACATTTGTCATCAAATATTTCAAAATTTAATTTTTTTCTAATTTTATGTAAATGATTACAAAAAAATTTATTCGTAACACGTACCCTGTCACATTTTTGGTGCTCGGCCTTATATTTTATCCGTCGGCTACGCCTCGCGTAAAAAACAACTGCCTCGCACAAAGAAATGTGTAAACAGCGCACTAGTTGCGAAAAGAAAATAACTATTAGTATTTTTTTTATATGTAGGTTATCTAATATTTTTTGATGTTACAAATTATAGCAAAATTCATTAACAGGAAAGTGCAAACTTGCATCTAAGTTCTAGAACATTCAATTAAGGCCCATGGGCCTATACTTTAGTGGAAAAAAGTTATTACAAACATTTGTTGTTTTAATTTAAGTTTTCATATATACAGGGTCAGGCGTTGATTTAGGAATAATCCTGGGGGGGGGGGGGGGGGGTTAAAATATTTTATAAGAAATTTAATGCTCATTAAAGGGTGCATTAAAGGTGTATGTACACCTACATATTCCAAGAAAATGTAATAATTTATTTCAAAAATAATAAAAAATATCGAATATACTATTCCACATAAAATACAAATCCAGTAAAATGAGAGTAATAAAGAATACATTTAATGAGAATTACATTATATTTATCATATGATTTTGCCATGGTACCGCTTCCGCACTAACAAAAAGATCAGCGTACTTATTTCTTATTGCTACTGCTATTCTTGACGCATAATTACTACGTGTTGGAGTTATGTTGATCAAGGTAGTACTTAATTGCTGTCGCCAAGATGGTTGTTGTATTGTGCCTAGTTGTCTATCTTCAAAATCAATACATCTTTGTGTTACATATCTATCGGTAGTCTTCCTCAGCCAATTGTGTAGCGAACAAGCTGCTAATACAATTACGTCAACAGATTCTGGTGGCAATGGTATAGGTTTTTCAAAAACTCTAAATCTTGACACTAAAATGCCAAAAGCATTTTCAACTATGCGGCGAGCTCTTGATTATCGATAATTTAATATTTTTTCATTGTCTGTGGGCGTTGTAGAGTACGGTTTCATCAGATAGGACTTTAAGGGGAACGTAGCATCTTCGACAATAATTAAATTTTCTGGTACATCTATTTCGTTTCTCAGTAAGGCTTGCCTAAGGCTCGATTGGGCAAACACACCACCATCAGAAGCTCGTCCGTTGCAGCCAATGTCAACATACGTAAAACAATACCCATCGTCTACCAATGCTAAGATCACAATGCTATTAGTTCCTTTATGATTGAAAAACTATCATCAGGCGCTCGCATAGTAACGTGTTTCCCGTCGATAGCACCGATACATCCAGGACAATTCCATTTCGTGTGAAAACCATGCTCGATTTTATTCCACTCAACCCACGATGGTATCTGTAAATAAAAATAACAATATAAAAATACAGACTTTTTCAGTTCATATTCATTACAAGAGACTTACTAATATTTTTATTAATTTTATTAAATACATAAAAGTTTACCAGATTTGAACGACTGTACTTTGCTAGCAACCAACTGCGCCATCGAATTCACACAATTGTAAATTTTACCTTTATGTATAGAACTGATGAAAATTCTAAATATAATGAGGTTACAATCAAATTACTTATATTAATGGAATATGAGCCTGCAATATAATAATTTAATATTAGTCAAGTTGCTTTGGTATGTGTGAATCCTTGCGATATTGCAGGCTCATATTCCATTAATATAAGTAATTTGATTGTAATCTCATTATATTTAGAATTTTCATCAGTTCTACATACATAAAGGCAAAATTTACATCGATTGGTGCTTGAATCTCAATGGGGCAGTTGGTTAGCGCTGTACTCTAGCAAACTACAGGTCGTAAGCTCAAATCCTGCTCGAGGTAAACTTTTTATTTATGTATTTAATAAAATTAATAATAATAATAATTTTGAATTACATATTTACCTTTGAACTTATTCGTTCATAACAAAAACTTATAATAATTTAGTAATACATTGTTTTCCAGACTAACCAAACATCAACAGTTTCAACAGAAAGCGACGAAGAGCTGCTTGCCGAGACGTCAGAAGAACATACCCAAGAATTTAATGAATTAAATCAGTTGTCACAGTCAAGCACTAGCCAGACTCCCTTCAAACCAATTAATACGTCCAAGAACAAGCACGAGCGCCGAACAAGAGGCACCAGGATTATCAGATTCCAGTCAGCTATCATTTGACAACTTCATTCATTAATTACAAAAGCTTGGGATACCGCTCAAAAGTAAATTTACATACATTTTTATAATTTAAATAAAAGCCTTACCTTCATAAAATCTTTTAATGCTGCTCCAATTTCAGCACAAACTTCTGGTATAAACTTAGATATTATAGATTTTCCGACCCTGTACAATGCTTCCAATGAAATATATGAATCACCAGTAGCTAAATATCGTGAAGTGATTCCTCATTTAGTACGATCTGGAATGGCATTTCGCATATGCGTGTCTTTTTTTTTAATGTTTTCATTAATCTTAGACAGGAGTTCATCTATTACTTGTTCCATAAACTTGACGTCTACTAATCCAGTCTTTTACGCATATTCTTCTGTTTTTTTCTGTTTCATACTTCTTAAACGTATCAGTTTAATTACCCGCTGTGTTGCTAATAACATCACAATACTGTTTAATTCACTTCTCAAATGAGAAACTTCCATTTTTTAACAAACCAATTTAACACACTTCAACACATTTGCTACAGCGTACCAAGTTGAGACGATTTCAGAAACTGGCATGCACACAATATTTTGCGTACAAGTAGTTAGCACACAAGTTACTGGCAACTGTGCCATGCTATTTACTAGCATGTGTATTTTGAGTAGACCGTGGGAAAGTAGTTAGCATGCAAGTTACTGGCCACTGGCATGTGTATTCTCGCCTTAGGAGGAAAATTATGGAAGATTAGGACGGCAGAATAAAATAAATTTCACAAATGATATTCGAAACGGTACGTTTTGTATTGTACCTATAACTTATTCCATAAAAAGCGCCGAAAGATGTACGTGACATGACACGATAACAGCATTGCCATTGACAACAGATGTTCTTCAAAAATAAACAGCCACTATATCCCTATGAAATAAAACGATAAACTTTACCGACATAGAGGTAGTTTATATAATATTCTCAATAAACCAATCGAGTCTTATTGTGAGCTTTTAACATTTTCTAAAATGGATTTACGCAATTTATAAAACACCAAAGGGGCAGGGGGGCGGGGCCCCTTTGCCCTTTAGTAGCGGCGCCTCTGGAATGAGTTTCGTACGAGCTCTCTGTATACCTGCCCATACATTCAAATCTCTCAATAAAATCGGCTTTTCACTCGGCTTACATTCAATAAGTATTCCTCATCGTTCCAGAAATTCTTACATTCCCGATCGTTCTTTTTCATTTATCGGTACGTTACATGCAATAAAAATGATCTTTTTTAACATCACTTTTATTCTAATCCACATTACCTAGGGGAATATCATTTCACACTGTTTAACACACTATTTCACTTTTTCACTTACAATCACTTCCACTTCTTGTGCACCATGCATTTCCGTTCTAACCTTTCACAACATAATTTCCTTTCTTTTTGATACTTACACACAGAATAACAAGCTGCATTTAAGTCATTACATTCGTAATATCTCACTCTTTCCTATACATATCTTTAGAGAAATGTTGTGACCTTAGCAACTAAATAAAAGAATTGTCAATTTTTCTCGCAGTAAGTGACTTTAAATTACATGCAACTTACCTTTTAGAAAAAAAAATATTTTGACGTTATCAATTAAAAAAAATTGAGGAATTCTTAATCATCTTTGAACCTTTTTACTCGTCGCATCCACATTCCATTGTTTACTTGTATAAACGCGTTTGCATAACAAATTTACAATAGATATTGAAACAACCTAATGTCTTGTTCAGGGTTAAGTAATTGCAAAAATCCATTAAAAGTTTATTTCCGTATTTTTAATTAATCTAAGGTTTAGTAAGCCATTCACGTGTTTACATAATCCAGGACGGAATAAATTATCTCGATAAGTATGTATAAAAAACGAGCCTATTACAAAGAAGTGTATTACTGTAAATAATATGGTTATAGAATGAAAAATAATTACAGGCTATATTTGCATATAAAATTGATAATACATACTATGCTACATTGATTATCTATTATTTTTTGTGTCCGCGGGGGAACTACGAAGAATTCGTATATATATTCTTTGAACAATTTTAAGCGAAAATGAGTATATGCGATTTTTTTTCAATTCCTAACCCCTAAGGAGATATGGGCGGTTGAGGAAAAATATAAAAGTAAGTAAACGGCTGCTTAAATCTTAAAATTATCACAAAACAAAACTTTTAATATCAATTTTCATTAACAAATTAACAAGAACACAACATAGCACAAAAATGCACATAAAATAACAAGGTGACAAACAAGAATGGTAATAGTTGTCAAAATGAGATCTACACTGTAAAAATCGTAAGAGCAATTTTGGTTACCTAGCAAGTATTACCACAATAAGCTGAGAAAATCTCTTATTTGACGTTTCATGTCATTTGTATCAAACATTATTTGAATGTAAATGCAATTTAGCATCTGCTTTGTAACAATTAGAATTAATTTAATTACAATTAAATCATGCTTTATCAATTTTCAAATGAGGAATACAGTGATATGGTATTCCCGTACGGCTTGTTTAACAGTAATTGTTATGCAGCAGCAGCAGAGTAAAAAAATCGTTTTCCAAATCGTCGTGCTCCTACTGACAAACGATAGCCCCGACTTTTCACAGCCTTCGAGAAATAGGGAGTTTTCTTACACATCGAAGTGATCGAGAGTCTCCACAACATGCGTTTGCAGAAGAGGTGCTGACAGAAGTTGAAATCGATAGCCGAACGAGCATTAGACGAATAAAGCAGCCATTGGTAGAAACAGGACCACGATTTCGAAAATTCTTCACTAAAATGGAACGCATCCGTATCACCTTCAACCCGTTCAGCAACTTCTTCCCGGCGATTTGGCTCCAAGAGTTCGGTTTTGTGAATGTATGATAACAACTTTTTCTCGGGATGGAATGAACAATAGTCACAATGAGCGCGTTTGGTCATAGGAAAATCCTCATGTAATTACTATTACCGGATTTCAACATCGCTTTACGGTAAATGTTTGGGTCGTGATTATCGGAGAACCTATATTTTTAATGGGCACTTAAACTGCGAAATGTACAAACATTTCTTGGAAGAGGATTTACCAACATTGCTTGAATATGTTCCCTTAACTGTACATTAAAACATGTGGTATCTGCTAGATGGGTCTCCTCCACACTACGGGTGTGATGTAACGGAGTTTTTGCACAGAAAATTTCCCAACCGATGGATTGGTAGAAACGTACCTGTACACTGGCCGCCCAGATCACTAGATTTCACACCTTTAGCCTTTTATCTGTGGGGTCATGTTAAGTAGTTAGTGTACGGGCGGAGTAAACCATCTTCAAGAGAAGAATTGATTGAACGAATTTTTGATGCACTTACCAACATTCGTGACAATTTAGCAAATATCGAATGGAAAAGAGAGCTGCTAAGGCGTGTGGTATTATGTGTGGAGGTTGGTGGACCTCATTTTGAACAACCGTAACCTTTTTTATTCACAATTAGTTTGTAACATGCCGTTTTTTTAACTATTTTGACTTTAAGCGGTCATAACAAAAAAACGAGACAGTAATGAGATGAAACGGTCAGTAATGGACCACTTTCCAACCTGTGGGGGAGCTACTATCGATTTAAACTATCAATGTCAAATTGACAGTGTGTAATTTTAATAAAGGGTCAAGAGTATGCAACCATTTTTTTTTCACGTGCGTAGATGGTGAGTGAACGCAAGCAATAGGTGGAAACAAACAAAACGTTTTCTTTAATAAGCAAATTTAATAACTGAATTATTGATAAAGCCTGTCCGGTAGAACTGAACGGGTATCGGATTAACAAGGAGGATTGTCAATATATGGTTCTATTGTGCTTGAAACCGCCTTAATGCTTTGCTGTCTCGTACTTATTGTACGTGACAAAGAAAGATGGATATATTATGAATAATGCCTCTATTTCTGCCGAACAAAAGCGTTTGCAACTTTCACACATAATGACAAGGCAATAAGAATCAGATGCAGGTAGAATAGAAATTCAATAGGTATAATAAAATGCCAGTGGTTCTCAACACTGCTTTAACATTACATTTAAAATTTATGGAAGAATGCAAGTTTTTATAATAAACATTTATAAAAGCCATTCATAATAATGAATATTCGATTAAGTATAGGTATTTCAATTTACATTTAGAAAGTTCATTGTATACCTAAGTATGGTAATGACGTTTTAGTGTACTCCAATTACAAAAGAATCCAAATAAATATGCAATACTGTAACAATAAGTAATTAATAATAGATTATTATACCATTTAGTAGGTACATATAGGTATAAATAAAACAACTGCAATATCTATATTATCATTATTCTTTGAGTAAGCGTTTATATAAACTAACCATTAATATAATGCCGAAAAAGTTGAGTAAAGAAATTCGCGAATTAGTTTTAAATACGGATAAAATAATTAAAGATACTTTTGTTAATGAAGAGATTGTGGATGAAGTAAGACCTCTTATTTTCACAGTTAACACTGAAGAAAGTGATGACGATGATCTTTTCCAAGATTTGGATGACTCAGGAAGTGATGAATCTGAAGCCGAATGACAATTATAATTTTTACATTTAATTATAAAAGTATATCTTTGTAATTTAATTAATATTTACTAACTATAATAAAAATGTATTTGTTATTGTTGTTATAAGTATAAGTGAAAGGTGTCAATTGAAATTACTTATAGGTAATTAGTAATCGATTATTATTTTTATTATACAAAAGTTGCATTTCTTCACAAATTATATAATGTTAAAGCAGTGTTGAGAACCACTGGCATTTTATTATACCTATTGAATTTCTATTCTACCTGCATCTGATTCTTATTGCCTTGTCATTATGTGTGAAAGTTGCAAACGCTTTTGTTCGGCAGAAATAGAGGCATTATTCATATATATCCATCTTTCTTTGTCACGTACAATAAGTACGAGACAGCAAAGCATTAAGGCGGTTTCAAGCACAATAGAACCATATATTGACAATCCTCCTTGTTAATCCGATACCCGTTCAGTTCTACCGGACAGGCTATAGCAAGTAACGACAAAACCAATAGAAAAATAGTAAGCATAACATTTATGGCTTCTCATTAAAGTAAAAATTAAAACTCGCATTGTCACGACCTTCAATATTAAACGAAAAGCTGTGATGGATGTGTTCCAAACTCTTCTGATTTCAACTGTATAATGTTTCTTGTTCTTTAATTGTGAATAAAATCGTATACAAATCTCGGCAAAAGTACCATTCTCCTGTCTCGAGAACTAATTCACCTCAAGGTTTCGCCTATCGGTGAACTATGCTTCTCTCGACAGAAATTAAACACTTTCCGCCTCGGTATGTAATATACTATTGTTTTTCACCTCGTTATTTTATGTGCATTTTGTGCTATGTTGTCATTTGTTAATGAAAATTGTTACTAAAAGTTTTGTTTTATGATCATTTTAAGACTTAAGCAGCTGCTAAGGGTATTCTCTTTGCTTACTTTTACATTTTTCTTCAACCACCCATATCTCCTTAGAGGTTAGGAATTGGGAAAAATCGCACATATTCATTTTTGCTTAAAATTGTTCAAAGAATACGCAATACGAAATCTTCGTAGTTCCCCCGCGGAGACCCTGTAGATTTTTGGGCATTTAATGTTTTAAATAAATAAATTGTGTGTATTTGAACAACCAGCAGGATAAATTAAAAACATACTTTCACTACATTAAGGTTAGCCAGATAGAAATCTATTAAAATTTGGTTACCTACCATATAAAGGGCAAACATTTATTCAATAATTTTGAAAAACTACTTCAACTATTGAAGATAAGTAAATAACACTTTAGCAGAAAGTAAAAATTGTTTTATGAAGTATTTTGTTGGTGGGTGGGAAGGTGGGTTGGTGCGTTGGTTGGGTGGGTGGGTAGGTGGGTGTGTCTGTGTGTGTGTGTGAGTGTGTGTGTGTGTGTGTGAGTGTGTGTGTGCGTGTGTGTGTGTGTGTGTATGTGTGTGTGTGTGTGTGTGTGTGTGTGTGTGTGTGTGTGTGTGTGTGTGTGTGTGTGTGTGTGTGTGTGTGTGTGTGTGTGTGTGTGTGTGTGTGTGTGTGTGTGTGTGTGTGTGTGTTGTGTGTGTGTGTGTGTGTATGTGTGTGTGTGAGGTGTGTGTGTGGTGTGTGGTGTGTTGTGTGGTGGTGAGGTGAGTGTGAGTGTGTGAGTGTGAGGTGTGAGTGTGTGAGTGTGGATGTGAGGTGTGGGTGTGTGAGTGTGTGGGTGTGTGAGTGTGTGAGTGTGGTGTGTGGGTGTGTGAGGTGTGGTGTGTGTGGTGTGTGTGTGGTGTGTGGTGTGTGAGTGTGTGGTGTGTGTGTGAGTGTGTGAGTGTGTGGTGTGTGAGTGTGTGGTGTGTGGTGTGTGTGTGGTGTGTGTGAGTGTGTGGTGTGTGAGTGTGTGAGTGTGGAGTGTGTGGTGTGTAGTGTGTGGAGTGTGTGAGTGTGTGGTGTGGTGTGGGTGTGTGAGTGTGATGTGGGTGTGTGTGTGGTGTGTGTGTGTGAGTGTGGGGTGTGTGTGTGTGTGATGTGATGTGTGTGGTGTGGTGTGGGTGGTGTGGTGTGTGAGTGTGTGAGTGTGTGGTGTGTGTGATGTGTGGGTGTGGTGGTGTGTGAGTGTGTGGTGTGGTGTGTGGGGTGTGTGGTGTGTGGGTGTGGGTGTGTGGGTGTGTGGGTGTGTGGTGTGTGGAGTGTGTGAGTGTGTGAGTGTGAGTGTGTGAGTGTGTGAGTGTGTGGGTGTGTGGGTGTGGTGTGTGTGAGTGTGGGTGTGTGAGTGTGTGAGTGTGTGATGTGGTGTGAGTGTGTGAGTGTGGTGTGTGAGTGTGTGGTGTGTGAGTGTGTGAGTGTGTGAGGGTGTGTGTGGAGTGTGTGAGGTGTGTGAGGTGTGAGTGTGTGGTGGTGTGGGTGTGAGTGTGTGAGTGTGTGAGGTGTGGAGTGTGTGTGTGTGTGAGTGTGTGAGTGTGTGGTGTGTGTGTTGGTGTGAGTGTGTGGTGTGTGGTGTGTGAGGTGTGAGTGTGTGAGTGTGTGATGTGTGTGGGTGTGGTGTGAGTGTGAGTGTGGTGTGTGAGTGTGTGGGTGTGTGAGTGTGTGTGGGTGTGTGAGTGTGTGAGGGTGTGGAGTGTGGTGTGAGTGTGTGAGTGTGTGTGTGAGTGTGTGGTGTGTGGTGTGTGAGTGTGTTGGTGTGTGAGTGTGTGAGGGTGAGTGGAGTGTGATGTGAGTGTGATGTGTGTGAGGTGTGTGGTGTGGTGTGGTGTGTGAGTGGTGTGGTGTGTGAGTGTGTGGTGTGTGAGTGTGTGGTGTGAGGTGTGAGTGTGTGTGTGTGGTGTGGGTGTGTGAGTGTGTGGGTGTGTGGTGTGTGTGTGGTGTGTGGTGTGTGTGGTGTGTGTGAGTGTGTGATGTGTGTGGTGTGTGTGTGTGTGTGTGATGTGTGTGGTGTGTGAGTGTGTGTGGTGGTGTGTGTGTGTGATGTGTGTGGTGTGTGGTGTGTGTGTGTGTGTGTGAGTGTGTGGTGTGTGAGTGTGTGTGTGTGTGTGTGTGGTGTGAGTGTGGGTGTGTGAGTGTGAGGTGTGGAGTGTGAGGTGTAGTGTGTAGTGTGAGTGTGAGTGTGTGGTGTGAGTGTGTGGTGTGTGAGTGTGTGGAGTGTGTGAGGTGTGATGTGTGGTGTGAGGTGTGAGTTGTGAGTGTGAGAGGTGTGAGTGTGTGGTGTGAGTGATGTGTGTGTGAGTGTGTGTGTGGTGGTGGTGTGGGAGTGTGTGAGTGTGGTGGTGAGGTGTGGAGTGTGTGAGTGTGAGTGTGAGTGTGTGTGTGGTGTGTGTGTGTGAGTGTGAGTGTGTGGTGTGTGAGTGTGTGTGTGTGTGAGTGTGTGTGTGTGGTGTGTGGTGTGTGATGTGTGGTGTGTGAGTGTGAGTGTGTGGTGTGTGTGTGAGTGTGTGAGGTGAGTGTGAGTGTGTGGTGTGTGTGGTGTGTGAGGTGGTGTGTGGTGTGGTGTGTGTGTGTGAGTGTGTGAGTGTGTGGAGGTGGTGTGAGTGTGGTGTGTGTGATGTGAGTGTGTGTGAGTGTGGGTGTGTGTGTGTGGTGTGTGAGTGTGGAGTGTGGAGTGTGTGAGTGTGGGAGTGTGGAGTGTGTGAGTGTGTGAGTGGGTGTGGAGTGTGGAGTGTGAGTGTGTGAGTGTGAGTGTGTGAGGTGTGAGTGTGGAGTGTGTGAGTGTGTGAGTGTGTGAGTGTGTGGTGTGTGGTGTGAGTGTGGTGTGTGAGTGTGAGGGTGTGGTGTGTGGGTGTGAGTGTGAGTGTGGTGGTGGGTGGTGGTGTGTGAGTGTGAGTGTGAGTGTGTGTAGTGTGTGAGTGTGTGAGTGTGTGAGGTGTGAGGGTGTGAGTGTGGAGTGTGTGGAGTGTGTGAGTGTGTGGAGTGTGTGAGTGTGTGTGTGTGGTGAGTGTGTGGTGTGTGTGGGTGTGGTGTGTGAGGTGTGAGTGTGGGAGGTGTGAGTGGTGAGTGTGGTGAGGTGTGTGAGTGTGGGTGTGTGAGGTGTGGGAGTGTGTGGGTGTGAGTGTGAGTGTGTGAGTGTGTGGTGTGTGGGTGTGTGAGTGTGTGGGTGTGAGTGTGGTGTGGAGTGTGTGGGTGTGTGGGTGTGTGGTGTGTGAGTGTGAGTGTGTGGGTGTGGAGGTGTGTGAGTGTGAGTGTGTGAGTGTGAGGTGTGGAGTGTGTGGAGTGTGTGAGTGTGTGAGTGTGGTGTGAGTGTGTGGGTGTGAGGTGGGTGTGGAGTGTGTGAGTGTGAGTGGTGGGTGTGAGTGTGTGGGTGTGTGGGTGTGGTGGGGTGTGAGTGTGAGTGTGTGAGTGTGTGTGTGGAGTGTGTGGTGTGTGTGTGTGTGTGGGTGTGTGTGTGTGTGTGGTGTGTGAGTGTGTGGTGTGTGGTGGAGTGTGTGGGTGTGTGAGTGTGGTGGGTGTGTGGAGTGTGGGTGTGGAGTGTGTGAGTGTGTGGTGTGTGAGGTGTGGTGTGAGTGTGTGGTGTGTGGTGTGAGTGTGTGAGTGTGTGGGTGTGTGAGTGTGTGAGTGTGTGGTGGTGGGTGTGGGGTGTGTGAGTGTGTGTGTGTGGAGTGGAGTGTGTGGTGTGTGAGGTGTGTGGTGTGTGGTGTGGAGTGTGTGGTGTGTGGTGTGTGGTGGAGTGTGTGGTGTAGTGGGAGTGTGAGTGTGTGGAGTGTGTGGTGTGTGGTGTTGAGTGTGGGTGTGAGTGTGTGGTGTGGTGTGAGTGTGGTGGGTGGGGTGTGTGGGTGTGGAGTGTGAGTGTGAGTGTGTGGGTGTGAGTGTGTGAGTGTGTGAGTGTGTGAGGTGTGAGGTGTGAGTGTGTGAGGTGTGGTGTGAGTGTGAGGTGTGTGAGTGTGTGAGTGTGTGTGTGTGGTGTGTGTGAGTGTGTGAGTGTGTGTGTGTGAGTGTGTGTGTGTGATGGTGGGTGTGAGGTGGTGTGAGTGTAGTGTGAGTGTGTGAGGTGTGTGAGTGTGTGAGTGTGTGAGTGTGGTGTGAGTGTGTGAGTGTGTGGAGTGTGGTGAGTGTGTGGAGTGTGTGGTGTGTGAGTGTGAGGTGTGTGGAGTGTGTGTGAGTGTGTGTGAGTGTGGGTGTGAGGGGTGTGAGTGTGTGAGTGTGGGTGTGTGGAGTGTGTGAGTGTGTGAGTGTGTGAGTGGTGAGTGTGTGGAGTGTGTGTGAGTGTGTGAGTGTGTGAGTGTGAGTGTGTGTGAGTGTGTGGGTGTGATGTGTGTGTGAGTGTGTGAGTGTGTGAGTGTGGTGAGTGTGGGTGTGTGTGAGTGTGTGAGTGTGAGGTGTGGAGTGTGTGAGTGTGGTGAGTGTGTGTGGGTGTGGAGTGTGTGGAGTGTGGTGTGGAGTGTGTGGTGTGGAGTGTGGGTGTGGGTGTGGTGTGGTGAGTGTGTGGTGTGTGAGTGTGTGAGTGTGTGAGTGTGGTGTGAGGTGTGTGGTGTGTGGTGTGTGAGTGTGGTGTGTGAGTGTGTGTGGTGTGGAGTGTGTGGTGTGTGTGTGAGGTGTGTGTGTGGTGTGTGGGTGTGTGAGTGTGTGAGTGTGGGTGTGAGTGTGTGGAGTGTGTGAGTGTGGTGTGAGTGTGTGGTGTGTGTGTGTGGTGTGTGTGTGGGTGTGAGTGTGGTGTGGTGTGAGTGTGTGAGTGTGTGAGTGTGGGTGTGTGTGGTGTGGGTGTGAGGTGGTGTGAGTGTGGGTGGTGGTGTGGAGTGTGTGGGTGTGGTGTGTGGTGTGGTGTGGAGTGTGTGAGTGTGTGTGGAGGTGGGGTGTGAGTGTGTGGTGTGGGTGTGTGGTGTGGGTGTGGTGGGGTGTGAGTGTGTGGAGTGTGTGGGTGGTGTGAGTGTGTGAGTGTGTGAGTGTGTGAGTGTGTGAGTGTGGGGTGGGTGTGT
>JARFJB010000209.1:2337500-2417500 GCA_036346205.1 Vesta saturnalis | reverse complement strand
GTGGTGGTGGAGTGTGTGGGTGTGGGTGTGGTGTGTGAGTGTGTGGGTGGTGTGGTGTGTGGGTGTGTGGTGTGTGGTGTGTGGGTGTGTGGTGTGTGGTGTGTGGTGTGTGGGTGTGGGTGTGTGGTGTGTGAGTGTGTGGTGTGTGGTGTGGTGTGTGGGTGTGGGTGTGTGGGTGTGGTGTGGGTGTGTGGTGTGTGTGTGGGTGTGTGAGTGTGTGGTGTGGGGTGTGGTGTGTGGTGTGTGGTGTGTGGTGTGTGTGTGTGGGTGTGTGGGTGTGGTGTGTGGTGTGTGGTGTGTGGTGGGGTGTGGTGTGGTGTGTGGGTGTGTGGGTGTGTGGGTGTGTGGTGTGTGTGTGGTGTGGTGTGGGTGTGTGGTGTGGTGTGTGGTGTGGTGTGGTGTGAGGTGTGGTGGTGTGTGAGTGTGGGTGTGTGGTGTGTGGTGTGTGGTGTGGTGTGTGAGTGTGTGGGGTGTGTGTGTGGTGTGTGAGTGTGGTGGTGTGTGGGGTGTGTGGGTGTGTGGGTGTGTGGTGGGGTGGGTGTGTGGTGTGTGGGTGTGTGGTGTGTGGAGTGTGGAGGTGTGGGGTGGTGTGTGTGTGTGGTGTGTGGGTGTGTGGTGTGTGGTGTGTGTGTGTGGGTGTGGGTGTGTGGTGTGTGGTGTGGTGTGGTGGGTGTGTGTGGGGTGGGTGTGGGGGGGGGGTGGGTGTGGTGTGGTGTGGTGTGGGTGTGTGGTGTGGGGTGTGGGTGGTGTGTGGGTGTGGGTGAGGTGTGGTGTGGGTGTGGGTGTGGGTGGGTGTGGGGTGTGTGGTGTGTGTGTGGGTGTGGGTGTTGGTGTGTGGTGTGTGTGGTGTGTGTGGTGTGTGGGTGTGAGTGTGTGGTGTGTGGGTGGTGAGTGTGTGAGTGTGGTGTGGGTGTGTGTGGTGGGTGTGTGAGGTGTGGTGTGTGGGTGGGTGTGTGGGGTGTGGGTGTGGTGTGAGGTGTGGTGTGTGGTGTGTGTGGGTGTGTGGGGTGTGGTGTGTGGTGTGTGGGTGTGTGGGTGTGGGGGGGGGTGGGGGGGGGGGGGGGGGGGGGGGGGGGGGGGGGGGTGGGGGGGGAGTGTGAGTGTGTGAGGTGTGTGTGTGAGGTGTGGGTGTGTGGGTGGTGTGTGAGTGTGGAGGTGTGAGTGTGTGTGTGTGAGTGTGTGAGTGTGGAGGTGTGTGAGTGTGTGGAGTGTGTGAGTGTGGAGTGTGTGAGTGTGTGGGTGTGTGGTGTGTGAGTGGGTGTGGGTGTGTGTGTGGTGTGTGAGGTGTGAGTGTGTGAGTGTGTGAGTGTGTGAGTGTGTGTGTGTGTGAGTGTGTGAGTGTGTGGAGTGTGTGAGTGTGTGAGTGTGTGTGTGGTGTGGTGGTGTGTGTGTGAGTGTGGGTGTGTGAGTGTGAGGTGTGTGAGGTGTGGTGTGTGAGTGTGTGAGTGTGTGAGTGTGTGAGTGTGTGAGTGTGTGAGTGTGAGTGTGTGAGTGTGAGTGTGGAGTGTGTGAGTGTGTGAGTGTGTGAGGTGTGAGTGTGTGGGTGTGTGAGTGTGTGAGTGTGTGGTGTGTGGGGTGTGTGGAGTGTGTGAGGTGTGAGTGTGAGTGTGAGTGTGAGTGTGTGAGTGTGTGAGTGTGTGAGTGTGTGAGTGTGAGTGTAGTGTGTGGGTGTGTGAGGTGTGGTGTGTGAGTGTGTGAGGTGTGAGGTGGTGTGAGGTGGGAGTGTGTGAGGTGTGGAGTGTGTGAGGTGTGAGTGTGTGGTGTGTGAGTGTGAGTGTGAGGGTGTGTGTGGAGGTGTGTGGTGTGTGGTGTGGTGTGAGGTGTGGGTGAGTGTGTGTGGAGTGTGTGAGTGTGTGAGTGTGTGAGTGTGTGGGTGTGTGAGGTGTGAGTGTGTGATGTGTGAGTGTGGAGTGTGTGTGGTGTGTGAGGGTGTGGGTGTGTGAGTGTGTGAGTGTGAGTGTGGAGTGTGTGGGTGTGTGAGTGTGTGGTGGGGTGTGAGTGTGTGAGTGTGTGAGTGTGTGGGGTGTGAGTGTGAGTGTGTGGGAGGTGTGAGGTGTGAGTGTGGGTGTGTGGTGTGTGATGTGTGAGTGTGTGAGTGTGTGAGTGTGTGGAGTGTGTGAGTGTAGTGTGTGAGTGTGTGAGTGGTGTGGGGTGGTGAGGTGTGGTGTGTGGTGTGTGAGTGTGTGGAGTGTGTGAGGTGTGAGTGTGAGTGTGGGGTGTGTGAGTGTGTGAGTGTGTGAGTGTGAGTGTGTGAGTGTGTGAGTGTGTGTGTGTGAGTGTGTGGAGTGTGTGAGTGTGTGGTGTGGTGTGGAGTGTGTGAGTGTGTGAGTGTGAGGTGTGAGGTGTGGTGTGTGAGTGTGAGGTGTGAGTGTGTGAGGTGTGAGTGTGGGTGTGTGAGTGTTGTGAGTGTGTGAGGTGTGAGTGTGTGTGTGTGTGTGAGTGTGAGTGGGTGTGTGAGTGGGTGTGAGGTGTGAGTGTGTGGAGTGTGTGAGTTGGTGTGAGTGTGTGAGTGTGTGAGTGTGTGTGTGTGAGTGTGTGGAGTGTGAGTGTGAGTGTGTGAGTGTGTGAGTGTGGGTGTGTGGGTGTGTGAGTGTGTGTGGTGTGTGGTGTGTGAGTGTGGTGGAGTGTGTGGAGTGTGTGAGTGTGTGTGTGAGGTGTGGTGAGTGAGTGTGAGTGTGTGAGTGTGTGAGTGTGTGAGTGTGTGAGGTGTGGTGTGGTGTGGTGTGTGAGTGTGTGAGGTGTGTGGGTGTGTGAGTGTGAGTGTGTGAGTGTGTGTGATTGTGTGAGTGTGGGTGTGAGGTGTGTGAGTGTGTGTGAGTGTGTGAGTGTGTGAGTGTGTGAGTGTGGAGTGTGGTGTGGGTGTGTGTGTGGTGTGTGTGTGTGTGTGTGTGTGGTGTGTGTGTGTGTGGTGTGTGTGGTGTGGAGTGTGTGGTGAGGAGTGTGGTGTGTGTGTGTGTATGTGTGTGTGTGTGTGTGTGTGTGTGTGTGTGTGTGTGTGTGAGTGTGTAAGTTTGGGTGATGTAAAAATCGCTACATATATATCTTTACTGTGCTCTATGAAGTTTTCTGTTACGATGCGTAATTACATAGCAAACAATTCCCAAGCTAGAGTTTAAAGGTTTAATTGTTATAAGTATCCGAATAGCTATCAACTTTATACGAAAATGTGCTAAAGAAAATTAAATTTTACAAAGTTTTATAAAGTTTCTTGATACAAAACCAAACAGTTCTAAATATTAATTAAATTGGATTGAAAATGCTGAAACTATATTATGTATATTATATTTTATAAAATCCGGTGGCTTTGCAATTCCTTTAAGTTAGCAAGTTAGCATCTATATGTCTGTTAACCTCTATCTAACATGAAGTTTTGAACGTCCATCTGACAGATTATTGTTGTCTTTATAATATTACCTATTTCCGTTATGAACGTAATATAGAGGAGTTTTTTTAATGGTGTACTTTAAATTATACAATCTAAACGTTTCGATAACACTTACAGTTATCTTCGTCAGTAGTAATATTTTGTTTCCAAAACTGTTATACTAATAGCAGGCTTATGTTTATGTTTTAATTTTTCAAAGTTGACAAAATTGTTTACTACGTCTTTAACAATTTTTAACAAACATTACTACTGACGAAGATAACTGTAAGTGTTATCGAAACGTTTAGATTGTATAATTTAAAGTACACCATTAGAAAATCCCAAAAAAGATAAGTATTTTATTATGAGTGTTAATGGTGAAAGTTTACATTTTCATAATATAGAGGAGGTTCAATAATTATCCGTAAAGCAATATATTTTTACGTAATTTATTGTCCACTTCAAAACGTAATAAAGGGTACATTTCTTTAAAGGCGTTTCAACCGAAAACCAAGAAAATATTTATAAATTGCAAAATTAAATGGTCAATTTGAACAAATTAGACGTAATAGAATGCTACTATACCGGGTGAATATTTCAGAACGAAACATAGGACTTTAACATATTAAATCACATTTTTTCGAATTCATGCTCCCCCTATGCATCCAGATCAATAAAAGCGATAGGAATCGATAGAGGGAAATTTATCCAATTATACCACAGCAAAATTAAATTTAAATACATCGTATTATGTTGCAATAATTTTTGACAAATTAGTCTTTTTGAAATATCATGTAAATATATCCATGCATTATTTAACGAACAGAAACAGCAAATATTGCTCGCGAGTTCATTTTGAATTCAGTTGACGGATCGTCTAATCGAATTTATTACTGCCAAGAAGTGGATGCGGAAAAGATTGAGCATCGCTTATAAATGATTCTTGTACTAGATAAACTTCATAAACTTAAAACACGGTTTCAACAATCTGATGTTACATTAAACACCATAAAACAATTCATTGTTCCCCATGCTAACTGGATCTTCAGTTATCCAGTTAATACCTGCTCCCCGTGACTTTATCTGTAAAATGAACGTTTTCCCCGATTTCGAAGTAGAAAGTTGACTAACTCTTAACATTTCACTTTTTTGAATAAATGCCAATTTTTGGAGGGTTGAATGTTGGTAACTATTGTATCTACAGAGCTGGTTCTGGTTTTTAGCAACTGTAATCTACTTTAAAAACGTAAAAACACCGTTTATAAAAAATGCATAGTTTCGGAGATATAGTGAAAAAACCGAAACAAATTCAAAAATTACGCGGTTTTTTGAGTCCTACGAAGTTAGCACACCTCTTTTGAAGCTGCAAACTTTGATATACACAACTGGTAGTGATCCTAACAACATATTAAAAAATCAGAACTAGCAGTTAGTTTACGAGCGATTTTTTGTATACTATGTGACTGGCCTAAAATGCCTAATTCTTGTTATTGTTATTTACATTAAAATTCAATTTCGTACTAAACTTTTAAAATTACTAATATTAATGTAAGATAGGTAGGTATTTTTGTAATTATTTTTTCTACGACCGTGCTTAATTGGTCACTTTCCCGCACGCATTTTATTTCCGAAAGTATCACTTTCACGCACTAGTGCGGGAAAGTTACTTTCCCACACTACTTCCCCGCACTAGTGCCGGAAAATAAATTGTTTTGTTCCTCACATTATTTTAAATACAAGAATAAAATCAACTGAGTTACAGTTATAATATCTGTGTTTAATTACTTTGCATTTATTCAATTCACGTGTGTTTAACTGAATTATGTGCAAAAATTACTAGTTTATATGATGTTTTTATTAAACAATACTAATGTGGTTAAATATCATTGAACAGTACCCATGACGGCCAAGATTTAATACATCAAATCAAGTGTCATTTTGTCACTTCCGATAAAATGTATCACCATTCAATACAGTAATTATTATTATGTCAGTCAAATCTGAATTTGTTAAAATACCTATAAGTTTTTGTGTAGAAAAGTTAATAAAAGCCATTATTTGCAATGGACTCATCAGAGGAAGAATTACCAGAAGCTATTTTAGAATCTGCCGCTCTAGTAAATTTAGCCTTGTTACCTACAAAATCCAAAGATCGGTATGAAAAACAATACAAACATTTTTTAAACTGGTGCAAGGATAAGGAAGTTAACAGCTTTAAAGAAGAAGTGTTTCTATTGTACTTTTATGATCTGAGAAAAGTACTGAAGCCAAGCCACACACTTTGGTCGCGTTATTCAATGATCAAGAGTTTAGTAAAAATTAAAAAAAAAATTGATATAAGCAAGTTTTATAAGTTAACAACGTACTTAAAAAAACAAAATATTGGTTTTCATTTTCAAGCAAACAAAGCAAAAATATTCACTAAAGAAGATATTGCCAAATTTATGGTAGCACCAGACGAGGTATATCTTATGATAAAACTGGCTACCATCTTTTGTTTGGCTGTAGCTTGTCGCAGAGCAGAACTTACGAACGTTACTCTTGATGACATTGAAGATAAGGGAAACCGGATCATTATCAAAATTAACGATTCCAAAAATTACTCTTCGAGATTATTTATTATTTCCGAAGAAATAAACAGCGGAAATTATTTAAAACTCTATAAAAAATATAGAAACTTGCGTCCCGTCAATACCCCACATAGGCGATTATTTATAAAATACCAAAACGGAAAGTGTTCAACACAATGCGTGGGAATTAACAAATTTGGAAAAATACCATCTGAAATCGCAGCCTTTTTGCAATTACCAAATACAAAACTGTACACAGGACACAGCTTTCGGCGATCTTCTGCAACATTTTTTGCAGATTCCGGCGAAGGAATTACTAATATAAAGCGGTTAGGAGGATGGAAATCGACCTCCGTCGCCGAAGATTACCTCGAGGAATCCGAAAGACAAAAAACAGATATGTGCAATAAAATTCTAACAATTGGTACTGTAACAACTTTACATCAGAAAGAACAAAATAATGCAGCTGATGTAATTGTAGATAGTCAGTTAGCGTCAACTAACACGGCTAGTTCTTCCATATTAAAACAACAGTTAGCATCGGCCATTAATTTAACAAATGCTACAAATTGCATCTTCACAATTAATATTAATAATAAGTAATAAAACTTGATATCTTGTTTGTTTATATATTGCATATTGTTAAAATTAAATCTCTGTTATCTATACAATTTTTTTTTAGTTGCATATACGGTCGTAGAAAAAACCATGTTCCTAACACTAACTATATTCTATATTCTAGATAAACGTCCTAAAGAAATAAAGTAATGCATGTTTAATATCAATATTTTAAAAAATCTGATGTGTGGTACACATGATCTCACAATGCAACGTAATTGATAATTTAAACAAGCACAAGTAAAATTGAAAGAACTTGATGCGTTTTATAACTAGTGTACTGTTTTTTTTTTGCTACTAAAAATTTTGTAGTTTTTTCATAATAAAAAAATTTTTTTTTCCAAAAATCATCTGAAATGTTCGAAAATGACTCAAAACGTGTAAAAATGCAAAAAAAGATTTCGAAAATGTTTGACCTAAGGGCCAAAACAATTTTTTTTCCAAAAATAATCTGAGCAAATGGTCAGAAATGGCTCAAAACGTGTAAAAATGCAAAAAAAATTCGAAAATGTTTGACCAAAGGATCAAATTTTTTTTTCAAAAATCGTTTTAAGTTGTCAGAAATGCCTTAACATGTCTAATAAGATAAGATAAAAAAAAATCTCGTACATTATGCGTCTTAAACCTGAGGTGCCCGGACATCAACCAAACGCGCTGCCACTGCGTTACCGGAGGGGTTCACGAAAAAACGAAAAAGATATTCAATTCTAGTATGGTTCACTTAGTTGCCTACGTAAAGACGTATCGGTTTGCTACGAATAGCCGTTCGTCTATATACACTCTATAACAGTAGAGATCTGTAATTCCGCCATTTTGACGACAGATTTCGCACAAAAGTTCATCATTCCGTCTACTCATGGATCCGAACCTGGGTACCAAATTTAATGACGATCGGTTTATCTTTGTGGACGCTGTCGCGCTGGAACATATGCAGACAGACAGACATACATCTTGAAATTTTCATGTTTGAACCTATTTTTTCCAACTTACGGTAAAGAAATTTTTAAGTATGGTAGCTCATTTTAAAGGAAATTTAATCCACTTTAACAATACGCTGGGATCTACTTTCCATCTATTTTCTATTTGGCGATAATTCACAAAAACTAAAGTGTAGTTTTCGAAATTTCGCCGACCGATTACAATACCTCCCAATACTTTCGTATTGTGAGGTAAAAGTGGAGTTCTTCAAAAATTATTTCAGCATCTAATACGATGTGTTTAGATTTAATTTTGACGTAGTATAATTCTATAAAATTCCCTTTGTCGATTGGTATTGGTTTTGTTAATCTGGACGCAAAGGGGGAGCAGGAATTCGAAAAAATGTGATTTACCATGTTAAAGTCCAATGTTCTGTTCTAAAACATTCACCCGTTATATAGATTTGCATTATCTCCTTCCTACATTTTTAATAATAAAGATTTTAAACATTGTATTGGATTTCGAATCCTAAATACCATTTTCTATTCTCATTCAGTATGAAACCGCCAGAACCAATTATAATTATGCCCTTACTTAACCCATCATTTCCTATTCTTTGCTAAAAGTAATTAATGTAATTTTTTTTTTTTGGATTGTTGGCGTTAATATTTAAAAGTTATAACATGAATTCTGTAAATAAGTTTTTTTACTTTGTTGTCGCCAAACCCGTTTTCTTGATATAAATAGGATTGAGTTTATGTGTCCATGTGCCACCTAAACGGTACCTAAGTATTTGTAAATTACGGGTTTGGGTCAATTGCATACCAATAAAATTGCGTTGTTGCTTAATAAATTAAGGATCTTTTTCTAAAACTACGTTTTATAAAGGATAAAACGAATGAAGATTGATCTCATCGATTAATTAATTGTTAAGTTTGCTATAATACGTATTTTATTATTAAATAACTTTTTCTACAATATAAATGTAATTATCCAGTAAAATTCCAAATACTGAATTTTACTACACAAATAACATTTATGATTGACGAGATCGATTATACCGAAAAGAATAAAATCTTAATTTCAGTCAATAAAGCCTACAACAATTTAGAATTTATTTGGATGTATATGACCTTGTAATTTACCTCAGTATTGTAGCGTCCTCCAGGTACCCTATCTTGAAAAGTGTAATTTGAACTTTAAACTTTAAAAGATTGAACATTCAATAACACAATAATCGCTAAGTGATTTATCTTGACTTTACTGACAATAATGTTACTATTACTCAAATTAATTGCTTGCCTTACTTTGACCTTCCTGTCAATAATTAAAACATTAGAATTTAGTTACAAGTGAGATATTTAATTACGCACAAACCTCAAATCTAATCAACCGAACTGGCCGTCTCGTGGTAGGTACGTTGTGCTATTTGCCTGAGATAGGCTGGACGAGGTTAAGTGTTGCATCATGTGGGGCAGGTAAACAATGAAACTACCCAAATTAAAATTAACGAGCATTGCGCAATGACGGTTCAACCCGTTAATGTACTATTGCGGGAAAGAAACACCAAGAAAACCCACTTTATTCATAAATAAGTAATTGCACGAGTACATTAATAAATCAAACAACACAAAAAAAACACCATTAAATCAGGTTAAAGTGCGTACAAATTTATAACATTAAGAGAAAAATAAGTAAAAAGAACATGTAATCACACCCACAATTGTGTCCTAAATGAAATAGAATAAAAATCGTAATACCAAGCATGTAGCCCTTTAAAACCAATCATGTCGGTCTTTAAGGAAATAAGCACATAAAACAATAAGGCAAATTACGGTACTATAAAATACAACAACAGTAAAATTGCACAGGTGATAATAAGGTAAAGGCAAGTACAAAAGAAAATAGACAAGGAATTTACACGTACACACTTGTTTAGTGACTACTAAAGCACAAAATACATACGTAAAATTTCAATAAATTACATATAAAGAGAAGTCCGTTCGCAGGCAAACAATTCTACTTAAGCAAACTGACCAAAAAAACTGAATAAAACAAAGCCTTACAAGGGTAAGTTGTAAGTAAATCATAACATCGTCACCGATATATAAGGGTTACAGATTTATCTATACAACAATAAAAACAATAAAAATAAAATTCGAGGTGTTTAATGGTCATCTGGCCCCAGGAGTATGTACACACAAAACAATTGCCTATTACAATTAATAACCAAGCGGTATGCTGTACCCGTTCGCAGGCCCACTTCTACACAAATATAAATATAAACAACAAACAACAATGCTTATTCACCTAAATACCAGATTTCCGCTTAACAAGCCCGCGTGCGAATGAGATACCGTTGCAAGGCGAGCTTTGATTTTTAATTCGTTACATACGCTTGTAAAATTATTTGCTGCCAGCCTTAATTTATATAAAAATACCTACTTACACTTAATATATTAGGATGGCCTTTAAAAAACGACGGTACCATGTACCATCTTTGGAATTAAAGAATTCTCGGCATGTAGCTTCAATTTCTTCAACACTTGTAAAATGCCGTCCACGAAGGAAGTGCGCCATCGATCGGAATAGGTGATAATCGGAAGAAGCAAGTTCCGGGCTGGATTTTTTGTTGAGCTTCAGCTGCAGTATGAGGTTTGGCGTTGTCTTGTTGCAGAATTACTCATGCTCTGTTTACTTAGAACATTATGCATCCTATCCAACTGATGACTGTAAAAGTTAGCATGCATCAATCGTCTGCCCATCAGGAACCAACTCAAAGTGAATAACCCCTTCAAAATTCCACCATACACAAAGCATAACCTTCCTTTGGAACTTTTCTGGTTTGGGAACCGGCAATGCAGGTTACCCAACAGTAATCCGCTGATTTTATGTGCTAGGATTATTGAAGTAAATCCACTTTTTATCGCAAGTAACAATCCGTTTAAAGAAACGATCATCCCAAGGACTAGAAAGCAGTTGATCACAAACCTGAACTCGTCTTTCTGCCATTGCTGCGTAAGTCGCGAGGAACTTCTCTGCAGCGTCTATTGAGTTTTCCAAGTTGATGCAAAAGGCGCCTTACGGTTTCTTTGAGATACCCACGTTCTGCTGACAACTTACGGGTACTTGTCGATGGATTTGCTTCAACATGTCCAAGTTCAACGTTACTTAACGAGTTGGGCCGGCCAGAACCTTGTTTCCTCTTGAGACTTGTATCTCCGCTAGTAAATTTCCGAAACCAGCGCTGCGCCGTAGGAATTTTCACTATTCCTTCCGCTTCCACTTCGCAAATTTTTTTAACTGCGGCGGTTGCAGAAACGTTTTATTTCCAGTAATGATGCAACAGTACCAAAATTTTGTATTTTTCGTCAGCCATTTTGACGTTCATTGCTAGTTAGAAACAAAAGAATATCAGAAGAAAATTAGATAGGGACATTCGCCTGCTTGATTAGCTTTTAATACTGCATAGCATTAACATATAAAATGTTTTCTAGATAAGAGCAGAAGGGCTCAATAGAAACTCTAATAATACGACATTTTTTATGGGCCACCTTAATATGTATTCCTTTAATTGATCACAGACACAAATCGTTATCCTACGCGGTTTAACTTCAAAAAGGGTGACTGTTATTTATAGATTAATATTTGAAAAATACATTAAAACTAACACCCGAAAAAAAGACAAATTAGCGTTGACTAATTAAAAGAAAATGTACAAGTACAGAAAAACTGTTTACAATAAGGATATTTAATTAACCAAATCGATCTGGCTCGATCGATGCTCTCACTGTAACTTCCCCCCTTCGATTTCAAAACTAACTATATCTACTCCCGAAAAACCACCCCCGTTTTTCAAAAGTAATAAAAAAACAAAAAAAAACTATTACGTTGGCACAGTTTCATATAAATTATTAACCGACATCTTAATTTTAAAAATATGCATTCATCCGTAACAAACGCTACAAGTCTCAAATTTCAACGTGCCAAACGAAGCTCCCTTTGGATTCGTGCTGTTCCGCCGTAGTAAATTATTAGATCAGTGACATTTTTACATCAAGAGCGCGCGTATAGAAATTTTCAATTCATCACGCCCGTTTCGGCAGAACACCTGTTTTTCTACCCTAATATATGTTTCCTTTTTCTGTTCAACCTTTACTCAAATATCAATTACAAACATTCCCACATTTCTTACATAAAAATACATAAAATAAATTATTCCGAAAACACTAGAAAATTACGACGTACTATCAAGATATTACAAATCCACTAATTATCTTTCGTAGCGCGGTAACAATGGCTATTTGACCAACGTTTATTACAATAATAAAATTTTTGCGGTCCGATACCTACAGTATGCCAGATAATGGCCTGTTGTATTGTAAAATTAGAAAAAGTGATGCTTTTGTAGAGAAGGAGTTTCTATAAAGGTTTCTGTTTTAAATTTTTAGTAGTTTTTTAGCACATGTCAATGCCATATAGTTGGTTATCTTTTTTTTACATTTTTTTTTATTTTTAATGTTTTCCGTATGGAGATATTCCACTACATACGATCTTTTGGTGGCGTTTCACAATATTTGCAAATTAAAAATATGTGTAATATCTATGAATTCTTTTGTTGTTAATCACCGTTCTAAGCGGATTAAGTTTACATAGCATAAATACTTTTATTATAAATGAAGATTGTTAAAACTTTCACCTACCGGTAAGATCTGAGGTAATAGGTAACCACTTGTTATAAGCCATTTACTGAACAACATTTCCATCTATTTGCACAAAGGGTTTTATAAAAAGGTTTGCCGTTGGTTTTATTTAGAAATTACTTCTAAACGTTACTCACTTTAAGAAAAAAATAAAACTGGTGGTTCACATTTAAAACTAACCGCAATACGAATTGAATTCGCATTTTACCAAAATTATCATATTATTATTAAATGATACAAATCGTGCTTGTTTTTAATTTAAATGATTATAATCCCGCTCATAGAAGATATAAATTCCGCACAAGTTAAGATTAAAATCATCAATTGATCAAGATCGTTTTTAAAAAAAGTTTGTTTAGAGTTCGTAAAAAATTAACAGAAAGTTTTTATTTTCCAAAAAATTAAACAAAAGCTGAAGTATGCTTTTTTATCTTCTCATTAAAATCCATTTTACTGGTTAAAAATATTTAATAAACTGACAGGTATTCTTTAGATAAACAAGTGTTAAATTAAAAATGTGGCATAACCATTTAACTTGAACCGGTACAACTTTTCTTTGGTAGCAATCGATTTCTGGAAATTAGAATTAAATCCGGATACTGCTTAATTGTGAACATAATTGAACAATTTGCTTATGACTCAAAATCTTAATTTCAGTACTTATCAAAATATTTTTTAGCCAATAAAATTACAGAAGTAGAAAAATTGGTTGTTAAACAAGCGTTATATGTCGGTGGTTTGCAGTGCAATCGGCAGTCGTCATGTCATGGGTTAAGACTCCATCTCGGGGTGTTAAGGCGGCGTAATAAATTGTAAGTGTATCGGAATATTTTAAAAAAATGTTTTTTACGCTTTACTGTCAGCTTGCAAATAAATAAATAAATAATGTCACCCCATTTTTCCCAAAGAAAGTGTTGTTTAACATGTAAAATGGTGGAAGTTTCAATTCTTGTATCCTTAAAGATTTTTTTGTTAACAATATCTCTTTTTCATACTGATCTGTGAAATCGGGTTGTTGTGATGAACAAACTAGGTTTCAATTTTTGAATTTTTTGCTTATTTAACAAAAACATCACCCTCATGTTTACTATCCATTGTTTGATTTTTGAGAAAATAATCATTTATAAAAATTTTCTTTGGATTTCAGAAAAATTACTTGTTTACATATTATTCCGTCATAACACATTCATCGCACTCCAATAATTAAACTCAGTCTACTACTTTGATTACAATTTCCGATGAAGTGTACATCGTGTTGTCTGTGGTTCCAAATGTAATAAATCTCTCAAAAATTGCATTTGTACACGTTTTTACTCAACGATGATAGGTACATTTATTTTGCGTTCGATTTCATAGGCTATGTTTATGCAATACGCGAGCCGGAACGGCCTGCCGGTGCGGTGTACCGGCGTAGTTATAAGTACCGGGTGAGTCATTAAGGAAGGACGCCGGCTATATCCCAGAAACTGCTTATGTTACGACTTCCAAAAAAAAAATTCTTCAGTAAATGTGGCCAAGAGAAAATGCTGGAAATAATTTGAATGTTTGTAAATAGACCGTTGGGGGAGCTGCGAAAGTTGTCAGACAAACACGTAATTATCTTCGGAACCAATCATCGAATCTTAAAAACTAATATTTCGTTGGAAAGGTCTTTTCTTGCGCTATTCGTTGATGTATTAAAAAGTTAAGTTTGATTAACGAACAAACCACTAGAGGACGCTTTCCAAATATTGCTGAAATGTTAGCGATTTTCTTCAAAATATTAAATAGAATGGTATGTTTTTTATATTTCAGTCAGAAAGAGTATAAAATTTCGCCTATACCCTGAAAATTTCAAGTCGATATCTTTGTTGGTTTCAATTTTATACCTACTTTAAGTTCAGATCCATGGTAATGACTTTGTAGTGCCACGATCATCCAATAACACTACCAGACCAACAATGCATAATGACGATTTATCCATAGTAACATAACATGCATTATTGGTCCAGAACCAATACTCGTTGGATGCAAGAAATTCAACATCAGGGCTGGTGGAGCGTCAATGTTTGGTGCGCTATTTTAAGAGGTCGAATTATTGGTCCACACATTTTTGACACACCATTTAATGGTTAAACGTGCCTTAATTTCTTGGGGAACGATTTACCGTTACTTTTAGAAGATGTGCCGTTGCTTACTAGGCAGCGGATGTTTTTCCAACATGAAGGCTGTCCGGCACATATTTCAGTACGCGTGCGTCAATTTTTGAGGAACACTTTTCCTGATACATGGATAGGAAGAGGGAGATTTTTTCCATGACCAGCTAGGTACCTACATTTCCTTATTTATTCTTAACTTTAACAGCTTAATAACCATTACCACTGTTACCTTCTAGGTCCTCCGATCTAACTTGTTTAGATTTTTATTTTTGGGGAAGAATAAAGGACCTTGTTTTTACAACCAGGCCAACTACGCTTGAAAATATGGTCATTAGGATAAGAAATTCCATTCGCACCCTCTCCACAGCGGAGATAGAAACCGCTGTTTTGTCAACGCAACAGCGGTTGCAGCTGTGTATTGATAATGTTGGCAGACAATTTGAGCATTTAGGTCGCCACTGAGTAATGGCGTACTACTCATCTCTAGTTAATTTTCGATGGTCCACCCGGTGTAATAATTAACCAACGGTAATAAACTAACCCCAGAAACTCGATAATAATATCAGTACTTATTATCGAATTTCTGGGGTTAACTGTCGGGGCAGGGTTAACCCGTGTTTATAAAAGCTGGCCTAAGTAATAAACTATTATGTCAAAAAACTTAGCGTTTTATTATTTTTGGATCTAAATTTAAAGTAGGTATAAAATTGAAATCAACAGAGATATCGACTTGAAATTTTCAAGGTATAGGCGAAATTTTATTCTCTTTCTGACTAAAATATAAAAAACATACGATTCTATGTAATATTTTGAAGAAAATCGCTAAAATTTCAGCAATATTTGGAAAGCGTCCTCTAGCGATTTGTTCGTTAATCAAACTTAACTTTTTAATACGTCAACGAATAGCGCAAGAAAAGACCTTTCCAACGAAATATTATTTTTTAAGATTCGATGACTGGTTTCGAAGATAATTACGTGTTTGTCTGACAACTTTCGCAGCTCCCCCAACGGAAAACCTGTGAAGTTAGAGAAAAACTTCTTATACGAAAAATGGGTAAAATTGTCCCAAAAATACAACTACGATATTTACAATATACCTTTTCCTTAAGTTTCTGTTACTTATTCGCCATTTTTTAATATACTACAGCAGTTACGCCACCTAGCGGTCTATTTACAAACTTTAAAATTATTTCCAGCATTTTCTCTTGGGCACATTTACAGAAGAATTTTTTTTTTGGAAGTCGTAACATAAGCGGTTTCTGGGATATAACCGGCGTCCTTCCTTAATGACTCACCCGGTACATTGAATTAAGTGAGAGCGTTTATGCATAGTGCGGGGCGCCGCAGTAAGCGACGGTTAACCGTTGCGGGTCTAAAAAGGAAAGGGCCACGTATTTCATTCCCTCGCCAAGGGAGAGAGCTTCCCGAGCTCCTTCAGTCATAAGAAAAAAAAATTATATTCAACACCCTGTATCTCGGAAACGAAGCCTTCTACGACATATCATCTGTTTATAGGAACTTTTCTTTTTAGAAACATGTGTTCTATCTCCTGTCAAAGTTTGTCTACAAAAAACTGACTCACCCTGTATATTGCGGCCTGTCGTCCACCGCAGCTACTTATATTTACGTTTGTGATATATGGAGCTGTTTATGATAGTGCGGTGCACCGTCCACCGGAGCCAGTGCTACAAAGACGGAGTAAAGGAGAAGTTGCAGTGGACGGAGATTTGTGTGGTGTTTTATCCGAACCTTCAAGAATTAACTGCAAAAGAAAAATCTGAAATTTGTAAGTAAATCATATATTTTGTATTTTAATTTACATATGTATGCTTCTTTTAACATTACATTATGCGCTGTTAGCATTTGAAAAACATTTTTTTTATCATTAATATAAGGCCTTAGCGTAATTTTATATTTTGCTCTCTTGCCACGGAACTTGTCCATCCGGGCCACTAAAGTATGTTGCAAAGTTATTCTTGATAATGTAAGCTGCTTGTGTTCCTCTTATAACACGCTGTTCTTCCTCATTTTCTATGGCATGAAGACCTGCGACTTCCAGGGTATCTTGAAAATTATATCCATCTCTTTCCCGGATATAATTGTGCAAAGCGATAGCTCAAGATTTAGGGGCCTGTGAAATATTCTCCACTTATTGGTGAAGATTCCAAAAGAGCATTCTACAAATCTCCTAGCTGATGATAAACGGTAATTAAAGATTCGTTTTTGTTTCGTTAAGTGACGTCCTGGAAAAGGCCGCATGATATTCGTGTGGATACCGAAGGCTTCATCTCCTACTAGAACGCATGGAAGAGGCTCGGCATTTGGTGATATTTGTTCTAGAGCTGGTAAATTAAGGGTTCTTGCTCAGAAGACTTTGCCAAAACTAGAAAACTCAAGAATTGTAGGATCAGCATCTTTTCCCATTGATCCAACTTCTATATAAATAAACTTATAATTGCAGTCAGCGATTTCCAAAAGAACAAATAAAAAGAAGTGCTTGTAGTTGAAGTATGAAGATCCAGAATGTTGTAGTTTGATAATGCGAACATGTTTTGCATCTAAAGCACCTATGCAGTACGGAGAGTTAGCTCGTATTTTGAGTTGTTCAGCTATTTGACGCCAATACTCCTCAGTAAAACCAGGAAACACTTCACTGGCCAAGCAGATCCATAACATCTTACACATCTGAGGTATAATCAGCGAAGCGGTTGTTTGGCCAACCCTGTATGCATAATGTATGTCTGCATAAGAACATACTGATCCCAAAAATCTGAAACAAAAATAAAATGTCAGGGGGTGCGATGGTTTTGTTTTTTCTCTTACTCTTTTTTTTTCAAACACAAACATGTTACCATGTTTGTGCAACACAAGTTCACCACGTTTTTATTTGAAGGTTTAATAATGTTTGCAACTATGCTTATTTTTGTTCTTTTTATTTGTTCCAGGCAATAATATTCAAATGAAATTCAGAAACATACGGGACAGCTACCGAAAGTACCTCAAGTCTCTCAAAACAAAATCCGGCAGGCAAGTAAGAATGTAAAAACATATCTTTTCGCGTCCCAACTCTCTTTCCTTGACAGCTCAGTTGAGTTAGGACCAAAGGAATCCTCTCCCAATGTTCGAGGAGAAGGAAACGTTGGAGACACCGACGAATCTACTGAAGACTTCAAGTGAAATACGTCAAACAAAAGCTGCGTTCCCCAAGAAAAAAACAAAAATTGGATGAAAAAATGGAACAATATATAGATGCTTTTCAAAAAATTCAGATCCAATCTAATGAAGACGAAAATAGCGACGATATAAACTTTTTCAAATCATTACTGCCAATGATCAAACCGCTTCCTAATCCGCCAAAGTTGCAACTAAGGATGGACATCATGAAAATGGTATTCATGGAATATTCACAACACCCACAAACAGGTACAAATATTCATATTCGACAAACAGTAAACAGACAAGTTCAACCACGCAAACCAGCTTCATCTTTACAAACAACAGGCTCCCTATCAACTTCAACAACAGTAATAAACCCAAATAATAAATTATTTTATGACAACTTCCCACATTATCCGTCAACATCAAACACTACCGCGTTTTTAGAAAGACCATTTGAAGAAACACACCAACCAGTGCACCATCAGATGCAAGTGATAAACGTCAACAACCAAGCATTTTTCATCTTTTTTACAATGCTTAACTTTTTCCAATATTGCTGATATCAATAAAAATGTAAGAGATATTTGATTTGGCAAACATCTAAAGTACATCCCAGAATATCAGAGAGTAATAAATCATCTTGACGACATCTGGCCAGTGGCGTACTTATTAAAGACACACTGTAAGGTCTGTAAAGTATAAAAATCTACAATTTTAGTGCACTGGAATGCCAACCACACATCTATGAATTGTGTGATCTTCAGACTTAAGTCAAATTTTAAAGGGTAGTCTTGTTTGCTGTTTACCTGTACCGTCTTTATTTAACACAATATTTAGCAGGCGGCACATTTACAGCATCTTCGTTTAAACTAGCCCGGTTTGCTACTGATTTCTGTTTGCAAAAAAAACGACACTATTTCACTAATAACATGATTTATTACTCTCTGATATTCTGGTACGTACTTTCACAAACAACAAACTGCTGTAAAATTTTAATATTATTAAGCAAAAGATAAAAGATTCATTTTTTTAAGAAATCAGCGCTTACATCGGTTATTCAATCTCACAAAGTTGGTAGTGTCAAAATCTTCCCACCCTGGTCACGAGCTAAATTAATTTTATTGCAATCTATACCTATCTATACCTTGTTACATCCCTAAACTTTGAGATACCCAGATCGCATTGTTCCTCACCACACAACATTTTCAAACGTTTTTCACTGTTTAAGGGAGGCAGGATCTTTCCCAAATCGTTGTGTAGAAAAAGATAGATTTGGAAACGCTGAAGTAGTTTTAAATGAAGTTGAACGAAGTACTTCCATCGGTATTCGTCGAATATCTCATACAAGTGACAGTATTTTTAATGAAAATTTTCCGGAAAGGTGGATAGGACGAGGTGGTTCTGTATATTGGCTAGCTCGGTCACCTGATTTATCGCCTTTAGGTTTTCTTTGTGGGGTTGCCGCAAATCTCGTGTGTATAGTAACGGTAAACCAGATATACGCGAAGAGTTGACTGACCGTATAGTTGAAGCTACTAATTCTCTAAAGAATGAATTGGCAGTAATTAACTGGCAACATTCTATGACACGAAGAATAGCTGCTTGTTTAGAAAATAGCGGTTCTCATTTTGAACAGTTACTGTAATTTTGTGTTAATTATCTATCAATGTATGAATAAATTTTCTTTTCTCTTTAATTTAAATTCTATCGATATCTACGAAACAAAGAAAAATTCACCTATACATCATATAACATCTTTTGATCGTAATGACCGCCAGAGTATATGTTATAAGTTTGTCGGTCGAGTTGCGGAACACCCTATATATACATAGGGCTCTCAAACACACATGAAAACCTACAATTTAAAAGTTAATTACAACGCTACTAATCGACCGCCTTGGTAATTACCTACTTATTGATTACAATGCCATCCATCGGTATATTTTTCAACATAATTGCATTATCATCGACTGGTTTAACTTGATTACAGCATTAAAATACCATTATTTGCCCAAATTTAACCAAACAAAATAAGTCAAAGCAACAACTCAAGCAAAAAATCTTGTAACAGTCAGTAAATACACCCAAAATCAAAAAAAGTAACCAACAAACCATAGAAAGTAAAGAAGTAACAATCAACCAAAAAATCCAAATCATGTAAACACGAAGAATAACCACAAGTACGGGCAAATAAACAAAACAAGTCAAACCACAGAAAAAGTTAGTTTCTTTGGATTATTTGATTGTTGGCTAGCTTGTTTGCTAGTTCAGTTTTTTGGTTTGTATATATGGTGTGCTTGCGTTGGTTGAATGTGTTTGGTTGTTTAAGTTAACGAATATCTGTTATGAGAGGTTTTGTTTATGCATGGTTGCATGCTTGGGTGTATCAGGTAGTCTTTTATTTTTCTATCTCGTTTATTTTCTTTGGTTTGTTTCTAACGTTAGTGTGATTGGATTGTTTGCACGTGTTTTGGTGTTTGTGTCTCTTTACGTTTGTTACTTTTCTTCTTTAGTTTGTTTGTTTTGGGTTGTTTTTGTTTGATTGTTGGTGGATTGTTTACTGGTTCAGTTTTTATGGTTTTTTGGTTTGTTTGCGTATATTTGATCGTTTGGGTATCTTGTAAATTTGTTTGTTTGCAAGCTTGCTTGTTTAGTTTGTTCTTTTTTTTTATTGTTGGTGAGCTTGTTTACTTGATTACTAGCTTTTTTTTTGTTTCTCTAGTTTGTTGGCATGTGTTTTGGTGTTTGCGTGCTTCTCGGCTTGTTTGTTGACTAGTTTGCTTGTTTCATTTCTATGGTTCGCTTCTATAGCTTGTTTGATTGTTGGTGTTTGCGTGTTCAGTTTTTTTTTGCTTGTTTCTATGGTTTGTTTAACTAGTAACTTTTACTTGTTACGGAATCACCAAAAGATTCCCAAACCAAATTCGATAGTGAAAAACAATTAGATGACGTCGCCAAGGAGAAATTCCAAAATGTTAATAAAGCGCAATCATATGTAACCGCTTAATAAGAAACTTAAAAAATGCTAGCTAGCTAGCTGTTACGCTGGACTGTTCAAGAAATACATATTATTTCGTTATTGCAAAGATATGCTCTCTATCCTTTAAAAACGCAACAGGTACGAACTTAAAATTCTTACATTTCTAGCGATTCCTGAAAATCAGGCGATAAAGATTATCACGCGCGTAGGATTTTATCTGTTTCGACGTGTTTTTTATACCCCTATTATAAAAGCAAAGACATGCAGTTTCTGTATTCTAGGAAAGTGCGAAATTTTGAATAACCAAATTTTTTCAGAAAATGTTTATTACCAAAACTTTTTTTTATAGCTTTGATTAGAGGAAAGTATGCCAATTTATGTCTTAAAAATAATTCCGCTCAAGTGAGAGCCATTTTTGTGTAAACACTCTTCTAATCTAGATTGAAAATTTTCCATTACTCGACGGAGCAGGACAGGTTGAATTCGTTCAGTTACTTGTGTAATGTTTATTAGTAATTCCGGTAAGGTTTGTGGCCTATTACTGTATACCCTGCTCTTCGGAAATCCCCAAATGAAAAAATCACATGCTGAAAGATCAGGGGATCATGTGAGCCACGAAATGTTACCATGTTTGGAAATCAATCGGCCCGGGAAAAGTTCCCTTAAAGCAGTCCTAGACACGCGAGCAGTATGACTTGTAGCCCCGTCCTGCTGAAAATAATTGATGTCCGGAAACCTAGGTAACTTCCATCACAAATGTTCTGATCATGTGTGTGTAGCGGTTTGCTGTAACAGTTGTGGTGTTTCCTCTATCGTCTTGGAAAAAATATGGTCCAATAATACCAGATGCTGAAATTGCACACCACATTGTAAGTTTCGGACTATGTAATGGCTTTCCTGGGTTTTCGTCATTCCAATAGCGACTATTGTGCTTGTTTACATATCCGTTTAAATGGAAATGTGCTTCATCTAACATAAACAAGTGGTGAATAAAGTTTTCATCATCACGTATCCGTCGCAATATTTCTTCGCTGAAAATCCTGCGAGCAAGCATATCACCATCTTTCAACTCTTGGACGACTTCAATTTTGTAAGGGTGGAAAGATAAGTCTTTGTGTAAAATTCGTCGTATCGATGTGTCACTAATGTATAGTGCAGAAGGATGTTTCACTGCAGAACACAATGGACTACGTGTTAACGCTACTCGCACTCTATCAATGTTTTTCTCCGTTCTTACTTATTGCCCCTTTATGCTTCAAGTTTAATGTGGAGCCAGTTTCCTCAAACTTTCTTATCCACTGTATAATTGCATGAGCGGACGGCACACTTCCATGTCGTGGAACATTACGAAACAATCGTTGTACCGAAGTCACACACTCACCATTTTTATTAAACGATTTTACGCAAAACGCACGCTGAACGTCTGACCACTTCTCCATCTTTCTGTTTAAGTGTCAGTAACTGTCAAACAATAATCAAGTCATGGAAACATTGACTTTTGGCAAAAAAAAAATTGGTCGCAAAACCTCTTGATCTTTCGGCATGCGATTTTTTTGAGGATTTCTGAAGGGCGGGGTACAGAGTAATAGACCACGAACCTTACCGGAATTAGCATCGAACATCAAACAAAAAATTGAGCGAATTCAACCTGTACTGCTCCGTCGAATAACCGAAAATTTTCAATCTAAGCTAGAAGAGTGTTTACAAAGACAAGGTTCCCATTTGAGCGGAATTATTTTTAAGACATAAAATGGCATACTTTGCTCTACTCAAACCTGTAAAAAAAGCTTTGAAAATAAACATTTTCTGAAAAAATTGGATACTTCAAAATTTCCCGCTTCACTGACGGACCCTGCATTACGCAGTGGAAGGAGGTTTATTATACATTTTAGCAGAAAACCTTATGTCATAGCTGTATATTTATTTATAACTTATAACAATGAAATTATGTATATATTGCCTTTCATTAATTTGAATGAGTGTTGCTAATTTGTATCTAGTAGGATATTCATTTAAGACGTTTATCAATATGAATACCTAAGTACTTGATATGACTAACTGACTGAATAGGATAATTACTTTTAAAGCCTTTAACTACTAAGTCTTGTGTGTTCATTTCCTTCTTCCTACAATTAAATAAAATGTATTTCATCTTTTAAAATTAAGTAATAAGTATTGTTGGTCAAACCAGCTTTTAATTAATTGTAAATCACGTTATGTCTATTCTCTTACTTTACTAATATTTTACCCTTCGCAAATCAAAACCGTGTCATCAGCAAAGGCCGACAAGGCACCACCCCTGTTCAAGGAGAATAACTCATTAATGTATATAGAGAACAGGCCCAAGACCGGTTCCTTGGGGTACTCCGCATAAGACTATGTTTTCATTACTATAACCATTGTCTATCTTAACACATTATATTCTATTACTTACATAGCTTTTAATTTAGCGCTACATCCCGAAAACTAATTTGCTCTAAAATCCTAACTAATCCATTATGGTTAACAGTGTCAGAAGCCTCTTTTAAGTCCATAAAATTACAGATAACCATCTTGTTTTGATCTAATGATTTATACAAACGGTTAACTAGATATACTATTGCATTTTCGGTGAACACTCCCGCTTTAAACCCAAACTGATTATCGTAGAATAATTTAAATTTAGTAAGGTAAGACATAATTTTCCTATTTTTTACAATTCTTCCGTAATTTTGGCTAAATTTGATATTAAAGAAATTGGTCTGTAATTTGTCACATCCAACTCGTCGCCATTTGTAAGGATTGGTTTTACAACAGTTTTTTTCTAAATCTTTAGGAAAAACTTCACAGGTAAAAATGTAATTTACGATATAAGCAAATGGTTCCATCATATGATCAGCATTTGAAACACAAAATATGTTTTGTTTCAGTTAGGAAAAAAACTATGCCTTCAGTTAGAACTGTATTTCTGATTAATAACATCAAAATTAAATAAAAGGAAAACGTTGGAAATGGGAGTCCTACCTTATTCTGCACTCTCAAACTCCTCGCCGGCCGGCTCTTGAACTAAAGTTTGCTTCAATAAACGCCACAATTTAACTGCGGTTGGGGAATAAGCGAGTTGAAACAAATTAATACTGCATACGAACACACAGTAATACGGGATTTACACGTGTACAGTAGCTTAAACAAGCTACTAAAGTAAGTAGCAAAATTATGTGGCAGTGCTTGTCTACACACATTTAGTAGTTAAACAAAGTATGCTACTCAATATTAGTATTATATAATTACACCAACTGTGATTAACTCTATGTTATATTTTAATGAGGATTTTATAATGAATTCGTTTTCTATAAAACAATTTTGTGTGTATGTACAGCATATAATATTTTATTTACATTCCAAAAATTACTTTTACTCGATAACCAGTTTTATATCAATTAAGCATAAGTTAAAACATAGAAAGTGGTATTAGTGTGCATATACGTGCAGCAGAAAACGGTAGTTATAACCTTAATTTATTTATTTAGTTGCACAGATTTAATTACAGCTAGTGCAAACAACATATCTTTTTTAAAAATATTAAGTGTTTGGATACCGAGGACCTGTGTATATACAACAATTTTAACGAGAGGATGGCGATTAAAGATATTTCAAAGGTAAGCAGCCAATTTCAATATTCGTTTAAAAAAACAATATTCTGAATACTGTATCGTGTAATTAACTTTTAAATAATTTTTTGCATTGCGTGTTGAGATTAATTTAAAATAACAGTGAAATTTAATTATTAGAATACAACCCCAATGTATAAATAAATTATTGTATAGGTAAAAGATCACAATCTGTAGATAGGAATCAAAGTAAATATAATTATGCAATCTCATTTGATAAAATAAAAATGGGTCCTAATGCATATTAATAAACACAGCTTAAATAAAAATATTTTTCAATCAGAACACATGCAATTGCCTAACCTCCAGGGGTTGTACTGCTCTTAATATTACCAAAAGGACCTTAATTAGGGTTGAAAAAGGCCCCCCGAAAAGAAGCCGTCGCCCAGCCCCAGCCCCCATATCCAAGACCAACGCCTGGACCAAGCTCAAGTCCAAGACCAACCCCAAGACTTCACCCTAAATATACCCCTTACGTGAGCAAGTACGAAAAAGGGCACGGCTGTCAAAAAGGCTCTAGTACAATAAAAAGGGTTGAAAATTCCATCAAGGGCTGAAAAATGCCTCCGAAAAAAACCCATAGAATAATACCGACAAAAAAAATTGCTGTCAAAAAGACCATAATTAGGGATGAAAATTCCATCAAGAGGCTGAAAAAGGCCTTCAAAAAAAACCATAAAAATAAGGGTGAAAAATACGGTCCCCACGTGGCCCACCTTGTGACGTCAAATCCAAGATGGCGGAAGGTGTCCGGGTTCTACTGGTAAGTTTGTCGTAAAATCTGAAGTAGCATTGCAAAAAGGCTAAAAACCACTGTAGTAGTTAATGCATAAAGGTTTTAATATTTATTTAATTAATACAGCTGACGAAACTTACGGTACATAGTACATAAGTGGCTTACAATCAAAGTATGTAATTAAGAAGAAAAATAACAACTGTCCTAGATAATAGTAGAAAAATAAATCTTTATTTCAACAAATGTTCGAAATGTTTACCCTAGCAACGTATACAAGCCTGAACTCGTCGTAACACACTTATGCGAACAGTACGTAGTATCGCAGGATTTTCCCGAATTTCTTCGTCGCGGTCTGGAACAGGATTGACGTAAACTTTTTCTTTTAAAACTCCCCATAGATACAAGTCCATTGGGGTAAGGTCAGGACCTGAGTAGCCACTTTATCGGTGCATCAGCTCGTCTACCGATCCAACTATCACGATATGTAGTATTTAAGTATTCTCGCACAGGAAGGGGAAAATGTGGTGGTACTCCGTCATGCATAAAAATTAGATCGCGGCGTAACTCTAACGGTATATTCTCAAGTAATGCTGGCACTTCGTCTCGGATGAATTCTAAATAAGACTGACCATTTAATCTTTGTGGCAGAACAACGGGGCCTACTAAAAAATCTACAACGATTCCAGCCCATACATTAAAAGTAAACTGGCGTTGAAAGGAATTTGGTCGAATTATTCTAGGATTTTCATCACTACATTTGTGAAGATTATGAAAGTTGAAAATTCCATTTCGTGTAAAGCACGATTCATCTGTAAACAAAATTTCATCAAAACACCTATTATCGCCAATAAAACCATTCATACTCCACTCACAAAATTCTACGCGTAACGCAGGATCCCATCTTGCAATTCTTGGACACGTTGAAGATGATAAGGCCGCAGAAGTTGTTCTTTCAATGTTCGGTGAACAGTATCCTTTGGTGTGTCAAATAGTCTTGCCAGTCTTCTCAAGCTTTTTGTTCGATTTTCTTCAACAACGTTTAGGATTACTTCTTCCGTTTCAACGGACTTGCCGAGGGCGACCTACATCTGCAGTGGATTTCTTCAATGTCCCAAATTCCCTTAGCCGTCTATCTACTGCAGCAAAAGTGGAATGATGGGGAATACGTCTGTTTGGAAATCTTTCTCTGTACATTTGTACGGCTGCTCAACAATTCATTCTACACTCTCCTAATATTAAATGCATATTTAATGTTAATATTAAAAGAATATTCCATTTTTAAGAATAGTAACTAGAGTATTCTAAACAAAAAATAAAGGAAACGAAATTTAAACGTGAAACGTTCCGTATGTGTGCTTGTAATAATAAAACTGACAGATTAGGCAAAACATTACATATCACATAAGGCAAGCCACCTTCGATTTTCGTTTTAAATAAATGCGTGGTCGTATCTTTGCAAAGACTAGTATTTATTTAAATACACACTAGGTCTTTTGTTTGACATAAAATACGTTCTTCCACATTGCTACAGTGATGAAAGTATTATTCAACAACAAAATATTAAGGCTGGCCTGGTAGGCCGCGAAAACTTGGCTGAATATAGTCGAATGTATGATAAAGGAAAGAAAGTTAAGGAGTTTTAAAAATAAAAGGGAATGTCAGAGACAATGTATGAATCTTGCGGAAGCTAGGGAGGTATGCGAAGATAGGAAAGCATGGAGAAAGATTTTGAATGAAAAATAAATAAGAGCCAGGGATTGTTTTGCCTACCCCGCAAGGGAATGGCGTGAAGGTTAAGTTAAGTATATATATATATATATATATATATATATATATATATATATATATATATATATACACCGGGTGTCCCACTAAGGACGGCGAGGTAGGATATATGAGAAACTATAGATGCTACAGCGTCACATACAAAAATTTCATAACCAAAGTGGCCAAGAAAAACCGCTAGAAAATATTTTTAAGTTTCTAAAGCTCAAGATAGCGAGACAGCTATATCAAATAATAAAAACTAATTTTTCTCCAAAAATGCTCAGTATTAGGTACCACTTTAGTAACACCAACAAACAACTTGACTAATTCTGCGTCAGTTTGGTTTATAACTTTTTGACCACAGTCAGGGTGGGGGAAAATGATAAATAATTAAATATTCACATTGTTCTCCCACTATTTATAATGAAAGGTAGTCAAGTGGGGAGTCGTTTGAAAGAGAATTTAAAGCTCTTTCAGATGCCCACCCGCTCTCAATCCTAGAGGTATTGCATCCGCAATATCCCGAAATCCGTAACCACACAGAAATTTCTTTACAACTCCATAAAATCCCTCAACCTCCCCTGGTTAAACTTAACGTTTCACCATAACCACTCCTAGAGACATATCCCTTGCCGGATGGTACACAGCTCAGGTTGCGGCACCATTTCGGCGATCCCACCGTCACCCTTACCCAACTATCCAGTCCCCGTCCCTACAACACCACTCCTAGAGCGCTCTCCTTTTCCTGCGTGATTCGTCACGTAAATAAGGACATCTTAGAACCGCAGATCCTCGCTGCGATCGATCTTCCACACGTGAGGAAGGCCGTTCGCATCACCGCTAAGGCGACCAACACCCCCACATCCCTTATCCGTGTTATAACCTCATCCCAAACCACCTTAGAACACCTCGCATGCAGTGTCGTCATGTTCGGGCGACTCTACAGTTGTCAACCCTCCCTTATCCTATAACTTCTCCCTAAGTATTGCTCCAGTTGCACGCAGGTGGGGCGTACCGATGAGGAGTGTCCCACCCGCTCTATCCGATGTCCCAACTGTGGCGAATGCCACAGATCCTCCTCCTGTAAATCTTCGGCTAACCCAAGATGTAACAACTGCGGGGAAGCTCAACCTACCTTCTCCTTCAAGTGTCAGAAGCGGCGGGAACCTCCCAATTCTCCGTCGAAACTGGCTTCCCTCAAACCTATCCTGTCTTCCGAAGAGTCCGACTCGAAAGACACACCCCACCTTAAACCCTATCCCGACACCGAATTCCTATCCATTATAGACTTCCTTCAAATCCTCACCCACTCCCTCTTTCAGATGTTCCCCGACCGGCGAGATAGGGTTGTCCGCACCCTAGACTCGCTATCCCGAAACTCTTCCAAAGGAGGATCAACATCTGCGTATCCGGTACGCGGATGAAGGTCGCAGTAATCCGCCAACCCAATCCTTAACTCCTTCCACAATGGATATCCTAGCAGGGACGATTAATGCCAAGGGCGTTCGTCGGAAACGCCCCTTACTTAAACACTTTTTACAAACACACAATATACACATCCTTTCCATCACGGAAACAAAACTCATACCCAGATGCTAACTTAACTTCAACACATTTCACACCTATGTAAATAATAGTCAACACGGAACCGCCCTCTTAATAAAAAATTGTTTCCCATCCACTCCTTTTCAACTTCCTTCGCACCTACAGCATCTCGAATGCGTTGCTGCGACGGTGCACTTTCCCACTCCTATAGTATTTATTTCATACTATAACCCGCCTGGCCACAACACCCTATCCGATGACCTTTTAATCTACGCCTCTAGCCTCCCTAATGCAGTCATCCTAGGTGATTTTAATGCCCGCCATATCCACTTCGGTGACACCGCAACTAATGTCAACAGTAACAGGCTATCCTCCGCTCTGTTGCAGTTGCCGCTCTTGCGAATCGCCAATACACAGCCAACATACTTCGAACATTTAGGTGCCTCAATAGTAGATCATATCATAGTTTCCGAACCCATACCTCACTATTTCGATCGTGAGTACTTTCTAGGCACCAAGATCAGATCAGCTCCCCGTAAACCTCTCAAATACAGTCATTACAGATTTTTCAAAAGCCAACAAACACGCCGAAGGTTCCTGGACCAAAGCCCAGCTAGATTACAGAAATGGTGAACTCTTCTGGCAACAGTTTGATAGACTGACCAGAAGGAAAGTCAACCCTAAATCCCACCCAACCGACCTGCAGGGCAACCTAATCTCCTCCGACCAAGGAAAGGCCGATTTCTTTGGTCATCACCTCCAATCCATTTTGCAATATCCCGATGATCCCCAACTCGATAACCGGTTCAAGGCACTCCTCAAGGGTTGCCTTGAAGAATTCCGCAACCTTAACCTTCCTGAAATCCAACTCGATAACGAGGATCCTTTTCATCCCCCATCACGCCCGACCAGGTCCACATATATTTCAAAAAAGGAGAAAACTCTGTCCCAGATCATGACGTTCTAAATCGAAAAATCCTCCGTCATTTACCCGACCCAGCCCTCCGATTACTCTCCAACATCTACAACGAACGCCTAATCCTATCTCACTTCCTGACGGACTGGAAATTGGCCTCCACCGGCATGATAGCCAAACCCCACGCCGGCCTAACCTCACCCGCCTCCTATAGACCAATATTCCTCCTGAGTTGCCTCGGAAAATGCTTTGAGCAGATTCTAACCAGGCGACTCAGGGACCACCTCGAATTTAACGACTTCCTTCCCAACAGCCAATTCGGCTTCCATCCCAACCGAACGTGTCACGATCCCTTGTTGAAGCTGCTTACAGACACCACCAGAGCATTCAATCACAAGCAATGCGATCTGGCTGTGTTTCTGGACATTAAGCAAGCATTTGACAGGGTCTGGCACGCCGGTCTCCTGCACAAGATCCGTAACCTCAACATTCCCGACCCCTTCTCCAAACTCCTAGTCTCGTACCTGACCAATCGGTCAGTTCAGGTCGAAGTAGGAAAAACCTTCTCTGATCCTTTCCAACCTACAGCAGGCGTACCGCAAAGTTCTGCCTTAGTCCCGATCCTCTATATTATCTTCGCATCCAACATTCCCGAAGTCATACAAGTAGTCGTTGCGCAGTTTGCGGATGACACCTCCTTCTGGACGGTTAATCAGAACGAAACGGCCTCCCGCCTCATATCCAAAACCATTCGGAACTTCTCCAACTGGGCGAACCGGTGGAGAGTCTGTCAATCCCACCAAATCCCAAACAATCCTCTTCCGACATCCTAATTACACCGAAGATAAGTTCCCAAAGCTTGCCTCCAGAAACGTTTCCCTCGCCCTGAACCAAGAAAGACTCCCACTCCAACAAGAAGTCACCTACCTAGGAATCCTCTTTACTAGAACCTTCAATTGGCTCCCCGATGTACAAAAAACACTTAACAGGATAAGAAACCGCACAAACCTACTTGGCGCCCTTCGGGGTAGAATCAGAGGTTGCCACCACAAAACACTACAACATACTTACAAAACATATATTCGCCCTGTTATGGATTTCCGAGCGACCTCACAACACAACACACAAACATACCAACCATCAAACACAGAATCCAAACACTACAGAAAAACTTTGCACATAAAAGAATCTTCGGCGACACTATCCCTACCAAAGAGATCCTTACCACACCCTACAAATACCGTTTTCCCCAATTCCCACGAAGAAAACCTAAAATAAAATTCAAGCATCCCCGGCGATCCTTACACAACTCCTTGACGACCTCCCCGAGGAGATAGAAGAATCCCATATGCCCTCCGCATTCCCCCGTTTATTCGATGACGATCTAGCAAGAAATCGGACTACGAATCTAATAATCACACTAAGCACACTACACCCCACTAAACAACACACACTTAAGCCAATTAACGCATTATTAAATATTAAATAAATAAATCTGTTTTCTTTTTTTTTTACACCAAAAATAAACACATCTCATGATTGTAAACTATACAATAACATAAAACATCGCAACACAACAAAACAACTCGGAAAAATTAAATGGAAGGGTATGCTTTTTAAAGAGTGGTTTTCAAGAGGAAAAAACTACCTTAAATATAGTGAAAACCGTAGTTTAATATCTTTATTCGTTTTTGAGTTATTTCGAAATAACCTGGCTTTCAATTAGCAAATAATATTAGCTATGAATCAAATATTATTATGGAGTAACAAAGTGTTTTTAGTAGTCTTTGGAAGCGAAACTAAAGCGTTTTCTTCATTTAATAATTATGAAGTTAACTACTAATATTTATTATGCAAAAATAAATAAAGACATTTTATGTTATTTTTTATAATTTGCTATAACAATAAAACGGTGGCACTATTGGAACACTAACAGTAAGAAAGAGCAATAACGATACGAAACATAAGCCTTAAAAAGTAATCATGACAAAATATCTTTACAACTGTTCGAAATGTTTTCCGTCGTTCTCAATGCAAAGATGAATCTACGCCGGGTGTCTAATACAGCGTTCAACCATATTCTCTGGGATAGTAGGGCGTGTATCAAAAACAATATCTTTTATTCCTCCCCACAAATAAAAATCGATCACAGTAAGGCCGGGAACCTAGCTGGCCATGGAAACAAACTGCTTCGGGAACTCTCAGGGAAAGGTGTGCCGGGCAGCCATCATACTAAAGCTACATGTCTCTTCTTATTTGCAAAAGTGCAAGCAACTCATTTATTAGAAATAACGTCCTCTAGTTTGTGTAAGACAAATTAATGGCTCCCAAAAAAGTGAACATTTGAAAGAGCTTTAAATTCTCTTTCAAACGAGTCCCCACTTGACTATCTTTCATTACAAGGAGTGGGAGAACAATTTGAATATTTGATTATTTATCATATTCCCCCACCCTTACTGTTGAAGATTGGACAAAAAGCTATAGCGCCATCTTGCGGCAGTTTTAGAAACTTAAAAATATTTTCTAGCGATTTTTCTTGGCTATTTTAGTTATGAACTTTTTTACGCGACACTGTAGCATCTATAGTTTCCCATATATCCTAACTCGCCGCCCTTAGTGGGACACCCGGTATATGTTACTCACTCATTGTACCCATTATCTTATAATACTATTATTACTGTTCGTGTTCAATGTCAACCATGTTCAGTATTTAAATATACGAAATTAGTTATCTTATGCTTAGCGATCTTTCTAGTATAAAAATTGTTGAAATTGTTTTTCTTCAGTATGTTTTATTTTTTGAAGGTAACTTCAAGATGTCTTATTTATTGCGTTATTGCAGAATTTTAGTTACACGGTTCATCTATTGTGATGTATACGATCTATTATTTTTATTTACCTTTCTAAATACAACACATTATTATACCTAAAGATTAATTTAACCTCTATTACGGTACACTAGTGAGAATTATGTAAATGGTCTAAACCATTATTACTAGACAGACGTGTAGTATGTAATTACTAAATAATTTAAATGCATCTTGATTATTAAAAAAATAGAGCGTTTCTTTACGACTCCAAAGACGCAAATGGAAAGCATATTTTATGTAATAAAAATTACATTACTTCGATGTTTTTATTGGAAAGTGCAAAAGTATGCGTGTGTTTATAAATCTGCAAACTCACTGTGTCGTGTCTAATTAAAAGTAATATTTACATTACAAAAGACAATTTTTTAATCATTTCATTATATTTACGTAATTAATTTATTTATTTGATTATTCTTGAACTGACCCTAAGTTTCGTTTATCCATCTTTACCACGCTTGTACAATAATGTATTTATTGAGCATCACTGTGGCGTAAGTTAACACAATTCGTCACTTCTGTTCAGAAAAAGTGCAACACTTAAAGGAACTCGCAAATGATTCTTTCTAGAATAATAAGCATGTAGATCAATTTCAATTGCACTATTTATTTTCAGTGTTAATATCCTAGGCATTGATAATTTTACGAAATAATTTTATCATTGTTTTCGGAAGCACGTTACTTGTTACCCAAAAGCATTTTATTTGTAACATTAAGTAATACCAGGCAATGTAAAATATTTGAGCTTTATATGGGAACCCAAATTTTAATTGTGGGGGCGTACTGCGAATCTGTACAATTTATTGCTGCAGTAATTTCCTATTCAATGCAGCGGCTTACCTACGGGGTGGCTAGACTAGCAGACACATGCGTAACGTTCCTTACGGGAAATCCGGGTCTGAGATAGTATTTAAAAATCTCTCACTTTTATGAGTGTTTTGAACACATTAAATTCGATCAATGAAATAACAGGAAATAAAGGTCCGATTTTGCAATAAATTGACAACAAAAATCAACACAAACCTACAACCTGAGAATTTATATGTATGTTTGGTTGCATAAAATTATTTACATTCAAGTGAATCGTAATGATATTGATACATTATACGTTCATATTTACGCAGGCATATTAACTGATTGGGTTTTTGAACAATGAGAAGAATAATCAGTTACAGGTGCTGAATCGTAAACTTTATTACACATCTAGGATCAAGATTTTGTAGATTAATTGATTCATATCGTTCAACTAACACGCTCTCTTCTTTGAAATCTTCGGGCAATTTTAGCTTTAATGTTTAATGATGTAAATAAATGTGTTAAGCGGAAAATAATTCTAATATGATGCTCTGAAGTAGAGGAATTTAAAATAAATGATTCAACCAATTTATGTTAATTCATAAATTTTGTTGAACAATCATCAAGTCTTCAGCAATATAATTAATTATCACATTTATACATAATGGCTGCATGCTGAAATTGTAATCATAAAAAATTCAATAATTTAAGAACTAAAATAACCAAATTGTGTAATTTGGAGTGGTTGCATTCTGCAAATGTATTAAACGTATTGTATTGTGTTAAAAAATGTGAATAAAAGGGAGGTTGTTATATTTTATCTTATCTTAGTGGATAAATTAAATCGCACGCGCTAGGTTCCACTTTGCCCTCAGTGTGGGACAAGTGTACCACAAGATCATTTTACTCATACAACATTTAGTAAATGACACGGGGATAGTGTAAATAAAGTACATAATGCAACTTTAATCTATTTAATAACAAAATAAAATTTTATTGAACATTATTACACATCCAATATCACTGAAAATGAAATGTGCGGCTGCTATCCTTTGTTTGTGACAAGCCATGTCGTCGTTTTGGTAAAACAAATCTAATTTGATTGTTAAAAGCTATGGAAATGTCCGCAATTGAAAGAAAAATAAATTTCCCATCGTCTTTTGAAGATTTCCGAAGGCAACTCACTTCAATTTCGTCAGCAATACATCGTAAAGCTTTTGCAACATAATGGTGGAATTTTGAAGGGGGGGGTCTCGATAGATAGTTAGGCAACACATCAAACCCCCATAAGAGCAATGTTAAAAACGTTTTAATTTTTTATATTATTATTAAGTTATCTGAAACTTGAGAGAAACGCGTAAGATGTCAAAATAGTCCCGAAACCTTCCTAAATGTTTGAATATAGCGTTTTTTTTTAATTTTTATTTCTATAATTTTTTATTGAATTTTTTTGGAAGATTTTTATAACTGATAATATTTTTAACAAGAACCATATATTCAGACAGGTTGTTCGAAATACGAACTGTTAAAATTTTGAAAACATTGTAGATTTATAATTTACTATTTAAAACATTAGAAAAACGATAAATGTTCTGATATCAACAAGGTAGAAACTCCATTAGAAAATATAGCAGCATGCTCTGCTCATTAAATGACCCGGGGGCACAAGGATCTTCAGGTATTCCTTAGAAAGTACCTATTTCGATTGAAACACAAACGTAATCGGATTAACTTTGAATCCTTCAAACTATTATTTAAATTAAAATAACGAAAATGGTATGTACTTTATGTATACACCTTATTAAATTATAATGTATTCATATCAGTAAAAATTAAAATAAAACAATTAATTATTCTAAAATACTTATCTTTTTTGGGTTTTTTAATGGTGTATTTTAAATTATACAATCTAAACGTTTCGATAACACTTACAGTTATCTTCGTCAGTATCTGTTAAAATTGTTAAAGATGTAAATCACTTAAATTATTTTTTGTAACTATTAATCGAGATTTTTTTTATGTATGTAGAACTGTTAATTGTAAATAAATAATACAATAAATTACTTATATTAATGGAATGTGAGCCTGCAATGTCGCACATACCAAAGTAACTTGACCAATATTAAGTATGTATGAATCCTTGCGACATTGCAGGCTCACATTCCATTAATATAAGTAATTTGATTGTAATCTCATTATATTTAGAATTTATATCAGTTCTACATACATAAAGACAAAATTTACATCGATTGGGGCTTGAACCTTGGAGGCGCAGTTGGTTAGCGCGGTACTCTAGCTAAGTGCAGGTCGTAGGTTCAAATCCTACTCGAGGTAAACTTTTTATTTATGTATTTAATAAAATTAATAATAATTTTTAATTACATACTTAACTTTGAACTTATTCGTTCATAACAAAAACTTTTAATAACTTAATTTTGTCAAAGTTGAAAAATTAAAACATAAACATCAGCCTGCTGTCAACATAAAAGTTTGAGAAACGTATAATCCCAACTATAGAATTAAATTTTAGTAAAGAATAACTTAAAAAAAATTACAAAAAACGTTCTACATTATTTTGACAAAATTGTTTACAACATCTTTAACAATTTTAACAGATATTACTACTGACGAAGATAACTGTAAGTGTTATCGAAACGTTTAGATTGTATAATTTAAAATACACCATTAAAAAACCAAAAAAAAAAAAAAAGTATTTTATTGTGTCTGATAATGGTGAAAGTTTACATTTTCATAATTAATTATTCTATTTATTTATTTTGTGTCAAAGAAAAAACAAAGTTTTCTAAAATATTGTAAACAAATTATAGAGGTGAACAAACAAAATAATTTAAAATTTAATTGGTCATATGTACAGTTCGAAGATTTAAATTACGACATCTGCGTGGATCCACTAATTCCGGTAATAAAGACTTATAGTAAAATTCTTTTAATTTTTTTACCATATGATCTTCCCAAAACGTGTCATCCCTATAAAAAACAAAACATATTGTTTCATTTAATGTTCAAAACAATTTCTTCAACATGGATTCTTGTAGCAGTGTAGACAATAAAGTAGCATTTGACTCGTTTGGTAATATGTAAAATTCCTTACACCTGATAATAATAATTATGGTTCCTCTTTAATTTAATTTTGTTGTTTTCGGAATCTACAACACAATAATTAATAAAATTTACCTTGCATGCCTCCATAGGGTCAATGTCGCCGCTTTTTAAAGAGCTTTTTATTTCTTCTACTAGTCCGTCAGGCGGACATTTTAAAAATGGTTTTTCTTTTTCTGTAAGGAGTTCGCATGTAGTGATTTTTAACTCGAATAATAGTTGAAATAGTTTATGTGCATTTGACTCACTGTTGAGGCCAAAGGCAGTGTACGTATTCCCTTTAAAAAAGTTGTAGGGTAAGGAGGAAACTGTTTTGGAAGTGCACGTTGTTTTACGCAGTTTGCATATTTTCCCAAAATTGCATGCCGTTAAACGTTTCTTACGTTCTACACTCCACAAAACACTTTTTGATTGAGTCAAGGCACCTTCTACAATCTTTTTTTTTGTCGACATTTTCCAAACAACGCGCAATTTGTACTCATATTTTGAAAGATCGGGTGTGATGGATTCATTTTCCAGTCCATAATCATTATCCGCGGGTGCAAATGTCCTGTTTTTAGAGTGATCTGAAATTAAAACAGTAGGAATTGTAGGTTTCTGCTGTATTTGTACCGGTATCGTAGAGTAAACTAGATGCTTGGTCTGCTAGTCGTTCTACAATAGTGTTTATTACTGGCAACATGCCACATTCTAAATATACATCTACCAAATCCTCCTAAATTAAAAGAAACACTTTAATAACAAAACTAATATTATTCAAGAACATTATTATTGCCTCGTTCTTCTTAGTGCCATTACAAAAATATTCGTCGTCTCTGCCCAGAATATGCAAAGGGAAATATAATTTAATATATCAATTTTGCTAACGATAGGTCCATTTTCAATTTTGCGGTACGCTAACGGTTTTACAACTGCGTTACGGGAACGGCCTAAAATTGAAGGATTGCATATATAATCTCTTCGCCTTTTTGGACATCGACAGTCTTTACTAAGATCGCTGAGTTTATTGATGTAATTACGAAAAAAAAGATTCCGACATTCTATTTTTCTTATATAAAATGACAGGCCATACGGGGAAGTTTGTGTTAAATGTTTGTATACACTACTGTCTCTGTCACGAATCAATTGGCCATAAATTAGGTTATGCCGTGAAACTGATTCTGCAAATCCTTCGCAAATAATACCAGATTCTATTGCAGTGGAAGTCTTAGTCCAGTTCCGGAAACATTCCTCGTCATCCACATCTAGCGCACAAACAGCAATATTTGTTTTTTACAAAATCTTTTTTGATGTAGCTCCGATTATTTATGCCTGACAAAATCTTTTATAATAAAAAAAAAGATTTCATTATAACTGACAACTCCAGAAAGTGCAGAATAGTTTCTACGGTAAGATCTTTTCCCCCAAAGTTCGTCTGCTATCACTGATATAATTGGAATGTCACTCTCATTTTTTTCTTCTGCGGATTCGACTTCTTCTTTTGCAGCTTTGCTCATTAATTGTTTGTTTAAATTATGGGCCGAGGGTAAAATGCTGTTGTAGTATTTTAAATATGTGTCGTTAGATATCTGTGGTATAGCCATTGCTGCAACAAGCTCAGCTAATTGGATATATCCAATCCCAATTGATACAGCACCAATAACGGCAGCACGGTGTGTTGAACCAAAAGAAGCATCAGTGCCACCAGTCCTTACCACATGTGTCTTTCCGCACATATTACATTTAAATGTAAGCGTACTTTCTAATCCTTCTATCTTTTCTGATATGACATCTATATCAAAAAAAGAACATCCGAAACCAACGTGTTTCAGTGATTTCTACACATTTAAGAAATATTCTATATCTATGACCCTGCGGCCTGATAAATTGTGTTTCTTAGTGGCATCTGATTCTGTATCGTGTTCCAACAATAATGAAGCATCTGAAGTGTCTTCATCAAAAGAAACATCAAATTGGTCTTCGTCGCGTCTGTCACCATTTCTTGACAATTATCAGTATCGGATACCAAAAAGTCTTCGTCATCTTAATGATGGAAGCTGATGCTACAAGGTTCGTCTTCCGAACGAGGGTGGATGCAAGCTTCTGTTGAAATCTTACCCGATTTCCTATAAAAGAAATTGATCAATAAAATAAATCTACCTCATTTTTTACATATTCTGTCATTTGAAAACTAACAAAAAAGATTTTCGGGCCACTTGCATGGATTTGCTAACAGTAAATCGTATATAAGCCCTGGCCAATCCATGTTTGTTGGGGTTACGATGTTTTGTTGTTATTGTATACTTTACAATCATGAGATTATTTTTGGTGTAAAAAAAAAGAAAAAAGGTTTATTTATTTAATATTTAATATTGAGTTAATTGGCTTAAATGTGTGTATTGTTAACTAAGGTGTAGTGTGCTTAGTGTGATTATTAGATTCGTCGTCCGATTTCTTGCTGGGTCGTCATCGAATAGTCAGGGGGGTGCGGAGGACACACGGGATGTTGTCCAGGGAATGTTCTATCTCCTCGGGGAGGTCGTCGAGAAGTTGTGTAAGGATCGCGGCGGGATGTTTGAATTTTAATTTAGGTTTTCTTCGTGGGAATTGAGGAAAACGGTAGTTGTAGGGTATGGTAAGGATCTCTTTGGTACGGATAGTGTCGCCGAAGATTCTTTTTTGTGCAAAGTTTTTCTGCATTGTTTGGATCCTGTGTATGATGGTTGGTATGTTTGCGTGTTGTGTTGTGAGGTCGCTAGAGTACCTGAGAGGTAACCTGGGTATGCGTCTGAGGATTCGGCGTTCACAGGAGGCGATAGAGGAAAGGTGATTGGTGTTTATATTGGTGTATATTGGTGATCGGAAATCCATAACAGGATAAATATTTGAGGCCGGCGCCTCGCCCACCCGCCCGAAGGCTTTAGGCTGATCTACCCCTACCCAACGTAACCAAGCCAAGGAAACCCATCCGAACTCCGCACTTCTAAAAATTAGCGGGGGATGTCATGTCCTCTTTTGTACAATAAAACTTTTCCCGTCATGTTATTGCTTAAGTCAAATTTTAATAGCATTATTGCGACTTTTATTGGATGAAATGCACGAGTGTCTTAGTTCGTCCATGCAACATTTGGGATGTTAGGGACTTGAAATACGTGTGCACGTACGGGAAATAGGACATAACGGGTGCATACCTGTATGTGTGTGTGTGTGTGATATATATATATATATATATATATATATATATATATATATATATATATATATATATATATATATATATATATATATATATATGTCCGCGCGGCCAAAGAATGCCTGAACGTTGGATACGCATTCATCCAACTTCAAGTCTCTTAAGCGCGGCATGTCAGTGGCGTCGCCACCAAAAGCGCGTTCCGTTTATTATCATGTATTACACTAATTAATTATTTATTTCTGTTATTAGTTTACATACGTACTTGTCAATTTAACTTTATTACAATTATAGCAACAAAACGACAGTGAACCATTTTGTGCCCCATGTGAATCTTAAAGCTCATAATACTCAAATTTGTATAAACAACAAATACTTTCACAATACATAGTAAAATAAATAAGTAGTTTTGCGGCGCATGTAATGCTAATGCCATTTGCTTAAATTCTCATTAAAGAAATCCTAATAGTTGACATTCCTTAGTATCATTAACAACAGATTAGCAAATATTCAAAAATGTTTTTATTAGTTATATCATACTTTTTTTAAATAATGAATAATACTCTTAAAATACAGCCTATTCTGTTTCTATAATTAAAAATCGAACTTATACTTTTTTGATTTTCATAAACGATTAAACTATTGTGTTCATTTTTAATTCAAATATAAAATTTATTACTTGTCAACATGGTTATTTTGTTATTTTATAAATGTTTAAACTATTAATGTTCATATGTAATTCAAATAAATAAAATATTTTAAAATTTCTTGTGGTTTGGTGACGAATAATTGAAAATGTGACACCGACGCCACTGGTAATGCTTTCAGTCGCTATTGGGTTAACAGTGCGGCTGAATGCACGAACATCCATACGCGACACGAGACATTCTTTGGCCGCGCGGACTGTATATATATATATATATATATATATATATATATATATATATATATATATATATATATATATATATATGTCGATTTGGTATCTTACTAATTTTATCCCTAATGCCTGTTATGTGGCTTCTGTATAAGAACTTACTATCTAACTTGACTCCGAGATATTTCAGAGTTTCCGATGGGGTCGTGTTCGCATCGTTTATCTTAAGTACGGGCGGTTTAGTTATGCCTGTGGCAGGAATAAAAATATATTCGCTTTTGTTTATGGCATATTCACTTTTTACTGAATCAGCCCAGTCTAGTGTTACTTTCAAGACTACCTGCCACGCTTTTTCAATTTTTTTGGCGGAATAATCAGAGATTACCAAGACTTGGTCATCAGCAAAAGCTTGGACCAATAAGTTATTAGGGTGTGAACTTGTGCCTTTCATTGCATGAAACCACCCCTCCATTAGTACTAACCAAAGGAGGGGTCCAAGGCACGAGCCTTGCGGGCATCCTCTATCTATACATACCCGGCTGCTATCTATTGCTATGGTCCGGTCTGCTCGGAAACCCTGGATTGTCTTACGCAAATTGTCCGATACATTGAACTTTATTAGCATCCGGACTATTGTCGGGTGCCACGCTAAGTTAAATGCGTTACGCAAGTCTAGGGTAACCATTGCGCTATGCTTCCCTTTTTCTTTGTTTTATGTGTTGCACCACCCTGTCCAGTGCATTTACTGTGGACCGACTTTGCCTGAAGCCCTATTGGTCCTCGTCTAGGTGGCCATGTTTTTCTAAAAAGTGATATAATAGATTTGTGCAAATTTTATCGAATATTTTGCCTAATACAGGGAGAAGGCTTATTGGCCGCCGGTCGGTGGTGTTAGGTTTTGGTAACCAGACGATTTGCGCCACTTTCCATACTTTTGGAAAAAACCCCCTACTATATAATAGATTGTAGAATTTTAACCACCAACCGTTGGTGTAGTGTATTAGCCTTTTGACTATTACTTTTGTAAGCCCATCAAGACCAGGCGCTTTACGTTCATCCCCTTTAGTTAACACTTCGTCAAGTTCTATTTTTGTGAAAGGAGGGTCTGATACATTGCTTTCAGGTTTCTCGCTGACACTCTCCCTTGTAATTCTATGTATATCGGTGTCATGTGTTCTGTCGTCATTTGGGAAGTACAGTCTTGTCATGGCATGTTCATTGTCGTTCGTGGAGGTAGTCCAAGTCCCTGTCACGTTGTCAAACATGGTCTTGTCTACGCTTGTGTTTACTTTCCCCTTAACTAAAATTCTATACAAAGTTCGCCAAGGGTTTTGTGCCCCCTGTTTTGTGCAATAATCTTTGAATGAGCTATTCTTAGATTCCTTTAGTTTGTTTTTATATTCGTTGCGAATATTCTTATGTATTTGTATTTTCTGTTCTATTACCACAGGGTCTTGCTCTTTTTGAGAGGCCTTACGCGCTCTTCTTACCTGGCCCATTAGTTTGTCTCGGGGGACCACCAAGACGTTTTTTGCTGTGTGGGGTATTGAGGCCTCGTATATGGCATACTAGCTTTGCTTATGCTTATACAAATGTCTTTCGCCCACTCTGCCATCTTTTCGGCGTCTTGGTCACTATTTATGTGATTTAAGATGTTTATTTTGAAATGTTTTTTAGCGAGTGACTCAAATTTAGACCAATCCGCCTTATAGTGCCTAAAACGTTTGGGTGGAAGTTCTTTTAAGAATCTTGTGCCAATAGACAAGAGTATTACCTGATGGTCGCTTAGGGTACCTACATCGTGAACCTGCCAATCTAAAACCTCGACGCCTCTGTGGAAAGTAATGTCTACCCATGAGACGACGTTAACCGTTCGAAAAGTGGGCCTGCTGTATGGGTCGTTTGCTATTAGCAGGTTTTGGGCGTGGATCAAATAGTATGTTGTATACCCCCTGGTATTGCTGATCTCACCGCCCCATGCGGAGTTTTTGACATTAAAATCGCCAGCTAATATAATTTTTTCATGTTTGTTTATAATAGTTTCGACCATATCGAGCTCTGAGTCGCATACTCTAAGTGGTTCGATGTATACATTAATTATTATGAGGTTCCCCGCAATAGTATTGGCATTTATTGTTGTTATATTTTTACTTGAATACTCTGTTAGTAGGATTGCCTGGGTCCCTTGCATTACCAGGATGGGAGCTTTTGAGCAGCTTATTTCATATTTTCGATAGTTTTTAGTATGCTTATATTTGGGCTTGGCTCTTGTATTAAAATGAAACTACAACTAATTTCTTCTAGCGTTTTAGCTAAATCGAGGGTGGCCGCTTTACCCTTACCTAGATTTATTTGCACAAAACTATTAGTATGCCCCAGTATCTACTGGATTGGGGTTATATTCCATAATCGGTTCTATTGATAATTAGTTTCAACCGCCTTTGGTACACCGGGCAGTTTCCGTCGTAAGCCGCATGGTTTGTATCTTTGTGTTTAAGCCTTTTGCAATTTATACAATTAGATACTATAGAATCACAGTCGGTCAGTCTGTGGTCACCTGCACATTTACCGCATGTGTCCGTCTCTTCGGTACACGTTATTTGGGTGTGCCCATGCCCATTGCATTTAAAACACCTAACTACGTGCAGGTGTTCTTGTACCCTTATTCTTATCAGATCTAGGTTTAGAAAATCTTGTTTTACCACCGTACTAAAAGACCCGGTTTCAATTCTAAGATCCAATTTTCCCTATTGGGATTTCTACATGCACGTTTACCGATTATCTTAACGTTATTTGTGCCTGATTCTTTAAGAAGTCCCTCATTTTGGCTAATAAGCCCCTCAATTAACATTTTATCATCGTATCCTGCCTCTACTCCTGTGAGCAGAATTCTGGGATACGAGACATTTAGTTCCTTTGACTCATATTTATCTTTATGTAGTGTACTCTGTAAAGTTGCCTTTTGGGCACCGCTCTCACACTCGATGACAATTTTACCTTTCGCTATTTTGCGTACCGCATAAAACGAACCCCCAATTTCCTTGCTAGAAACGTCTTTTCTGATATTTTTTAAGACTTCTGTGGAGTCCTCTACACCCTTTAGCTGTACCTGCATAGTGTATGAAGGTTTTTGTGGGCATTTTTTGGTGTTTCAGCTAGTACCTTTTTAGCCGCCTGTGCGTAGGAAATGTGGGCATTAGTAGTCCGCAGAGTATTTTGCCCAATTTGTATGGGCGTGGTCGGATTCTTTGGCTCGACGTTTACTATTGCGTGTTTAATGACCGGTACATTTCGGGCATTTTTTAGCACCGCGAGCTCGTTTGAGATAATTAACAATCTTTGGTTTCCCTCATTCACCATAGTGCTAAACGCAATCATGACTTTACTTATCTGGTCAAGATTGTCTCTAACCTTTGCTTGGTCCGATTTGGTGAAACTAATTTTCCCGTTAGCCTCCCTTTGAGTCGCAGCTTTAATGTTATCTGTGAAGCTCGAGACTTTCGTCAAGAGTATCTTGGGGTCGCTAACCAATAAGTCCTTCAATTCGTATTTATCGTCCTTGTCTATGTCTATGTCAGTGTCCAGACGTTCCTCCCTTGTTCTCTTAGCCGCTGGCAGTGCGGTAAATGGCATGTCTTGTTTGTGTTTGTGTTTGTGTTTTTCGAATAATTTTTTCCCCTGTTAGGGTTATTTGTTCAGTTTTGTTTGTCTGCGTTTTCTCAGTTAAATTTTTAGGCGTATACGCTGAAGGAGGGGATCGCCCAAGTGATGATCTTGGTTTAAATCCCCTCTTACCGTCCATGCTTAAATTTAGTGGAGGTGTGGAGGTAACGTCAATGTCCATACTATTCACACTCATATGAGTATTTGTTTAATCCGGTGTATATATAAAACTTAAACTAAGCTTAGAGTTAGGCTCAAAAGAACAATGTAGATATAAAAATAAAATATACAGGAGTCAATAAAAGTAAAATAGATATTTGGTAAAACTATAAAAGTACGAGAAGTAACAGGCAAATTAAAATTAGTTGTAAAACAGTTTAAAAATCTTTAACGTCACTAGTTGACTAGAAGAGGGGAGGGGATACCAGCCCCTGGGGCACACACCGCCCCGCCAGGCGACGGGCTCCACCTCATGCAGGCGACGGGCTCCGACCCGGAGAGCACCCGCGTGGAGTAAAGAACCGTGCCTACCCTTCTAGCGTGGTTTCTTAGCCTGGTGACGGAATTTATACCTATAACCCTTGCTCAAGGGGCCAGGATTCCTCTCCTAGTTGTCCGAGGTAAACCACTAGAAGGTGTTTGCCTCCGCTAGGCACGCCGGGAGGCGGATATATTGTTTATTGAAAAACTCCCCGCACTTTTTTATCAATATTATTGGGCAGTGTTAAGAAATACTTATTGGCAATTAAAAAAGCCCTTAGTCTCTCATAGACCTTGCAAGTATTGAAAAATACCTATGTTTTTAATTTACGAACAAATCGCAATGGCTAACCTCATCGGTTACGATATCGCCACTGCGCAAAGCTCGAAATCCATAACAGGGCGGATGTATGTTTTATAACTGTGTAGAAGCGTTTTGGGGTGGCAACCTCTGATTCTACCCCGGAGGGGGCCCAGTAGGTTTGCGCGGTTTCTAATTGAGTGTTTTTTTAACATCGGGGAGCCAATTGAGGGTTCTAGTAAAGATGATTCCTAGGTAGGTGATTTCATTTTGGAGTGGGAGTCTTTCTTGATTTAGAGTGAGGGAAACATTTCTGGAGGCTAGCTTTGGGAACTTATCTTCAGTGTAATTAGGATGACGGAAGAGGATAGTTCCACAGGGTTTTCGATATGAGGCGGGAGGCCGTTTCGCTGTTTCGATTAATCGCCCAGAAGGCGGTGTCATCCGCAAACTGCGCAACGATTACTCCGGGTTGTATGACTTCGGGAATGTCGGGTGCAAAGATAGTGTATAGAACCGGGGCTAAGGCAGAGCCTTGCGGTACTCCTGCTGTAGGTTGAAAAGAATCGGAGAAGGTTTTTCCTACTTTGACTCGAACTGACCGATTGGTCAGGTACGAGAGTAGGAGTTTGGAGAAGAGGTCGGGTATATTGAGGTTACGGATCTTGTGCAGGAGACCGGCGTGCTAGACCCTGTCGAATGCTTGCTTAATGTCCAGACACACAGCCAGATTCCATTGCTTGTGATTGAATGCCCTGGTGGTCTCTGTAAGCAGCTTCAACAAGGGATCGTGACACGTTCGGTTGGGACGTAAGTACTTACGCTTCTCTCGCCCTTTTTAATATCACACTCTTACTTCTTGGAACACTCCCACTTTTTCTTGCTTTAGACATTTTTAAACACAATCACAAATTCACAACTGGTGTTTGATCGATGAGTATCGTTTGCAAAATGCCAGTACGCTGATATAAATCCCGTAATTGTCTAGATTTTATTAGAATATTTGAGGAATAACAATAATCAATATGTAATTACGCGATATACTTAGGTTTAATTAAAGGGAAAGTATTTAGCCATTTTCACACCTAATTGTATTACCTATATCTCTTTAAATTTAACATTGGGTAATGAACTAATTAGAAAATAATAGGAATTGTTTGTTATACAATTTATTTAAATAACACTTTATGTTGATTACATGTAATTAAAGAAAAGGATGGAGTTAAGGTACCTGTATAATAAACTAAAAGTGACATTAGTTTTAAAAAAAATCAATTATATTGCAAGTTACTTTAATGTTCATGTCTTCTGTAAATTAGTGAAAAAATAAAGGGAGTTTCATAAATTATTCTGAATATTGATTTAATCCATCATCTTGTCTGTGGCAGATAAGTATTCGGGTGAAACTTTGAAAAACATTTACTCCGCTACACTAGGGAGCGCTGCGATCGATTTATATTTCGTCAAGATATCTGGAGGGGCTTTAAGAGTACGTAGTCTTCGGGTATTATCTCTCAGTGAATTTCCATCTCGATAGGAGTTGAAGGTTAGGACCATTCACAGTCATCTTCAGAATCGTACAGTTCAAATTGATCTTCATCAGTACTGTCCAAGTCTACTGGTGTCAATTTTTTTTAGATTGATTTATCAACTTCCTTCTCTTTAATGGTGTGATCTGATTTTCCAACAGTTTTGCTTTTAATTGTTGGACATCATCCTCAGTACTCTCCGAAGTTGACTTTAGTAATCTTTTCTTCTTTGCCGGCTTCTTTTTCTTTGATAAACCGGTTTATGGTTCTACTTGTTGTTCTTGCAATTGTTGCAAATAATTAACAGATATGATGACTTCCGCTGCTGGACATATTTTGTTTCGCTTCGGATTACTCACTTTTGGAGACTGCTTGACATGCTCAAGCAGAACGGCTTCAAAGCATTTTGTGCAGAAAAAAGTGCCTGGTTCTTAGTTTCCACTATCATCAGATTGACTGATATCTTCAGAGCTCTCGTGATTCAAATCTACATTTAAGCCTAACGTTGATGGTGTCGATCTTGCTAATGAAGTTCAAATCTTTCAAAGGTCGCCGGTTCATATTTGTTGTTTGAAATGACCTTGTCACAAAACGGATAAATTCCTGCCTTGTGACACCCACTTTTTATAATTTCTTCATTCAATTCCTACCAAACTTCGGAAATTATAGTAGCGAATAGGGACTTCGAGATCTTTATTCCACAGTTTTTGGCTGACATTTTATTATGAGTTCATCGTATTTGTGCTTCAGAGGCTTAAAAACTGCAAGGTCCACTGGATGTAGAAGATAGCTTCTATGAGGGGGCAGTTTCAATATAACTATATTATCCTGTATTGCTAATTATATTATGTTAATTGTGACATTCGACGAATATCCGTCATAAATTAGAATGATTGGTCTTTCTTTCGGAATGACATTCAGAAAGGTTCGTTGAAGGCAATTCTTGAATGCGTCGCTCTCCATCCACCCCTTTGTCCTAGCAGCATGCGACGTTCCAGGGTATTCACACTTTTTGTCTGCTAGCCAGTACTGCAAACATTTTTTCCTTTAACAAGAATAAGTGGTGTTAATTTTTGACCCAATACATTGGCACCCATTAAACAGAAAAGTTTTCCTTGCCTGGCCCTGCCGTCACTCTATGTGCTGCTTTTCCCTCTTCACCAACTATTTTCACTCTATTCGGATCAAGACAGAAGATTATCTCATCAATATTATAGATTTGTTCTGTTGGAACATTTAAATTAGACTGTTTCAGCAGACTAAAGTAATCAGCTATCACAAATGGATTCGCACTTCGTTTTCGAGCAACCTCAAAAGGTTGCGGCTTTTTCTGAGAGGCCATATCGACGTTTGAAGTTGGCACGTTTGAAGCATGTGGGGTTAGTATAAATACAGTTAGTGCTATAAAAAAAAGGGTTACAGAAGCCCAAAAAGAAAATAAAGCTCCACAGTCACCAGCTAACAGGAAAGAACGTAGGAAATCTGCGTCCACCGAAGTGTGAAGGATGCTGTAAAGAGAAACAAATTATGAAATGCATTCAAAATGTAAATACAAACATGCACGACATTATACCTGTTTTTGTACGTATACATGTTACGCTGGCATCATTACAAAAAGGTTAAGCAATAGTCAAGTTTTCGATTTCAGTAGATCAAGTTTAAGACGTCTCTTACATTCCATTGACTTTTCATCTAAAGTAGATGGTGGTAGGAGAGGTTTACTGGAACAATCACATATTGCTGCAAATCGTGTACGATTCTTAAGAGAATATTACAAAAATAAAGAGGAAAAATTATATAATCCTGTATTCTCAGATGAAACTTTCAGTCGAGGATCGCACAAATGAAGCTGGCATGATAAATCTAAGGAAAGCGTGAAGAAGAGGCCAAAGTAATGACGATAGATTCATTTCCAATGCTTCACTTTTGTTTTCTACAAAGTCACATAGTGCAGACTATCATGGAGATATGTGTGAGGAGTTGTATACAAAATGATTTGAAAATAATTTAATTGCAAACTTAAAAGAACTATCTTTAATTGTAATGCTAGTTATCATTCTGAACTTCTAGAAAAAATTCCAAATGATTCATCTAAGAAGGAAGAAATATGTAATTTTCTATTAAAGCACAACATAGCTTATGAACCTAGCATGTTTAAAAATTTAGTGCAATTAGTTGCAGATAATGCGATGCCAAGGGTGTACGAAATAGCTGAAATGGCACACAAGTGTGAACACAGAGTATTATGGTTACCACTGTAATTTCATCAAATTGAACTGGTGTAGGCAAACTGCAAAGAACAGTACAACAAAAACATAGAAAGACATAATTCCAAATTTAACGATGATGACTATGTAAATATAAATGTAAAAAATCAGGCATTTATTTCAACGCAAGTATTGTTCGTTTTCTAAATTTTGTTACATGCTTAGTAATTAAAAAGTTGTGTGGTTTTTTAAACGAAAAGTTGTAATTAATGAAATAAAGGTTTTGTTCATTTATTAAATTTTGTAACCTTTTTACATAATATATATATATATATATATATATATATATATATATATATACAGGTTGTGGCGCGAAGAGTTTTGATTAAAAGTAATGGCGGATACAGTTATGTTAAAAATCTGAAATTACGAAGCTGTAGGTTTTGGATGACGCTGAGTTCAAATATAATATTGTCCTGAATGTGGCACTTCCGGTTATACCGCAAGTAGACGTCAACTTTGTTATTTTAAATAGAACTTAATATTTTTTATTTTATTTTCGAATTCTACATGAAATTCTAGATAAAATTTGTGCACAATGTCCTATACCAAAAATGAAGTATTTTCGAGATATTTCGATTTTTTTTTAAATTCTTAAAAAATCCTAGTCCACATTGAATAACGATATCTCCATTAATAACGAAGCTAGTGACGTGAAATTATAAGCAATTAACAACAAGCGCTTGCCCGTTAACTCCATATATCCGTCTCATTGATATTTCATACTGGGTGTTTTAAACTTAGCCGCCAACATGCACAATTTAAATCATTTATAAGTTGCTTACTTTAAATAGAACACCCTGTATTTTATTACCTTTTCCGCTGTATTTTTTTAAGCCAATTCGTTTGGTATCAGTATTCGCTATACCTAAATCCAACCACTTTTGAGATATTTCATTATCTTACATAAAACATAACAACACTTAATTATTTCAACATTAGTAAAGGGTAGGCCATGATTTCCATTATTTAAGGTGATATTTTGTTATTTTTTCATAAGTTATTAATTCTGAAAAGTAACCAATAGCCTGAAAGGATTATTAATTGTGGATATCATTAAAAACGTTGACTAGGTATTTTGTATTAATTTAATTAGATAACTTACAAACAAAAATAACTAAATGTAATATTAAACAAATAAAGTGTTATAATAAGTATTCAAAATTGGCATTATCTGCTTCTAAACATTTATGAATCCTTTTCATTAAGTTATGTCTTGTAACTCTGGAAATATGGTCAGGTGTTAGAGAATTAAAAGTAAGTAAGACTCTCTGCATCATATCTTCCTTTGTCGTAACATTTTCCGCTGTATTTTTTAAGCCAATTCGTTTGGTATCGGTATCCCTATACCTAAATCCAACCACTTTTGAGATATTTTATTATCTTAGTTAAAACATAACAACACTTATTTATTTCACATTAGTAAAGAGTAGGCCATGTCTGCCAACTATTTGATAGAACGTTAATTGTTTATGTTGTTTTGACAGTTTTCCTTACCAGTTTGTATTTCATAGTAAATAATGGCAAATGTAGGATTTACTAATGATGATATTGTAAATCTTATTATTATTTACGGCGAGTGTAATAGAATTGTTGAACGGACTTGCCATGTTTTTGCAGAAAGATATCCAAATCGACCAAATGCAACTGGTGATATTATAAGAAGATTGCTTAAAAACTGCCGTCTGTTTGGTCAATTTAAGACAAAAATTAATAAAAATAAACCACTAGTGGACAGTGACACAAACGAAATTAATGTTTTGGGTTATTTTACGGCCTCTCCAAATGCCTCCATTAGAGATTGTGAGAGAAATCTTACTTTGTCGACGAGAACAATTCATTGCATTTTAAAAAAACACAAATGGAAACCATTTTCATATCATTTGTGCAACACTTACAATTATGTGATCTTCCTCGAGAGGTAGAATTCTGTATATGGTTTTTAATGAAGACCCAAGAGGATGAAAACTTCATAAAAAAAGTTATATGGTGTGACGAAGCAAAGTTTAGCAAAAATGGATTATTTAATCCACATAATTCACATTTTTGGTCTAATGAAAATCCACATGTTAGTAGAGAACGTTATTTCCAAGATAGTTGGAGTTTTAATGTTTTTTGTGCAATAAAAGACGAAATTTTAGCATTAAAATTTTATGATGAAAATTTAAATGGTACAAGATATTGCCCCATTTTAGAAGAAGCCATACAACCGGCGTTACATACTTTAAGAAATGGAGAGGCGGCTTCAGTTTGGTATCAGCAAGATCGAGTACCTCCTCATAACTTTGGGCCTGTTGCTCAGCATCTTTACGACATGTTTGATGATTGATGGATTGCCAATCAGGGTCCGTTTCGTTGCCCAGCTCGCTCCCCTGATTTGGCTCCTCTAGATTTTGGTATTTGGGGTTACATTAAAAATCAGGTATTTTCCAAACCTGTTACAACAAAGGAAGATACGATGCAGAGAGTCTTACTTGCTTTTAATTCTCTAACACCCGACCATATTTCCAGAATTACAAGACATAACTTAATGAAAAGGATTCATAAATGTTTAGAAGTAGATAGTGCTAATTTTGAATACTTATTATAACACTTTATTTGTTTAATATTACATTTAGTTATTTTTGTTTGTAAGTTATCTAATTAAATTAATCCAAAATACCTAGTCAACGTTTTTAATGATATCCACAATTAATAATCCTTTCAGGCTATTGGTTACTTTTCAGAATTAATAACTTATGAAAAAATAACAAAATATCACCTTAAATAATGTAAATCATGGCCTACCCTTTACTAATGTTGAAATAATTAAGTGTTGTTATGTTTTATGTAAGATAATGAAATATCTCAAAAGTGGTTGGATTTAGGTATAGGGAATACTGATACCAAACGAATTGGCTTAAAAAAATACAGCGGAAAATGTAATAAAATACAGGGTGTTCTATTTAAAGTAAGCAACTTATAAATGATTTAAATTGTGCATGTTGGCGGCTAAGTTTAAAACACCCTGTATGAAATATCAATGAGATGGATATATGGAGTTAACGGGCAACCGCTTGTGGTTTATTTGTTACAATTTCACGTCACTAGCTTCGTTATTAATGGAGATATCGTTATTCAATGTGGACAAGGATTTTTTCAAAATTAAAAAAAAATCGAAAATAAAATAAAAAATATTAGGTTCCATTTAAAATAACAAAGTTGACGTCTACTTCCGATATAACCGGAAGTGTCACATTCAGGACAATATTTTATTTGAACTCAGCGTCATCCAAAACCTACAGCTTCGTAATTTCAGATTTTTAACATAACTGTATCCGCCATTATTTTTAATCAAAACTCTTCGCGCCACACCCTGTATATATATATATATATATATATATATATATATATATATATATATATATATATATATATACAAAATTCATTATTTCCAAAATAATTATTTTTAGAAAATTCTCTAGATTTTTATTTTTTGTTAGACACATTTTAGCAAAAAATTTTTACCAGAAACACTTTCGAATTTCAAAAAAGCAAATTTTATTTCTGTAACAAAGTAATCAGGCGTATCATAAGTCAGCTAATGATCACCGGAAATGTTCCAGAAAGGAAAAGTGACGCATTGAAAAGGTCGTCATTTTGTTATACCTTAATCACTTGTTTTAAAATTTGAGATTTGAATTCTCACTGTTGAGAGCTTTCCAACTATGTGCCATATGAGCCCTCCTTTACATTGATTTTTTTTTTAATGGCGCATGGTCGTCATCTTGCGTATTTGGTAAAATTTTTTTATGCTAAAATGTGCCCAACAAAAAATAAAAATCGACCTGTGCGAGATTTTTTCAAAAATAAGTATTTTGGAAATTATGAATTTTGTTCCAGACTTTTGGACCACTCTGTATATTATATATATATATATATATATATATATATATATATATATATATATATATAACATATATAACAGTGTTACGAGAAAGTGCTATTTCTTTATTATTGCACCAATTGAATATAGAGCGAGCCAAAACTCGAACACATGATTTTGTCAATTTTTTCAAATGAATTGTATTTTATTTTAAAAAGTGAAAATACACTTTATGTTCTTTCTTTTTTATTAAGCACTCTCCATAGCTAAATCGTTACTTTTTAAGATATTTTCGGGGATAATAATATAACTAGTGTTATGATTATCATCGATGATAGCTCCAGTTACAACCGATGAAAATTGAAGAAGAGCCCTCCTTCTTCGGACACCGCTTTTTCACGGAATATCAATAATTTTGGTATTATATATGTATGATAATACAGTTTAAGCATTTTCAATCATAATTATTTCATTTTTACACTTATTTCGCTTTATATTAAGAAATGTTATGTAAAAATATGTCTACACATTTTCTTAAAAAATTAATTTGTATAATTAAGGTCTATATATTGGTATTTTTATATCTTCGAAATATATTGCTATTTTAGAAATACTTGATAAAAATCAAAAACAACTCCTAATACCCCCTTTCCGCCGCTGAATTTCTTCCAAAATCTAATCAGCTCCAGTAGAAATGAAATACAACATTTAGGTACGCATATGTTTACGTTTTGGAATTATCCTGTTTGTTTACATACACCTAATAAGTCGATTTAGCGATAGTGAAAAAAAAGTCGATTCACAACCTTCTGTATCTACATATGTAAAGGTAAAAATGATTAAAGTGTAAGTCTGACAAGGTATTAATTACTACTGAAATTTGTTGACTAATTAAATTTATGGGTGCGATTTTGTGAAATCGTTTATTTACACCAATTTATTTTTATTCCATTATTTATTATACATATATTCAAATATGTTTTAAATCACCGGCGTCCCGATGCGGTCCTAAAAATAGTCACGTAGTAATACGCATATCACTGTTTGGATTAATTTAAAAATAAATAAAGCATTTTGATGTTTAAAAGAATTCGTTTCGTGTCGGTTTTATTTCATTTGTAAATATGTGGCAAAATAGCTTATTAACGCATGTTAAAAGTTATAAAGTTATTTTGAGACCATATTTTGAGGTGCCAACTTTATGTGCCACTCAGAACATACTACAATAAAAACTAGCTCTTGAAATAGCATTTAATTTATCTTTTTGGGATTCCTTATGGTTTATTTTGTATTTAAGTTATACAAATTTACAGGCCCGGCGTTAGAGGTGGGCAATATGGACAATTGCCCCAGGCGCCATTCGCCAACGCCAACTATCACAAAAAATTTAATTTTTAATTTTTATGATTCGTAATGCAAAAGTAAACTGGCGAAGAAAAGTGGTAATAGTAAAAACCTGGTTTGCAAGTTTTTTTCGGTATTTACATTTACATAATCTTACTTGATAAAAAGACCTTTTACGTTTTATTACGTTTGCCATAACCAACTCATACGTTTACAAAGCAATGACAGTTTTATGCCGACAAATGTTCATTGAAAAATACTCAAATACAAATTTAACAACAAGAGGATTAAAATAGTTAAAACAGTTTGCCGATGCCGCAGGTAAAATTTGTCCAGTCACCATGTTTAGGATTATAGAATATTTTAAAATCTTTTTTATTGTTTATGTATGATGTTCCTTTAGCGGTCAGCAATAAAAGAAAAGTTGCATTCTTGCATTATTCGTAATGTTTGTAAATTTAATCTCCCAAATCCAGTCATCGCGGGATTATGGGACTACGACGCCAGCAACGCCACGAGGCACAAGAGGCCGAAGACAGTGTTGTGTTGAGTGAAATGAACTTAAATCCAATGTAGTATATACAGGGTTAGTTAAAAGTATGGAGACGGCGATTTATTGTCGTTAATATTCATTTTAGAAAATTATGTTCAATACAAAAGTTTGTTATGAAATTATTATCTACATTTGAGAATACTTGAATTATTTTTTTCTTCAATTGTTTTTAAGTTACGACGTCATCGATATTTTTTTGAAATGACAACCTATATTTCTGATTATTAATTTCGATAGTACATTCTATTCTCTTTTCTACGGTACACAATTTTCAATATGTTACATTTGAAAAAAATTGAGAAAAAGTGCCTTAATGTTCAAATATTAAAGATCGCTAAGCAGGCGGTAAGAGAAAAGCAAGAGGGCGCATTAAAACGTTATCTACAACAGGGAGAAGACAATGCGTATCAATTATTGCATTCTCAAACTCTAAAGGATCCGATTATCGTAAATCAAGGAATATCAAATTTTGACGAGATTTCAAAAACTACCGAACCCGAAAATGTATGAAAAACTATAAAAGTAGACTTTAGTGATAGTATAAATAGTACAAACGTGTTAGATGATCCTGCGTTTTGGTCCGACCCTTTGACTAATATAAATAGAGAAGTAATAGTAAAAAATGGACCCGTACAGGTACACGATGAACATTTACTTCCTCAAACATCTGGGCGTCGATTTTTAGTTCAAAATTTGAATTGCTCCTCAAATGCGGTAGGTATATCATATTGCAGTATTTAAATTTTTTTTTGAATTCGTAGGTATTTCAAAAAAAATGTTTGGGAGTAAAAAGATTGCTCGTCCCTTCAAAACTTTAACTTTTTACCGCATTTGCCCAAGGGAATGGCGCTATTAACTCACTGTGTGTATTTATGTATTAATTGATTTATTTATTTATGTATCTATCTATGTGCACGCTATCTCCTGCACGCGTTTTGCGATAAAACAGTAAAAATCATTTTTCGTTACAGGACGAAATCTTTTCATTCTGGATTTTGGTTTATAATCACCAGGTATTTGAAGCTGATACAAGTTCAACAATCTGAATTACTAATTCTTCACTTATAAACTTTTGAAAATATTCTAAGATAGTACTAGCTAAATTGAGTACTTATCTTTTTTGGGGTTTTTTAATGGTGTACTTTAAATTATACAATCTAAACGTTTCGATAACACTTACAGTTATCTTCGTCAGTAGTAATGTTTGTCAAATTTGAAAAATTAAAACATTTATGTTTATGTTTTAATTTTTCAAATTTGACAAAATTATTTACTACATCTTTAACAATTTTTAACAAACATTACTACTGACGAAGATAACTGTAAGTGTTATCGAAACGTTTAGATTGTATAATTTAAAGTACACCATTAAAAAACCCCAAAAAAGATAAGTATTGTATTATGAGTGTTAATGGTGAAAGTTTACATTTTCATAGCTAAATTGAGGTTTATGTTATTTGCGCCGCTGTATTGACTATCAAAATGGTGTAATAATGGTGTGAAATTTGGTTTATTACTCCATTTAAAATAGGCACCTACTAATTCAACCTCAACCTCAGAATCACTCGACTCATAGGTATCTGTATCGTCTGTTACTTTAGTTGGTTTCGCAAACTTACATCTTTTTGGTGCAGGTTGCCTAGATATCGACGCTTCACCATTGTTACCACTTTCCCAATCACTTTCGGAGGTACTCTGAATAATATCAAATTCATCCTCACTTTCCGCTAACAGTTTTTCTATTTGTTGCGTTGTTAAAGCACGGTGCGCCATTTTTGTCAAAAATATGAAACGAAACGGCCGTGTGTTGTAATTAAACTAAACACGTGCTTTCCCGCATTGAATTCATGTTAACTGCTCCAGACGGATGTCTCAAATCAATCAAATGTGAGCTAGACAATAACAAATCGCATAGTGGGGATATAAATAATGTTTCCCTCGTATGCGGATATTCTACGTTTAAGCAAGATTTAAAAGAAATGGTTGTGTATATATACGTCCCGAGAGTCACAATATTTTTTCGCGAGAATAGTGGTCTTGAGCAGCGAAAGGGTTAACTGTAGAATTCCAAAGTTACTGTAAAAAATTAGGCAACATGCTTAATCCTGTATTGGTACGTTTTGAAGATATTTGAAAAGTCTTAAATAGTATGGAAAATGCGAAATATTCCCGAAAATGATGACCAAAACATTAAACACTAATTATCGAACAAAGTAAATCAATTAATGAATTGTGGAGAAAAATGGATAACGCTCGAGCTGTTAGAAATTATCCGCCACACAGATTGCTTTGTGCGTCCCGCTTCGCAACCGCATGACAGTAATTATTCCATCTTTATCCGATTGATATTGATAAGACCAATCAGGATTTTGGATTGACGTGAGACATAGTATTAACATTACTCAACCCTTATTTCAAGAAGGGACACTCCTTGTTCGTGGACAACTGGTACAGTAGGCCGTTACTGTTCAAAAAATTGCTCACTCTTAATACCAATACGTGTGGAACTACAAGAGCAAATTGGAAATACATGCCAAAGTTTGATGAAAATCTTAAAAAAGCCGAAATGTGTTCTAATCCACACAGGATATGTTGTGCATCAAATGGTCCGACAAACGAGACATCTATATGCTGACAACCAAAAACAACTACTCGATGCAGTCTACCGGCAAAAAAACAGGGCTTTAAATTATGAATCCTGTGGCAGTGTTGGATTATAACCAAAATATGAGTAGTGTGGATAAATCTGATATGATGCTTACAACAATAAACACAACCAGAAAAACGAAGAAATGGTATCGTAAGCTTCTCTTCCACTTGATTGATTTAGTTTTGCTGAACTAGTTTAATTTGTATAAAGAGGTTACTAAAGAGAAAATTGTTTTAGCCGATTTTTAATTGGAGCTTTCCAGACAGTTATTGGAAACTTATCACAATAGCTCTGTAGGGGGAACTAGAGCCGGAGGTAAAAATTTGTTTTCAAATACTGCTCAAAACAATACAGAGACAATTTCATTTGGCTAAATTCAAAACATTTCCCGGACATAATTCCACCGTCGACTTACAAAAGAAACCTGTCAAAGAGATGTGTTGTATGTACTATGTAGCGCGAATAAAAGAGAAAGGAAACGCGATATATGTCCACTGAATATTATGCTGCTTTGTGCATTACGTCATGTTTCAAATTTTATCACACAGTAAAAAATTATTAGATTAATGTTGACAATTTAGTTACTAATCTTTTACATATTATATTCCTTGAAGGCAACTGTAAACCTTTTTTTAACTTTTATTATAAATATATACTTAATCGTTTGTGAACTGTGTGAACTTTTTTATTTATGTAATAAAGAATACAACATTTTTTTAACATTTGATCTAATTTATTTGATTTTGCGGAGATATACCTCTCGAGCAAATATTCAAAAGAAAAGCGTATGTATACGCGTAATTCTTTCATTCAATGCTCAAGAGGTATATTCCAGCAAGCGTGAAATGCTTCAGCCCGGTGGGACAGAGCTCTAAAATTTAATTGCGCAGTGAAAGGGTTAAACGCTACAAAAGAAAATTAGTGGTTAGAAGAAGGTGTAATTGCAATTGAATGAATATTTTCCAAAATAAGAGATGTAAATGCAGGTTATTGAAACAGCATTAAAAACAGGTACAATTTCTAACATAACTATATAATATCATTAATTACGGGAGTTAGTTACTCATACATAGAAACGTTTATGCTAGTACTTAATAGCTCCCTATCTGAAGTCATATACTTGTAGGTAGCGGACCGCGAAAATGTTATTATTGTAATAAACGTTTGCCAAATCGCCATTGTTACCACGATAGAAAAGATAATTAGTGGATTTTTAATATCTTGATAATACGTCGTAATTTACTAACGTTTTCAAAATATTTTGATTTATATAATTTTATCTTAGGAATGTTGGATTGTTTGTAACTAATATGTATGTAAACACATGTTAGGGGGTGAGTGCCAGGTGCACGCTTAAAAATGCTTTACTGAAGGGGCGTAACAAATCATTGGAATTTTTCTTGTACGCGCCCTTGATGTAAAAATGTCATTGCTCTAATGATTGATTGTGGCGGGACGGGCCGCGATTAAAAATATCTTGGTTAATGGGAAACTCGAGACACGTAAATATAAGGTTGTTACAGACGAATGCATATTTTTATAATTAAGATGTCGTGCAAGAATTATTGTGAAACGGTTCCAACATAAATTAGTGTTTCTTGTTCTTTTTTTAATACTTTTGAAGGACGGGGGTTGTTTTTCGGGAGTAGATATGGTTAGTTTTGAAATCGAAGAGGGGAAGTGACAGTTTCAATCGAGCCAGATCAATTTTTGGGTTAATTAAATACCTTCAGTGTAGACAGTTTGTCTTTAAAATAATTCTTGCGTGTACATTTTTTTAATTCGCCAATATAGAATACTTATTCTAGTGTAAGTATGTATTTTTATATAACTGAAGGCTCGCAGCAAATCGTTTTACCAGTCTAGATAACATATTAAATGCCAAACATGGTCTTGCAAAGGTATCTTATTCGTAGGCGGACTCATTAAGCTGAAATCTACTAAAATAAAAGGACCGTATAGGGCCCTCTTCTTCTGGTATTTGTGCGAATTAGCATTGTTGATAGTTGTTTATATTTATAATGGTGTAGAGGTGGCTGATGAATGGGTAGGATTCCGCGGGTTATTAATTGTAAAAGGCAATTGCCCGTTGGTACACACTCCCAAACCAGACCATTAAACACCTTGAATTTTATTTTTATTGTTTTTATTTGTTGTATAGGTGGATGTGTAACCGGAGAGAGAGGCACGGTATTTTTCTAACGCACTCAAACTTATATATCGCTCATGATGTTAGTGATCTATTTATAACGTACCCTAGTAAGGTTTTGATTTAATGAGTTTTATTTCATATTATATAATTAAAAATAATTTGAACCTACGACATGTATTAGATACAGGTAGGTTCAAATCTATGAAACTTTATTTATGTATTTAATAAAATTAATAATAATTTTTAATTACATATTTACCTTTGAACTTATTCGTTCATAACAAAAACTTATAATAGTTTTATTTCAGTTTGTTGAAGCTAACTTATTTGCCTGCGAGCTGATTTCTCTCTTGTATGTGCTTTATTACAATGTGACTTATGTATTTTGTGCTTTAGTTGTCACTAAATAATTGGGTAATTTTTAAATTCTTTGCGTTTTCTTTTGGTCCTCGCATTTACCTTATTACTTGTGTAATTTTACTGCTGTTGTATTTTATATGTACCGTGATTTGCTTTATTATTTTATGTGCTTATTTACTTAAAGACCGGCATGATTGGTTTGTAAAAAGGGCCACATGTTTACGATTTTTATTATGATTTTTATTTGGTTATTTATGACCCAATTGTGAGTGTGACTATATGTGTTTTTTTTCATTATTGTTTATCCGTGTAACTAAACTGCTTTTTATTCATTTTCTCTTAATGTTATAATTTTGTACGCACTTTAACCTGATTTAACGGTGTTTTGTTATATATTTAACCCTTTCGTTGTTTTTTTTGTGTTATTTGATTTATTAATGTACTTGTGCAATTGCTTGTTTATGAATAAAGTGGGTTTTATAGGTGGTTCGCATGTACGCGTGTCCGCGTGTCCGCGCGTCCTCGAGTCCGCGCGTCCGCGTGTCCGCGTGTCCTCCTGTCCTCGTACCCGCGTGTCCGCGTGTGTGCGTGTGTGTGCGTGTTTGCGTGCGTGCGTGCGTGCGAGCGTGCGCGCGTGTGTGTGTGCGTGCGCGTGTGCGCGTGCGTGTGCGTGTGTGTGTGTGTGTGTGTGTGTGTGTGTGTGTGTGTGGTGTGGGTGGGTGGGTGCGTGCGTTGGGTGTGTGTGCGTGTATGTGCATGTGTGCATGTCTGACGCGCGTGTTTGCGGGTGCGTGCGTGTGCGTATGTGTGTGCGTGTGTGATTGACTTACTGATTAATAAACAGCTTGGTTTTCTTGATGGTACTTTCGTACTCATTTTGTAATTAATGAGTTTAATCATCAATGCGTCAAGTTCGTTAATTCTAATTTGAGTAAAATATTGTTTGGCTGTTCCGCTATGATGCAACACTTTATCTTATCCATTCCTGTCTCATCCAATTAACACAGCGTAGCATAACAGTGGACGCCAAATTATTGATCATATTTGAGTTATTTCAAGTATCTTCAGTATTTGGCTTTGGAAGAATTCTAAGCTTTGATTTATTACGAGTAAAGTCGAAGTAAGGCAATCAAATATTTTTAAGTAAGATTTCCAAAGTTGCGAAGTCGATTTTCTAACGCAAAACCTCGAACTTTCAGGCTGGACACACACGGTCAAATATGTCTTAAAACATGTACGCACGTTCATATGCGGACAGATAAAAATATTTACCGTCGTTAAAATCAGATAGTACAAGATGATCCATTATAATCTCGCTCCCCTTAAAATTTATTTAACACCAACAACATTTAATTAAACTAACTAACCCAACCTAACTACACTAACTGACCTAACCTAACTAAGGTAACTGATTCAATGACTAGTCGAAGGTACATCAATACTTGGCCGATACAGTGCAGTAGCAGCTTTTAAAAACTCCACGAAACTGTCTTTGCCGGCCGTTTGTCGGAGAAATTTAATTAATGTTTCTTTGTTACGAGCAACTTCCAAAATGTGTGAGTGAGTCCACTCTGAATTCATTGCACAATGTATAGCAAAAGAACACTGTACCTTGAAATCCTAACTAATCTAACCTGACTGACCTAACCTAACTAAGTTAACTGATTTTGTGACTAGTCGAAGACACATCAATACTTGGCCGATTTGCAAAAAAACACTCTCTGTATCTTGAAATTTATGCAGGCTGCCAACTATAGTACACCCCAGAAAACATTCACATCCCATAAGAACGTATGTTAAGTTGTCCAATATCTGGCAAGGTCACGCGTTGTGACGTCACTTGAAAATGCCTAATTCGAAATAATTACAGAGAGGAAGGTTTTGATAAACTATAGCTAACTTGTAATTTAAACGATACAATTTCTCTTTCATATAATAACCTACATGTTTTCATCATGGTTGTACATTCATAATTCTAACGTTCCCTTGTTACTTATAATTTTAGTTATAACAAAAAAATTTTTAACCGATATTAATTAAGAGCCAAACTGTTGTTATATGTTAATTTAAAAGCCACTTTTTTTTAGATTGTAATGAAAAAAAAGTTTTCACACTATAATGAACTAGAAATATGGAGGTGAGCAAGAGTGCAAAATTGTAGGTTTCTAAGTGCCGGGAAGTATGTTAAAAATTGATTATAAACTATATGGAAAGAAAAGTTAAACAAAGGATTCAATACTGTATAACAACTAATATCATAGCCATATTTGCATTTATTTTGTTACCAAAAATCACATTAATTTTTTTGCTGTAAAACACCATAAGCATTCCACTAATTGAATATTACTTATTTTTTTTAAATTATAGGGGAATTTATTACATAAATGTCGAACACCCGTAGATTTATCAGGTTTTAAATCACTTCATCAAGTACTCGTGGTTCCACGTTTGAAATTATCCACGGTGTGGCGTCGCCACCAAAAGCGCGTTCCGTTTATTATCATGTATTACACTAATTAATTATTTATTTCTGTTATTAATTTACATACGTACTTGTTAATTTAACTTTATTACAATTATTGCAACAAAACGACAGTGAACCATTTTGTGTCCTATGTGAATTTTAAAGCTCATAATACTCAAATTTATTAGACAAATATGTATAAACAACAAATACTTTCACAATACATAGTAAAATAAATAAGTAGTTTTGCGGATGTAATGCTGATGGCATTTGCTTAAATTCTCATTAAAGAAATCCTAATAGTTGACATTCCTTAGTATCCTTAACAACGGATTAGCAAATATTCAAAATGTTTTTATTATAGCCTGTCCGGTAGAACTGAACGGGTATCGGATTAACAAGGAGGATTGTCAATATATGGTTCTATTGTGCTTGAAACCGCCTTAATGCTTTGCTGTCTCGTACTTATTGTACGTGACAAAGAAAGATGGATATATTATGAATAATGCCTCTATTTCTGCCGAACAAAAGCGTTTGCAACTTTCACACATAATGACAAGGCAATAAGAATCAGATGCAGGTAGAATAGAAATTCAATAGGTATAATAAAATGCCAGTGGTTCTCAACACTGCTTTAACATTACATTTAAAATTTATGGAAGAATGCAAGTTTTATAATAAACATTTATAAAAGCCATTCATAATAATGAATATTCGATTAAGTATAGGTATTTCAATTTACATTTAGAAAGTTCATTGTATACCTAAGTATGGTAATGACGTTTTAGTGTACTCCAATTACAAAAGAATCCAAATAAATATGCAATACTGTAACAATAAGTAATTAATAATAGATTATTATACCATTTAGTAGGTACATATAGGTATAAATAAAACAACTGCAATATCTATATTATCATTATTCTTTGAGTAAGCGTTTATATAAACTAACCATTAATATAATGCCGAAAAGTTGAGTAAAGAAATTCGCGAATTAGTTTTAAATACAGTCGATTATTTTAAAGAAGAAAAGAAAATGGTGGTCCACTATTATCTACATTTTCTGTTCAACAAAGAACAGCAAACGCGTTAAAACTTTCGGTTTCGACGGTGGGGAAAATCTGTGCTTTAAAAAAAATGGCGGCGAGTTGGAACCTCCAGTGAAAAAACAGCGTGTCAAACTTTGCACTACAGATTTTCCAGAAAATGGAAAACAAACAATTCGTGCATTAATATACGAGATGTACGCGAAGAAGGAACACGTAACGTTAAATTCATTATTAAACTTCTTAAAATTGAGAACCGCGTATGAAATAGGAAAACCAGTTTGGCTCTAGTGTTAAAAAATATGGGCTTTAAATTCCAAAAACCAACAATAGACGCGGTTTGTGTGAACAAAGCCACATTGTCGCCAAAAGAAACGTTTTTCTGAGAAAGTATCTCAAAATCTTAACTCCGAAAGTTCGAGACAGTTTGTTTTTACAGACGAAACGTGGATATTTAGTAAAGGTAGTACGTCAAAATGTACTTGGCAAGATAACAGTGCAAAGAGTTTACATCAACCGAACAAATCATCAGATGGAAAACGATTTATTATCATTGAAGCAGGTAACAGAAACGGTTTTATCGACGGAAGTCAATTAATTTTCGGTACAAAAAATAAATCATTAGATTATCACGATAATATGAACGCAGAATTGTTCGAAAAATGGTTTGAGGAATCACTTTTACAAAAATTAGAGGAACCATCAATAATTGTCCTTGACAATGCGAGTTATCATTCTCGAAAGGCAGAGAAGGCAGTCAAAGTTTCTTGGAAAAAAGAAGAAATACAGCAATGGTTAACCGCTAAAAAATAGCGTGGGAAAATTTTATGACAAAGGCAGAGTTAGTGGAATTGGCCAAAAGAAACAAAGTAGACCAATGCGAAAAATATGTAATCGATGAGCTAGCTCTATCATATGGACATGAAGTTTTGCGCCTGCCCCGTATCATTGCCATTTCAATCCAATTGAGTTGGTATGGGGCATTACTAAGAACAAATACGACAAAAGTATCGTTGCGACATCCGGAAAAGACGAAGATGTTCTTAATACGTGGAACGACGCATTAAAAACAGTTAGTGCGGAAATATGGCAAAAATGTATTGATCATACGGATAAAATAATTAAAGATACTTTTGTTAATGAAGAGATTGTGGATGAAGTAAGACCTCTTATTTTCACAGTTAACACTGAAGAAAGTGATGACGATGATCTTTTCCAAGATTTGGATGACTCAGGAAGTGATGAATCTGAAGCCGAATGACAATTATAATTTTTACATTTAATTATAAAAGTATATCTTTGTAATTTAATTAATATTTACTAACTATAATAAAAATGTATTTGTTATTGTTGTTATAAGTATAAGTGAAAGGTGTCAATTGAAATTACTTATAGGTAATTAGTAATCGATTATTATTTTATTATACAAAAGTTGCATTTCTTCACAAATTATATAATGTTAAAGCAGTGTTGAGAACCACTGGCATTTTATTATACCTATTGAATTTCTATTCTACCTGCATCTGATTCTTATTGCCTTGTCATTATGTGTGAAAGTTGCAAACGCTTTTGTTCGGCAGAAATAGAGGCATTATTCATAATATATCCATCTTTCTTTGTCACGTACAATAAGTACGAGACAGCAAAGCATTAAGGCGGTTTCAAGCACAATAGAACCATATATTGACAATCCTCCTTGTTAATCCGATACCCGTTCAGTTCTACCGGACAGGCTTTAGTTAGTTCGTTTTGAACTGTGATTTAAAATCGAGTGTAGAAATATGAGTTCTACATTGGGAAAAAGTGGCCAAGTAATAAGTGGTCAAACGCGTGAGGTGATATACAATGTGTACAGTTATTTGAAAAACTTACATCCCACATATACCTTGAAACAATTAAAAGAAACCGTGTCTGAAGCAACAAAAGTGTCTGTTAGATCAGTGGCAAATATTATTAAAGAGGATGAAGGTCCAACAGAAGAGGGAAAACCAAGATTTTCAACTCCAGGCAAGAAACGCCTACGTCCGTCTCCTGTGACCGACTTGGAAGATTTCGAAAAGAGCCTTTTTCGCAATATAGTATATAATTTTCACAAGGTCGAGGGTGCACGGGTGACAATTCCTGCTCTACGCGAGAAACTCCACAATGATTTAGGTTTGCACGGTGGTGCTACATCTTTACGTGTTATATTAAAAGACCTGGGATTTAAATGGCATCGAACTGAGAATAATAGAAAACTTTTAATAGAGAAGAACGATAAAGGGCTCTAAAAATTACTTACTTGCAAAAAATTAAATTCTACCGAGAATTAAATCGTCCAATTATCTACATGGACGAACCATATGTTCATAGTGGACACACACAAACAACGTCGTGGAGTGATGGCACAACTAACGGACTGCTGTCTGCTATTTCCAAAGGACCAAGAATGATTGTGGTACATGCAGAGGTGAAATGGGTTTTTTACCAGGTTGTAGTCTGATATTTAAATCAGAAACTAGCAGCGGAGACTATCACGACGAGATGAATGGTAGCAACTACGAAAAATGGTTACGTGAGAAACTTTTACCAAACTTGCCTCCACAATCGGTTTTGGTTATTGATAATGCGTCCTACCATAATGTTCAGGTGGATCGTGCTCCAACAAGTAATTCGAAAAAGGCAGATATGGTGAAGTGGTTAATAGAGAAAAAGATACCGTTCACTCCTTTGATGTATAGACCACAACTTTATGAAATAATTAAGCTACACAAAAAGGAACATATAACGTATAAGTTTGATTGTATGTTAAGTAATGAAGGACATGCGGTGCTGCGACTTCACCCGGACTTAAACCCGATTGAGTTGATAAGTTTGGAGGACGATTCAGAAACTGAAAGTGGCTGGTCTAGTGATGAATGATTGTGTGACTTATTTGTTGGTAGTATTTAATGTTATTATAGTAGGTAATTATGGCCGTTTGAGTAACTTTTCCCCAAAGTGTATGGAAATATAAAAATTGATTACCTAAGAAATATCATAATTTTTTTAAATCCTGAATAACACTCTTAAAATATAGCCTATTCTGTTTCTATAATTAAAAATCGAACTTATACTTTTTTGATTTTCATGAATGATTATACTGTTGTGTTCATTTGTAATTCAAATATAAAATTTTTTACTTGTCAACATGGTTATTTTTTTATTTTATAAATGTTTAAACTATTACTGTTCATATGTAATTCAAATAAATAAAATATTTTAAAATTTCTTGTTGGTTTGGTGACCAATAATTGAAAACGCGACACCGACGCCACTGGTAATGCTTTCAGTCGTTATTGCGTTAACGAGTGCGGCCGAATGCAAGAACATCCATGCGCGACACGAGGTATTCTTTGGCCGCGCGGAATGTGGCAATAACATAGTTTTATTTAAGGCTGAATTAAAGCTAGAATGTGAGGTGGAATTAAACTATTCAGAACAATAGTGCGTGTCGCGTTATTGTTTTACATCTTAGTTTGCTACACTCTGAAATTACGCTGTCCGTCTTGTTCTGACATTCATCACAACCGGACAGACGAAACAGCAGGCGTGGTGGATGGTATAGCAGACCAGCGCAGCCACATCAATGACTGAGCTAATATTCCAATATTTCGGATATCTATTAGTTTTGCGGTCGACTGGTACTCCTGTTGATATCTCAACCGCTTTCATGCGGAAATAAAACCTTCATCCTGCAGTAATTCTATTTATTTTTGTTAGCATAATTCTCACAATTGCTCAGGCACCTATATACTAGCCTACTGTTAATTAGGTAGGTTAGGTATATATTAATTTTTTAATGAAAATTAATAATAATGCACCTACTTACTGTTAATTTGTTTATTATTCGTCTATTACAGTGGTTCCCAAACTTACTATGTAAAAATGAAAATAAACAATTACTCGTATTCAAAAATAAAATAAAAATTAAATATATCAATACATAAAAGAAACAAGAAAATGTTTAAAAACAGATCAAAAATCTATTTTTTATTCCTTCTTGTAGTAGCGGTCTTATTCTTTCTTCCTCTTAAATCCCTAATTGGAAGCCCTTTTGGTATCCTGGGATCTATAATTTCCGGTAATAAACATTCATGGAAAAACTCAATTAGCGGGGTTTCCATTTTATGTTTCCAAAAATCATCGTCTCTATAAATCTGAAACAAAATATCTGTACAGGCTGTCCCAACGATTTTTGGGGTGGAAGATTACGCCTATACTGTTGATTTAATAAAAAATCTTATAATAGATTATTGTAGTAAACAACGAGGAGCATCTTATAATATATTTTCGAGCACTACACTGAACTTGTGTGTTTTTTTTTAATGGAACGGCCTATATTGTTTCCACTTTATCACTAAATAATTCAGAAACACTTAGGAATAGGTAGTATAAAGTCAGAATCTATTGAAAGCCCGTAAAAAATGCTATTCAAATCTGTAAAAAATGCAGGGTGCGCCATTAAAAAAAATGAGAAAAGTAATATTGTGCGAAACCCTCTATATGTAGAGAAAAGTGACTGCAATCTGAATATAGAACAGGACACATTAGAAAAACAAGTCCCAAAATTTCAGTCTGATATCATTCAAGATAGCGAAACAGGAGCCTACTTAATTGAGTAATTTTTTTTACGTAAAAATGTCAATAACTTAGGAACCGTTAGTCGTAGACCCATACTACCTTATACCATTTTGCTCATCATTTAACAGACAATTGAAATACATAAAAATATATAGGCCGGTCTATTAAAAAAAGACAAGTTTAGTATAGTGGTCAAAAATGGGACACACTGTATATATCAAAATATTTTTATAAGATGTTCTTCGCTGTTATCTACAGAAATTCTATAATACTACCTTTTCTACTTCAATCCCTAGCGGACTCCATACTACAAAATAGCAATATGTTCGTTTCGTTATATGCAATTGCCCTTGAACTTGGTAGTAGTAATTATTATTTGTTTTCAGAGAAAGTGATCCATTTTCCAATTTTGCGAAGGTAATCTTTTTATTCTCAATTCCTTCAGTTGGTGATATTCTTGCACATTTGTGAGGACACTTTATTTCCAAAATGGCATCACTTCCTATTAGACCGTCGGGAGATGCTGCCAAAAATGGATAATCTGTATCAATGAAAAGACCGCAAGGAGCAACTTCCATTTCCATTTTTTTTTCAAAATCTGCAATGGCCAACAGTTCGTGATCATTACCCCAAGCCGTATCGGTATTTCCTCGGAACGTACTATATAACATATTTTTGACAGCATTCGAGCAATGGGTAGAAGATTTCATTTACACACATTTCCAAACTTTGAAGCTGTCAATCGTTTTAGGCGTTCTTCTTTCCATAAACGATTACTGCTCTGACCAATTGTGTTCTTTTGTAAAACATCGATTTCTTCATTATTTTTGGCTAGTCTTTAGAAAACACCTCTTTCTTTCTTCGTACTCTTCCGGCAAATGGTCTGATATATTTTCAGCGTCGGGCCCATAATCAGAGTCAACGTTGGCTGTTTTTTTCGTCGGGTTTTTGAACTTCTGGGGAAAAAGTATACGTTGTGCCTTTCTCCACTTATCGGCCTTACACTTTTTTTGACTATACTTTTTGGTATATTGTCCCGGACTACATTGTTTTATTGCCTTGTGCAAAATGCCGGGATATTCTGGAGCACCTACATTGCAGCTTACGCTTGCAGCTTCACACCGCAGCTCATATGAATTTCGAGCCGAAAAATTGATTCTTTTGCCTCCTACAAATCTAGCAACAATCGAATTATAACACTCTGCAGCATTATTGTCCATATCAAGAAGGAGACTATCAGCATTTCGACTTAGTCGATTGGGAAGTACTAGAATATCCTGCAGCAGTCCGCTTTCTGTTATGTCGCCAATGTAGTTATGTTCCGTGCTGCCTTTTTTAATGCAGAAATATTCTGAACATTCCAAGTGTTCACCAAAAATATGTTTCATGCAGTTTAGGATATCTTTTCGTAATTGTGGCACCTTTTCTTCGTGAGAGATATCTTGCTTCAACCAGTGGTTCACAGCACTAACATTTCGCGTTGTTGATAACTAACGATTTGTCTTTTAGAACTAACTCGTTTCGTTGTTAATTCTTTTAGGTTTGTGCAGAAATTACGGAGAAGATGATTCCTGCACTAGATTTTGTGCACCAATAAATTATTGCCATATGGTTGCATTTCCGCAAGTTTTCGGGTGACGCTACTATCTCCATCTCCAATAAGATATGCATATTTGACACCGTGCATTTCGATGCTTATCTTGAAACCTTCTAAAATTATTTCAGTTTCCATGGCAGTGGATGCTTTATTCCAGTTTTTGAAGCATATATGAGATGCAGCTTCTTATTTTCTATTTTCTGCTTTCGTGCAGATAAAACAATATTTGTTTTTGATACCCAAGTATAATATCTTTTTCGTCCTCTATCCAATAATAACACCCTATAAAAGTGTTAAACAATGTACGTATAGCATGACAGTACAGTCATTAGCGTCTACTTACTACACCTGATGATGCGTTGTAATTAGACTTATAAGAACGTTTACACCAGGCACCGTCGGCTATCACGGTGCGCTTTGTCCAGCTTCTTCCATAAGGGTGTAGGCTGTGTTGTGAATGTAAGGAGCTATTTCATTTTGTGAACCACTGAATGTTGGAAAACTCAGGGAAGGAATATCACAAAATGCCAGAAATTCATCGAGTTGTGAATAACCGCTACCAGTCGAGAGAGTCCCAAGTACCGCGGCTTCATTTATAGCAATTTTTGTACCAGATTTCTTTTCGTCTGTGTAAATGCCTGAGCGTTCTTTGCATACACGCCACTCCATAAAAAATTTACTGCAAAGTCCAATTTGCTGTTCACCTGTTATTGCCAGATATTCTGCACTACAGGAAAATAAGTTATTGTGTTTAAAATTGATAATTCCGTCAAAGAACAGTTTTATATCAACAATTCTTCGACCACGCAAGACAAACTCTTTATTTTTAGGTTTTTCGTCAGCACTATCATTGGCAGCGGAAGAACTTAAAACGGGGCTAATACTGTAGTCCTGCGAATTTGAGCCACAACAACCTCCTATTTCTGATGATAAGTCTACTGACTGCCCAATGTTGTCAGAAGAACCAAAAACTGAGCTTACATTTAAATCCGATATGGATAAGCGACTACAACCCATTTCTGATGAAGCTGCCTGATCCATATTGACTGACTGGCTGCTGCAAATAATTATTTCTGTTGTGACAATTTAATATGTCGCCATTTATCTAATATATCTACCTTGATTGATTTTCTTCTAACAGATTTGAATCTTGCATATTTGACCTACAAAGTTGCTTCATTTTAGTCACAATTTTGTATAGGTTTTCAAAAGAATACGGAATAAATTAATTTAAAATGAAAAAAATATTTTTGTGAAAAACTGGAACAATTCAATCTCAGTTAACATCATTTTTCCAGAAAATTACTTGTTTCAGTTTAAATGAATTTATTCCATCCTTTTGGAACTGCCTTTAATCATTGTGAGCACGAAACTATCATAGTTTCTCCTCCAATAGGCTCTATGCACTTGTTTTATTTTTTAACAACATGCAGCGTTGCCAAGTTACTAATTTTCCGATTGAAAAATTTGACTTTAAAGAAGTTCACATAAAGTACAGTGGTCGCTAATTACTAACACACGGTATAATAAAATCAAAAAGTGGGAATAGCACGTGAAAGACTAGTCTTGTGTACAAGTGGTTTTAATTTCAATTTGAAGTTTTCAATACTTTAAAGATTCCAAAAATTACAAATAATTTTTGTGCATAGAGCCTATTGTAAATAATCCTCACCAGATTTGCTTCCCTCGTCTTTTCCGACTTTTCCGACGATAACTCAAATATGGTTTTCTAACTTTGTCTCTATTGTTTTTTGCCATTTTATTCACTGCACCGAACAAAAACACAGATCACAGATCAACTAATAATTGACAATATTAAATCTTAAATCACGTTAAGATTGACACCTCTTGGACTTGGACTTATCGCCTCGGGATTGGTGAATTCATTCTCCATCCGGGGAGAATAATGCACGTAGTAACACAGATAACTTATCTGTTCTGTGGTAACACCGCCTCGGACGCGAGAATGCTGCTTGCAACTGACCTAATTTGTTACTTAAGGGTGGTACATTTATCCATTTTTCTATGAAACAATTAAAAGAATTTTGTTCAATTTTTTTTTATAAATAGGAAAAAGTATTCTCTAGGGGGGGTACCCAATTTGATTTAAGATTACAGATGGTTTCTACGTTTTACATGGCTATAAACTACACACATGTTTCTTAAATTAGCGCTTTAATAGAATATTTATTTATGTGCAAAAATCGTGCTTTTAACAATCTGATGGGTATACTCCCTAGATGAAAGTTCTGCAAATACACCACTACAAATTGATATTCCTGTTGCAAATAATAACGCCACAATTTGTATAATGCAAATTATTTAAAATCACTGTAATTCCGCAGCTTTAATACAGCCTTAAATTTATTTTATTGGTTTTTTTTACCTGTCAATTTCAAAAAGATTTTAAAAACCTACGAACGAAGATACCCAATATGGTTAAACAAAATTCTTAGTAAAATCGTAAAAGGTAGAGGGGCAAATAAATAGATACCTATACCTAAAATATATGCAGAGAAAAGTGTCTGATATGGGCTTAACACAATCTTAAAAGTAGGTTATGCAACAAACGACGCAAACAAGTAGTTAAAACAGCTACTACATGGGCAATTGTTGCTTGCAGTTGAGAGACGATGCTTTATGACATCGTTTGTTCAGTACTTACCAAACAAAAAATATATTTTACTTCAGCGGTTCTCACAATTCTAATGTATTATTTATAAGAATTTTCGAGTGAATAACTAAACAATTTGTATGTTAATGCCTCATTGTCTGTATAACAATTTCATAATTAAATTAAGATTATTGGGAAATACTGGTAATTAACAGGTTTTTATTTAAATTATTTATTGCCTAGCTTGTTAGTTAATTCTGGTCTACTCACTAAAATAATGAAAAAACTTGTTACCTACATTTTTTAAATTATAATTTTATTTAACACACTTAACTATGAGTGTACATAAAATTATAAAAATACGCATTTTGATTAAAGCGAATAGGTACTGTATAATAAAAATGAAACATCTGCATAAATACTTTCTTATTCTTAAATTTTCACATGTCAATCTTTACTTCACTTACTTATATTAATGCTGCATTCTCTGTATAATAATTTCATAATTAAGTTATTGGAAAATACTGGTTTTTAACGTTTAGAAAGCAGTATATTTAAATTTTTAGGTAGGTACACCGGATGGTGTAAATAGAACTGTCCAAAACTAAACGGTAAAAACGTACCATCACATCTTATTATTTGTCCTCTATTTATAAAAACCAATTTTTGTTAACCTTCAAAAGAATAGTAAGAAAGCTGCATTTTAAAACAATGAAAACATTACATAGAATAATAATAGAGTAATCACAGTTCTGTAGATGTGACGACGAAAAATCGAGTGAGTAACAGAAATCATGTAAACGTAAACTATTTGCTTTTTTTTTGTTTATTTCTGTTACCATTGATTACAAAATCAATGATGTCACACTAGAAGGTTTATAAGGATTTTGCTTTTTCAGAAACGCATTAAAAATAGGTTTGAAATGGTTAGTCGCACTATCTGTAAGCTAATTTCCGTACTATTAAATTGTAATATAGCCGAATGTAACAGCGCCCTCTACTTTAGAGTAGAATAAAAATGTCAATTCTTTCCTGGCTTAGACTGTCTAAGTGTCCTGGTATCTCAAAGATGCCATAATAAACGCACAATATTATCTAACAAAGTTAAACAATATTCTCTCTAGTTCCCATCATTGTCTATACTATATCATTTAAACAATGCTTATATGTATCACACAGATTTTGCATAATCATTAATATAATTTGCGTGATTTATAAAATGTTTGTCATTATATTATTTAAATCACTATTCAGTTTTACCTAAAAAAATGATAACGTATGCATCTTAGCAATATCCTCTGTAATTTTACAATATTACAATTCTGATGTAACAGCTTTAGGTAAATGATTTCTTTGCAATTTATATTTTCCACAAGATTTATTTGGTCAACTGTAAAAATGTGAATCCAAAGCTAAAACGAATCCGAATCCCAAGCTGGCTTCATACACGTTCCCGGTATGCGTCTCCCAAGTCGAAAAACATTTACATCTATGCATAGGAAGTTTCAAGAAACGTCAAAATTACAAAGGAAGAAAAGAACTGTGAACGTAGATAAAATGCTGGTTTAAATATTTTGCTTGCCATAGAAGAGAATCCAAATGCTTCTATAAGAAACATTTTAAAATCATTACAAGAAACAGAAGAAGATATTCAGAAAACTTCATACGGGAAAGTGCAAAAATGCCTAAAAATGTGGTCTAAATCTATATAAGATTAAACCTACTACAAAGCTTACCCAAATGCAAAAAGTTGATTGGGTCGCGTTTTGCCAACTAATTCTAGATAGGATAAACAAACAATTTTTTGGAAACAGTTTTATGGACTGACCTTTTCTACGAGTGACCTGTTTAACCTAAAAAATACTAGACATTCTTATAGGGAATTCATGTTTCAAGGGCGACAATTCGCCAATGTGTGATGTGGTATCCTGGGCGATCGAGTTTTTTTGATACCGTTCTAAATAGAGCCCGTTATTTAGATTTCCTGGAAAATGAGTTAGAAGAATATTTAGAAGATATACCTTTACATATGTTACAAAATATCATTTTCCAACAACATTCGTGAGTAGAAAGGAGACACCTTGGCCGCCATATTGGATTTTGACGTCACAAGACTGCCCACGTGGGAGACCGTATTTTCCACCCCCATGGTTTCTTTCTAGAGGCCTTTTTCAACCCTTGATGGAATTTTCACCCCTAATTAAGTCCTTTTTGTTTTTACTCACCTACTTGAGGGACGTATTTTTTCACCCTTATTTTATGGCCGCCCACGTGTGCTCGTATTTTCCACCCTTATTTTTTATGGTTTCTTTTTCAACCCTTGATAGGATTTTTCATCCCTAATTAAGGCCTTTTTGTTTTTACTCGTTTACTTGAAGGGCGTATTTTCCACCCCTATGGTTTCTTTTCGGTGGTCTTTTTCAACCCCTTTTCATCCCTAATTAAGGCCTTTTTGTGCTTGCTCGCGTGAGGGTGTATTTAGGGTTTGGTCTTGGGGTTGGTCTTGGGCTTGGGGTTGGTCTTGGACTTGGGGTTGGTCCAGGCGTTGATCTTGGGTTTGGGCGCTGGGGCTGTGTGACGGCTTCTTTTCGGTGGCTTTTTCAACCCTTGATGGGAATTTCAACCCTTTTTGCTTATATTAAGAGCCCTTTTGGCGGGAAGCCCCTGGAGGGTAGGCGAATGCGCGTGTTCAGATTGAAGGTTTAATCAGTATTTATTAGGGTCATTTTTATTTTTATCAAAAGAGATTGTTATTAAAATTATTACATTTATTTTAATTCCTATCTACAGATTGTTTAACATGCGAAATTTATTTATACATTGTTTAGATGTTAACTTGTAAGACTTCGCTGAAGGGTACAATTGTATGCGAGTCCTAACCTAATCTGCTAGCTTATAAGATGATCTTGTCTTAAAAATCTGTATTCCGATAAACAGATTACAAGTTTTCATAATAAAATATTATCAGAGTCGGTTCACCGGTTATTTCAAGTAATTGTTTCAATATATGTAAAATGTAGGAGAGTGGACCTTGTATTATTTGTTGTAATATGTGTTATTACACTTTCTTTTTAATTGCAGTTTATAACCTTCTACCTACACAACCTTCAACTTATACACGAATTAATCTCCAATAGATAATAACAGTATTGAATGGGGCCGTTTATGTATTTAATGGCTAGAACATATAAAATTATTCACACTTCGTTTTAATAGGGTTATCAACTGTTCCTAATTGCAAGGTTGTTAAAACATGTCCTTGTCATGTACAGGTGGTATTTCGAAATGTTTATCTAGTGGACTCCTGTAAATGCATCATGCAATTAAAAGAAGAACAATAACGCCCTTTGATATTAAAAAGATGATTAAAATATGTACACCTTTGTATTTCAATTTTAAAAAATCAAGCGCTATATTATGAGGGCCAATCAGCCCGGGCATGTAAAATAGACTTTTTTAATTATGTCCATATAAATTGTTAAAATAATATAAGAATAAACAGTGTATTTAAAGATTACTACCGAAGACTGTTCTGTAATAAAATGATAAAAGGGTTCTTTTAAAACAAAGGTCTTAGATTTTAAGTTGACGCGTATTTTTACGTTTAATTAGTTAAAATTATTTTTCAATGAGTGTTTATGTCGTGATGAATATACTATAAAAGCGCTTAGCTAAATAAAAATGTTATTATAATCATTACATTTCTTTTAATGCCCATTTTGACTTCGTATGTACAAATTATGTTATTATCACCTAACGTCACCTTCAGCAATAAGGTCATTTGGTATTAAAAGATAAACAACCTTGAAGTTAGCCTTGTGAATTTCAAAACAACTTAATTTGACCTTTGACCCTGTAAAATACTATAAAATCGTGCGCTTAGTTTAGCTAATTTAGTTCTGTTCCGAAGAGCATTACGTTATCTTAGCTATGGAGTCTTTAAACGTTAACCAAATTCTTGAGTTGTTCAGTGCTAGCGCGTTAACCGAGGAGGGGTCGAAAAATGCTTATAATATTGTTACTTATAAGATGTTGTGTGAAAATGACTACTGATTCGATAAAGGTTTATACTGGTTTTGTGGAGGCTGCACAACGGGTTGGTGGAGTGTAAGTATATGCTTGTTTTTTATTTTTAAGTTTTAATTATTTTTTTAAAGCCCTGCTCAGGTAAACGTGGAGGATGTGTTTGACGATGATAAGACGGAAACTACAGTTGCGGAGGATTTGATGGCGGTATGTCTTTTCTAATTTTCATTGTTTCGTTTACTGAATGAGTGTACATTATAGGCGCAAGACCAATCGGGCTCAGGTTCCCGGTAACAGGCCGGACCATCCTCTACCCAAATGAATCATATAAATATAATAGGAGAGTCAGATAGTAAGTTCATACAAAAATTCAACACTACGTGTAAATCGTTGAGATTTAGTTTTAATGACGATACGTGCAAGGATAATCCCTTAACATGGCTACAGGTAAAATATACCATTTACTAAAAATCTTATTTATCTAATACATATTTTTTGTAGAGTGCATTCGAGGAGTTATATGCATACACTATGAAGGATGCAGCTCCGTCAGACCGTGTAGGAGTCACGTTAAGGAACCCTAATTACCCTGACAAACCAATCGGCCTGTCATTTAGAAGAGTTGACCAGTTGTCGGTGAAAGTGATAATGTCGCTACTTGAAAAGGTAATGCAGAGCAATGCTAGTTTTTTCTCGAGCGACTTGTTAGTTTTAAATGTGGATAGTGACGGGTTTAAAATTTGAAGATTTTTGTAACGCTAAAAAGCAGGGCATTATTGTTGTCCCCGCAGCAATCAACAATAATAATTGTTTAGCTCGTGCCTTAGTTCTAGCAATAGCATTTAGAAATAACGATGCAATGCGTCACTGTATGGAAATGGGTTGGCCTCTACTTCAAGAGCGAGCTGTACAACTTTGCCAAAACAGCGCTGTAGATCTTAGTCAGGGTGGTAGTTACGAACACATTCAAGCATTTCAAAACCATTTAGCTTCATATACCATTGTAGTTTATAATTCGCGCGTAGGTGATTCGGTTTATTTTGAAGGTCCTAGGGAACCGGGTAGAGTTGTTTTAAATTTAATATTAGAAAACGAGCATTATAATGTCATTACCAGCCTAACTTCAGTATTTACCTGCGGTTATTACTGCGAACAGTGCAAAAAACGTTGTAATAACAAAAAACGACATGTGAGATGTATGTATCAGTGTCCTAGTTGTCATCAAAACCCGACATGTTCTATTGAAAACCCTAAAATTGTATGCAATGATTGTAGGAGAGATTTTTATGGGCTGGAATGCCTTAAAAGTTTCCTGAATGGATCGGAAGAAACGCTAGAATTAAATGGCCAACAAACAGTCCAGATTTGACACCTATGGATGCGTTTCTTTGGGGTTATTTGAAAGATTGTGTAAACAGCCACCAAATTGAAAGCCTCAATCACCTTAATTGACTTAATACGGAATGAAATAATTAATTTAAATGAAAATACTCTAGCGTTTATAACAGATTCATTAGAGAAACTTCGAAGAACAATACGATGTGATGAAGAAAATGGACGCCCGATAGAACATATTTATATTTAACTACTCATTGAATTTGTTTTTGTTTTGAGAAATTTCTGGATTTGTTACAGCTGTTTAATAAAATATTTAATGTTTTAAATAAATATCTGATGTAAATTATATTTTATTAATAGTAGTAGCGGGGCAACTCACCTTTCACTTTTTACCTTGACACCCACGTGGGTGTCGTGTTTCTGACCTTGGGGCCTGGCATTGGAATTGGCCTTGGGATTGGCTTTGGAGTTGGCCTTGGGCTAGCCAGGGTGAGACTCAAAAATCTATTCAGCGGGGAAATTTGAAATTTTCTAATAAGGGGCCCTAATGCTAACTTGTAATACAGGTATAAAAACTTGTGTTAGAGCCTGCGCCCTGCAGTCGTGGCCCCTTTGTTGCGAAATTTGAATTTGTTTGTAGTGCCATCTAGTGGTGTATGGACTAATGAAAATTTTCTGTAATAATAATAATAATATAGGTAGTGCCATCTAGTGGTATATTTCCAGGACTAATTAGGGTTTGTTTGTGGCGCCATCTAGTGGTATATTTTTTAAACTAGCGAATGTTTTCTGTAATAGAGGTTGTCCGTGCTCGTCTTTCTCTCCTCTCTCGGCTCTTTCTCAAACAAACAAATCAATTAAATCAAATCAAACCAAATCAATTAAGCAGATCAATCTCAAACAAATCACGCCCGATCAAATCAAATCAAACAATCAGATCAATCTCAATCCATCAACCAAACCAAACCAAACCAATCTCAATCAATCAAATCATAACTTACAGCTTGCGAAAAACAGCTTACAGTTCAAAAACACTGATTTTGGTTTGATATATAGATTGCTTGCTACACTAACGACAATTCAAAAAATACCAAATTGATTTAACTTATATCATGCAAAACCAGCTCTCAATTCAAAAAATAACTTACAGCGTGCAAAAATCAGTTTTCAAAAAAAGGCAACAAATTAGCTTGTAACACTATTGCAATGATAAAAATATTTTTTACATTTAAACTAGTAAAAATGCCTACACAATAACAATATAATCAAACTCGGTGTCAGACCACTACACTATTTTACATGCAAGGAATTTCTTAACGGAAATAACCTCTCACATAAACGGCTATGGGTTTATAAACATGACTTAACATCGTTATTGAAAATGTTGAACTACCTTAAATACTTATACAATGCAATGCAATGTAATAACAAATAACTAAACTTGAAATTAGATCCGAATAGCAAAAACCTAATTACTTCGCTTACACACTTATTGTAATTTTCCATCTAACCATCCTTTGTTGTTAGTGCGACCTTGCTTGTTTGCTTATATGATTTTTTTTATTTATTTACATGTACTTTAAAAAATGATTTCTCCTTGAGATTATTCAAGTCAACATTCAAACAACAGTATTTTATATTGTACATACACACACAAACACCACCTTGAGATTAACGTATGTTTCAAAAGTTCTGGGACAAAATATTATATTCAGTTTTATAAACAAATGTTTTGTTTAAACTTGTAACTATCAAACATAATTAATAGACTTATAATTAACAAAATTGATACCTTAAATTAAATGAAGTGGTCCGTGATTTTCAACAAGACGCAATTTTCTACGAAGATCTCGCATAAGGTCTTGGGCGGCTGTAATATCTATCTCTCGAATTTTTCTGTAAATCCTCCGCCATACACTATTTACTCAAAAGTACCCCAAATTCTTCTATTGGGCGGGCCTGAGGTAGATTAGGGGGATTGTCGTTTCGTGGTACGAATGGTATGTTATGAGCAATGTCATCGTGCTAAATCAGACCAAATTATATCGTCTTCAGCATGATGCTCATTAACGAAGGCATTCAGTTTGACCAGACAATTCTGAACATAGGGCTAACTATCCAGTGCTTCGCCTATTACACGCTCCACATAAAGCCCCGACATCCCTCTTATAAACCAGACCAAAATTTTATCAGCAAATTTTGCCTCTTCTTTATATTTAACATTCTCTGGGCAGTTTTATATGTTATCAGTATAGAAACCATAGTTACCCTTAATTTCTAAGTTACTTAGAGTGAAATATTCATCAATAACAGTGACTTTGTGGTTGGCAAAATGTATCCGCCTTAGGCCAATTACGTAAAGATAAACAGTCCTTGAAATTACATAAAAGACAGACAGACAAGTCGACTTTTATTTCCAATTTTGATAATTGCTTCTACCAACCTTATTCGATTTTAACACAAAAAAACAATGTGCAAGTAAAGGAACAAAAACAAGTTACAAGTGTAGGATGTTGATTTGATTTGAAAGCAGCTTCGACCAACCTTATTCCAATTAAAAACAATTAAAAACAAGATACATGATGTAGCATTTAAAAACAAAAATTTTACAATTAGTCACAGTTGACAACACTGTAATGCGAGCCATGCATGCATTCTAAATTGGCTCCAATGAAAGTTAGTTTCACAAAATACAAACACAAGCACAAGCGCAAGCACAAACACAAGCACAAGCACAAGCACAAGCTCAAGCACAAGCACAAGCACAAGCACAAGCACAAGCACAAGCACAAGCATAAGCACAAGAACAGACACCGGCACGCAGATACTCACAGACACAGGTGCAAACACCGCCACAGACAGACACAGATACACACAGGCGCGAACACAGAGACAGTCACAGACACACGTGCAAAACACTCGACCATGCAAACACGAAAACATACAAATACGCAAACGCTCAAACACGAAAAGACGAAAACACGCAAGCACGAAAACATTCACACAGGCAAACACGAAAACACGCAACCACGCAGTCACAGGTGCAAGCACAATAATAAGCACAAGCGTAAGCACGAGCACAAACACGAGCACGAGCACGAGCACAAGCACAAGCCCAAGCCCAATCACAAGCACAGGCACATGCACAGGCACAGGCATAGACACAGGCCAGGTACAGGCACAGACAGAGACACAGGCACAAACACAGACACAAACACAGACACACACAGACCCAGACACAGACACAGACACAG
>JARFJB010000209.1:2330000-2332500 GCA_036346205.1 Vesta saturnalis | reverse complement strand
CAAATTTTTTAACCTCTGTTTATAACGAATGTTTAACTAGATCAATTTTTCCTAATATTTGGAAAAAATCAATAATTATTCCAATTATAAAATCAAATAAAATAAACGATGAAGATATTTCCAAATTTAGACCCATTAGTTTGTTAAATATTGGCGGCAAAATTCTTGAAAAAGTGTTAATTAACAGAATAATGCATTATCTGTATTCTAATAAATTATTAAATTGTAATCAATTTGGTTTTAAGCCAAATTCATGTACTATTGATGCTGTTATACTTTTAAAAGATACTATAGAATCTAGTTTAATTCAAAATAAAGACGTAATTTTAACAAGCTTAGATGTAAAGGGTGCATTTGATGCTGCTTGGTGGCCTTCCATTTTAAATGCGTTAGTAGAGTTTAAATGCCCGAGAAACTTATACAATCTAACTGTTGATTATTTTTACAATAGAAAGGCAAAAATTCAATTAAATTATATTTGTAAAGAAAAAATTAAGTAAACGTTGTCCACAAGGTTCTTGTTGTGGACCGGGATTTTGGATCATTTTATATAATTCTCTTTTAAATCTAAATTACAACAAACATTGATGATGATTTAATTATTATTTCAATAGGTAATAATATAAAAGAAGCAGAGAATTTTGCCAATGTTGATTTAAATCGAGTAATGGTGTGGGCAAAAAAATAACAAGATTCAATTTAATGATAAAAAATCTAAAGTTTTGTTAATTTCAAAAAAAAGATCATCTCACGATACTAACGTAAGTATTTACTTGAACAATAAACAATTAGAGCAAGTACAAGAAATTAAGTATTTAGGTATTTATTTAGATTCTAAATTTACTTTTGATAACCATATTAACTATATAACAACAAGATGTTCCAAATTAATTAATATATTGTCTAGATCAGCAAAAATAAAATGGGGTTTAGGTAGTGAAGTATTAAAAATCATTTATAAAGGTGCAATTTTACCTTTACTATCGTATGGTATTCCTGTGTGGATAAATGCTCTAAAGAAGAAAAAAAATTGTAATAAATTACAAAGTATTCAAAGGTTAATAAATATCAAAATTATAGAACTATTTCATATCCAGCTTCTTGTGTTGTTGCGGGTTTAACCCCTATTATTATAAAATTAGAAGAAATTTCTAATATATATTTCTATACAAAAAAACAAAATAATAAATATAAAAATGATTTTCCTACACCTATTCACGAATGGATTCATCCAGCTAAATTGCCAGTTATAAATTTTGATAATAGTAATAATTCAAATTACACTTATGAGATATATACGGACGGTAGTAAAATTAATAATAAAGTAGGTTGTGGAATAGTAATAACTAAAAATCAACAACTATTATATACCTTAAAATATAAATTACACGATTTATGTAGTAATAATCAAGCAGAAAGTTTAGCTATATTAATATCTTTGCAGAAAATTAGCAGTATTACTAGTAGAGAAAATGAAAAATCAGTAATAATAAACACAGATAGTCAAATTTCATTAAATTGTTTAAAAAATTATTATTTACGTTGTAGTATAATACATAAAATTAAAAAAAAAATTATCGTTATGCAAAATAGTGGTTGGAATATTAATTTTAAATGGGTAAAAGCGCACGCTGGTGTTCAATTAAATGAGATGGCTGACAGTTTAGCAAAAGAAGCAGCCAATTTAAATGAAATAAACATAATATACGATAAAATACCGAAAAGTGTGATTGTTACTGATGAGCAAAATTTCAGTTTAGAAAAATGGCAAACTTTTTGGTCGAACTCAACAAAAGGGTTGGAAACTAAGATATTTTTTCCTTCAATTTTTGATAGAATTAAAATTAAGTTATCTTTAAACCCAATATTTACCGTTATTACTACAGGACATGGGAAATTACGAAGTTATTTACATAAATATAAAATAATAGAAAATCCGAATTGTATTTGCAATAATCAAGAAGAACAATCTATTGATCACATAATATATGAATGTAAAATTTTGGAACCAATCAGACAAATATTAAAAAACGAAATTATATTAAACGGAGATATTTGGCCTGTAGAAAGAAAAATTATAATATCTAAATATTTATATTCATTTTTAAAATTTCTAAAAAAAATCAACCTTGATTTATTGTGATCTAAAAAAAAGTTGTATTAGTTAATTTTCAATATTATAATAAATAATATTATAATCTCGAATATATATGTATATTTTTTTTTTGTAAGTTTTTCTTCCCTACTGGGAAAACGTTAACATGTTAAATAATTAAGATCAAAAATTTTGTAAACTAGTTAATAAATACTTAGAAATAGAAATAATGTAAGTACTGTAATATTAACAAATTATTATACGATTATTAATCGCCAATTGTAGGTAGTTAATATTACAGTAATATTTCAGAAGATTTGATGTTTTAAAATATTTACCATTATTTTTATTATAAATGTTACGTATGTTATTTATCTTTGTAAGTAATCTAATTAAGTAGTCATA
>JARFJB010000209.1:2262500-2327500 GCA_036346205.1 Vesta saturnalis | reverse complement strand
GGACGGTGACCGGAGATGGAGACGTAGACGGAGACGGAGATGGAGACGGACTTGGAGACGGTGGCGTGGCGGGGACGGGGACGGATAGAGAGAGAGAGGTAGGTGGGGAGACGAAAGACGGCGCAGACACTAACACAACTTCCTACACCCGTCTTACAAGTTAGTATTGGGGGCCACCTTCTTAGAATACTATTTTCAGTCAAGAGGGCCACGGTAATGGGGCGCAGGTCCTAACACAAGTTTCTATACCTGCCTTGTGAGATTGCATTAGGTCCCCCTTCTTAGAATGCTATTTCCAGCCACGGGGGCCACGATAAGGGGGCGCAGGCCCTAATACAAGTTACAAAGACCTGCTTTAAAAGATAGTGTTAGGACCCCCTCGTTAAGAATTAAAATTTCCCGCTGAACAGAACACAAAATCAAAATTTCGGCGAAGGTACCCCCTTTCTACTTACATCTAACATGTATCGCAGTATCCCCATACATTCGATAAGTGAGTTTATTGTTGTTTATGCGGAAATCATTTCAGGATTCATTCAAACATGTACCGCGGACTTTTCTAATATAGTACGTACTAAAGTATGCAAGACGTTCGACCGTGTGTGTCCAGCATTAGGGAATGTAGTGCGTGACACAAATTCCTTAATCTAAATGTGCTGAAACAAGCATCACCGTAATATAAGTCTCAAAGAAAATGCAACAGCTTTGCCTCGGCAGGAAATATCTTGGTCGCGTTCGCGACTTGCGGTGCGATTATACTTGAAAAAGATGTCTCCACGAATGGTATGACTGTGGACTTGTCCGATTGCGAAAACTAATTCAATCGGTGCTCTGGATAACTAACACCATCCTGCAGAAGTGTTTTGTATGATAGCTCATCTTGCCGGAATTAAAAACTCTAGGTACAGTTACCACCCCTATTATCTGTAAAGTAAAACTAAAAACAGCTGTTACTCCTTATAAAAGAAAAGACATTACTTTATTCTTTTATGAAAAACGAATTGGTAAAAATTGTAATTTATCGGTTTAGTGATTACGGATATTATATTATAACAGAATATAATGAAAGCAAGTGGTTATGCAGTAAAGAGTAAAACAAGCAAAGTATTATTATATTTTTTAATAGATTCTGATTATGTTTCCACGCAAAGGGACCCGAATATATTACACCGCCAAAGTACTAACGTATTACGAAATAATAAATCGTATTATGCTTAATATAGCATCTGCAAACATTAAAAAATCTGGACACGCTCGAGAAATGTGCCTTGGATTACAGGAAAGAAATGAGCAAGTGTCCAATAATAAAATAAACAATCCGAAGAGGGCAAAAAATATCACATTACAGTGTAGGTTAACAGATGTTAGCTCTTGTATAGAATTCGTAAGATAATGTAATATTTTAAAGTTAATAGAGCTGGTTAAAGCCACCCTACCGATCGGTGGTATTAACCGATTTGTACCCATTTATGTCGTAAACAATGATGAAATATTTGATTTGTCGTCCTTTTATCGAATCCGAAAACTGTTTGTGAAGAGCTTGAATAAATTACATTTTTAAGAAGAGAAAAATCTAAAATCATACGAAGGTAACGAACTTCTTAACAAACTACTATCGTAAACCGGGGGAACTTCGACATCCGGGTAAACTTCGACACCTACTATAATTTTTGCCTTTTATTAAATTTTATATTACTTAGGTATTCTTTTCTGTTGATTATGTTTCTCTTTCTTTTCAGATTCATTTTGGTGAACAATTAGAATAAGTAGGTACCTACCTAGGTAGGTATTAAGATGCCGCGCACATATGCAAATAAGGTGGGGGAAGGAGTTGCCAAAATTATCCTCGAGAAAACATGGCCAAAGTTATTAAAGCTGTAAAGCGGGGCATGTCCCAATTGGCTGCGAGCAAAAAGTTCAAGGTCCTGAGGACAACTTTGTTGGAAAAAATTCACGAGAAGCATCCCAGACAAGTAGGTCGTCCTACTGTGCTAACCCAAGAGGAAGAAGCGCTGATAGCAAAATCTCTCCGGATAGTGAGCGACTGGGGTTTCCCAATGACGCAAGCTGACGTTCGCCAGGTTATTTCAAAATTTGTGACTAAACAGGGACGATCTATTCCAGGATGGAAGAATAATCAACCTGGAGAAGACTTTGTACATTGCTTTGCGGCAAGAAACAACTTACGCACTCGCTTAGCCACCAATATTAAACGCCAACGAGCTGCGGTTGGTGCAACACAAATAACCGTCTACAACTATGACGAGACGAATATATCAGGTGACCCGGGGGCCAAGAAAGTTTTAGTCCCCAGGGGAACTAAGCGAGTGGAAAGGGTCCAGGAACATTCGAGAACTTCGATAAGTGTGATGGTTTGCGGCACAGCAAAAGATGACCTGCTACCCCCGATGGTGTCTATAAAGCATCTTTACGAAAACTGGACGATTAGGGGGCCTAAAGACACAGTGTATGACTCAACATTAAGCGGGTGGTTTGATATGGTGACCTTCGAAAGATGGTTTTTTGAAATATAGCTTCCTTACACCAAACAAAATACCGCTCCAGAGGAATTAAAAATGGTGATAGGCGATAACCTCGCGTCGCACTTTTCACCTCACGTTGTAGAAGCTGCCTTAGCCAACAATATATACATGACACCCCTCCCTACCAACTCTACGCACTTAATGCAACCGCTGGATGTCAGTTTTTTTGCTCCGATGAAACGAAAGTGAAGGGAGGTTTTGGATAGCTGGAGAAAGGAATCACGTCGAAAAGGGTCCATCCCGAAAGAGAAATTCCCATCGCTTTTAAACCGGTTATGGGTACACATACAAGCAAATGCAGCAAAGAACCAGCAGTCCGGATTTCGGTCAACAGGGATAAGCCCTTTTACCGTTGAAACAGTTTTAGCAAAACTTCCATCTACACAGTCAAATTCGAAAAGGTCTTTGGATGAAAGTTTACTGGAATTTCTGAAGGAATCTCTTGGTTACAATGAAGAAACAGCAATTCGCAAAAGGGGAAAAAAAGTTTCGACAAGACCAGGTGAACAAATGAAATCGAAACCAGTTACGATGGCACCCAATTTTGCAGATGCCGAAGAACTTGATGTTTTATCAGGTGAAGCAGCCACTAAGACACCCAGTTCTGCAGACACCGAAGAATGTGATGTTTTTCCACCAAAGCTGCGAAAAAAGACTGTTGCCAACAAAGCCAAATCAAAAAACAAAAACCAAAGGCCTTAACCGTCACCCGGAAATATTGATAGCAACACGGGCAAAAATGATTGGATCTGTTGCGTCAGCTGCTTGAAGTGGGTCTGTGGCACTTGTAATCTTGGTTAGGATGACACGCAATATGAATGTTCTTCTTGTGCCTCGTGCTCAATTTGCTTGATATCTTCTTCCGAGTACACTAATCGGAAAGCTTGGATTAAGTGCGTAACGTGCAATAAATGGGTTTGTGGATAGTGTAATAAAGGCTCAAACCGAGCAAATTACGAATGACCTGTTTGCGAAGATGACGACGACTAAAAACTGACTATTAATATTATTATAATTTTTGTTTGTTGTTTTTATTTGTTTGTTTGTTTACTTTGTTCACTTTTTTTGAGAATGTTCCTTTTACTTTTATTTTTTTTAAATTTGTTTTTTTTTAACCAAAGGTGCCTTAAAACGAAAGGTTTTTACTTTAATGCAATCATTTTATAATCATGTTTTTTTACTGTTCTGTTTGTTTGTTTACTTTGTTTATTACTAACTGTTTTTGAGAATGTTCCTTCCTTCCTTCCTTCACTTTTTAGAGAATGTGATTTGTTTTTTTAAGCCAAATGTGCCTTAAACCAAAGTTTTTTTACTTTAGTAAACAATAGTTTTATAACATATACTCTTTTGTAGTCTTATTTGATACCTAGTTCTGACCTTTAAAATATGATAAAACAATATTGAAGTAATCCAATTTTACTTTTTTTTGGGTCGAAGTTACCCAGGAACTGTCCTACTTCGACAATCTACTAAGATACATAGGGTGTCGAAGTTACCCCATATACCGGGTAACTTCGACACCAAAAAGAGACCAAAAAAAATGGGGAAGGGAGTGGGGGACAAAGCTGATATTTTCGTGCTTGAAAGCCAAGACATCAAGTGTTATAACGGCACAAGAATCAACTGTTTCTAGTTGACACATTTTGGTGGGCGAGGCTAAATATGTCAAAAACCTGTCGAAGTTCCCCCGGTTTACGGTACTTTATAATGACTATGCGATCACATTGTTAATGGTCAATTCACGCCAAATTTCTGAGAGGAGTTTCATAACGGTGTGCCGTTGTTTTTTCCGAAAGAATTGAATTACGGAATTATCTGGTGCACCTCTTTGGAAAGATCAATGTATATCAACGAGAACTCTCGCTAAAGTGATGAACTCTCACTGTCATATTTCGAATAATCATTTGCCCGAAGATGATCACAAATAATTAACGAAGTTGTTCGAAAATTATCCGAGATATTTTGCTGACACCACTGCAGAATTAGGCAATACCAAAATTGAAATGAAAACCTACTAGCACTATTCTTATAACGTATCGGCCTTATCGGTTTTCATACTTTGAACGAGAAATCGCAAGAAACGTGTCAACCGCGTTATTAGAAAACGATATTACAGAATCTACTATTTCCGAACACGCTAATCCCATTTTACTCGTTAAGAAGAATTGTAACGCCAGATGGTCTCTAGTAGAACGGAGACACCTCAACTTTCACTTTTTGACCTTGGGGTTCCCAGGGTCGCCTGCATGAGGACGCTTTTTTGTTAATCATTTTCTATATTTCATTTTAGCCAGGATAATTCTCGATCCTAATATGTTGACTTATAAGATGATCTTAAAATCTGTATTCTGATCATTAGATGTAAAAGATAGTTTTATTTAATCTATGTTTATTAATATTTGTTATTAAAGATTATTTATCGGGTATTTCAAAGGTATAAAAATCTTATTAAAAGGAAATGGAAAGTAATAATTATGTGCGTGACAAAATTGAACGTGTATTTTTCCCGTATTATTTTTATTAGTATGTTTTTGTCAAATAAGCTTGCATAATTACATTTCTTTTAATACAGATTGTGGTCTTTACCTATACGAAAAGTTTTATTTATACATTGGTGTTGTATTCTAATAAGGGTCCTTGGTTATTTTTTCAATGACTCAATTTGCTGGGTTTATAAGACGGTCTTCACCCGGGCCATAAAAATTGTATTCTAATAAAGAAGAAATAATAGATAAGATGATGACAAATGCCTTCCATAATAAAAAATATTTTTATTTATTTTAATTTATCCTGTTAACATGTATCAAGGTTATTGATATTTTTATATGTTGATTTATGCAGACTGTAACTTAAATTGAGGTTGTATTTTTGAAAATGAATGCTACTTTATGTATAAGTCGCTAATGAAAATAGAGAAATGTCTTGCTGACAAGTAGTTTGCATATTTTCGGATTTGTGCGTTTTCACATGACCTGCACATTATTTTTGTTTGTATTAAAGCGAATTATTTTCGATACCACTTTAACCTGTAACACTCACGCACAATCAGAATTAAATTATTAAATCAAATTAAATATTAATGAATATTCATAATACAGAAATAAGATGTGGTTTAAATTATTTTAGTCCTGTATTACCTAAATACACTGTTACCTGAAGAGTGTTTTTAAGATGGGATTTAAAATTATTTTTTGCGCTACCACTTTATCTCTCTTACACATACAATCAGAATTAAATTACAAGCTTAATTGATCACATGAAAATGTAATGTAAAAACATAGTGTTAAACGAGCGCCTATATCAACGAGACTTAACTTAAACTGGTTCGTGAAAAGTAAATCCTAATCTAAAATAATGCAATCCTATAATTAAAATCTCAAAGCCTTGAACATACAGATTAGTACCATAAATGTATTTTAAAAACGATCTTTACAGTCAGTCTTCAACAATTCTACAAAATTACTTTTAAATAATTGAACCTTGAGATTACATAAACTATTGCTATATAATCACTTTCATTAACAGCTATACAAATTGATTCATAATTGGAAAATGGCCAACGCACATTAATATCATGTTAAAATAAATACTTAAAAATTGTGCTACTGCAAAATTACTGTAAACAATTTTGAACCTTGAGGTTACATAAACTATTGTAATTGAATGCTTTAAATTATTAAGCAGTTATAAAACTTCATTAATTAATTGGAAAGTGGTAGCCGATCATTAACATTATGCTAAAATAACTACTTACAAATATTTTTGCTACCGCAAATTACATTAAGGTCTAAAAATTATTAGTCGAAATAATAAAAATTTCTACCCGATGCTTTTTATATGGGTATATTCTCTTTTCTAAGCAACATGATTTATCTGTATACTCAATTATGCACACACGTGTACTTCACGTTATATGGATTTTTACCAGTTGAGATTAATAGCAATGTTAACTAAACGCTATAAAATTTCTAGTCTGAAATACGAATGATGTAATCTAACTTATTTGAAATTTCATAGAGAGAATCACATCATCAAGATCTTGAGATACATTCATCTCATCGTCTTCACCTTGAACGATTATATTGTAACAATCTATAAAGCAGCTAATAACCCCTGACAGTTTTTATCAGCCACTATTATTATTAGTATTATTATTATTATTATTATTACATGGACATGAGATTATTCCTAAATTATTGAGCACCGCTCTGGAAACGCTGCACACGATTAAAATCTTTCAGGTCGTTCTCAGAAGCTGTACCCTGTTCATTTCCTTGAATTTTATCTGCATTCTGTTTCGAGACTGTAGTACGTTTTCTAGTGCATAAACAGAATCTTCAATATTGTGTTGCATGCAGCAACAAAACACGTTAGCCAGTTAGTTTCACCTCTATATTATTTTACATACATGTCTGATCTTATCATAAATACATCTGTCAAAAAGCGAATTAAACATAGTTCCGCGGACTGGACATCGCAAACAGCGTTTTCAATTCTGATTTTTAGTAAACACAATATTACCTACAACTATATACAATCGGCTATCAATGTTTTAGCACGAGGGTTTGGATGAAAGGGCTCTTAAGCGATGATAGCCTGATCGGTTCTTTTAGGAAAAGAGATACACTTTTTTTTGCAAACAGCATTTTTGAAGATTACCGATGTTTTAGCCGAGGGATCGGATGAGGATTCTTAAACCATGACAGCCTCACTGGTATTTTTTAGGGTGCACTTTTTGCAAACCGTATTTTTTTGAAGATTATCGATGTTTATCACGAGGACTGACTTCGGGAGAGCGATACGCTTTTTCAAGAAGCAAAATATCATTTTCCTTGTGGCAGATACAGCACTGTAAACCATTTGTAGCTGAAAGATTTAATAAAACATTGGAAGCAAGAATGCGACGCTACTTTACGATGATAATGATGTATGGAACGCATTTTCTAATCATTATTTTCAGATTGATCAATTTCTAAACTGGGAGGCGATTACGTTAAAGACTAATTGATTAGCTGTAGAGTAATTTTCGATTCAGTTTCTAGTCGTTATCTAAGTATGAGGAATTTCTAAAAAGGATTGTTTTAGAAATTACCAGACTTTCTTTCTATGACGCTGATAATGATAATGACCCTTGCAAATGTGCTTTATAGTATTAAATTACATTAGCTACACACACATACTCGCAGCGGAAAAATATGGAAAGCTTCGGAGCTGTAGCTAAAATTAACGTCGAGTACTAACTAAACGTCATCGCCGCCATGAAACACCTCCGGGGGTTGTTACGAGCCAGGTTAGAGCTGCTGCAGTGACAGTTCGTCGAGGGGGACGTAGAGCTGGAGCAGCACGAGAGGCAGGTTAGACGCCTTATAGGTGGAAAAAAAAGGGATGGGAAAGAACACAGCCGGAGGAGGGTACCGGAACAAAAAAGTAAAACTCCAACAGCGGCGTGAGGTGCACGATGGGGAGGACGAAAAGGAGCGCTCGCGCACCAGACCGTCACCGGTGATGTCACACGGACCTCAACGTCGCGTGGCACTGTCGGAGGAAGAGGGGACCTTATAGCAGAACCGGTACACTGCTCAATCCCTAATCCACCTCCACGTCATTATGAAGATGTGTCGCAGCCCCCAACTACCATAGTGGTAGTACACCTGCAGCACCGAGAGGGTCGATGGAGGACGCGTCGCCACGCACGGGTAGTGGGTCTATATTAGAGGGACTCCTCAGGGAACCACTAGGGCCTCTTCCGACCCCATATCAAACCTTTCATTACGGGGATACGGATCACCTGGACTTGATTTTAAGAAGGTTAACGTATATTAATAAATAAAATAATTTGTTCTGTTTATTATTTATTCCTTATACCCAAATGGACGGGTATCAAAGTTTTCAATTCTCCGTCGCTTAGAGTAACTTATTCTATACTGTTTGGGTTCAGGTCTACTTAATACATTGTAGCATCTGTCTCTAACTATTTTTCTATCATTATACACAAAAAGAGAGTCTTTACTATTACTAACCACCATATCCTTCATCGATTCAAAGTCTATAACACGTGAGTTCTTATAGTTTAAGGTAATACCCTTCACGTTACACACTGATTTAATTGTCTGGTCATTGGTTGAAAACACATTATAGCTGTAGTTTTAGGTCCGGCACTAACAAATTCGGCTATATAACTACCTTCACCGTACGTCTTTAGCTCGTCGGTCATCTGGCCAAGGAAATCGCCGCATGTTGGATTCCACTCGTCGGGTTTCGCCACAAATATGACACTATCTGTATCATAATACAGAACGCGGCGATCTAGTTTTTCCAGGTAATTATATAATTCTAAACGTGCATGAGCTGTCGTGTACGCGGCTATGGACACATTAATAGTTTTTAGAGGGTCACCTTCACCCTCAGATCTATCCCAATTTACAGGTATTATGGATTGCACTTGAACCAAAGGATCTGTTAACAGTTTGAAAAAGTCCTTTGGTTCAGATGCGGTATTGCACTGGATTAAATTTTCACGTTGACCAAACTTACCCCAGAAAGAATTTAACATTAGTTTAGCCAAGTACCTTAAACCTGGATTTTTCTTAACATTATTTGCGTCTAGTTGAATTCCCTCTTTATCGTGATATTCAGTTATGTAGCTCAATTTCGTGGTTTCTGACGCACCGAGTGGCCAACTAAGAACGGCCGTCGGCCATATCTCAGGAATGGATTGCAGCACAGGTTCGGGAAAAAAATTTTTATAACAAAAGTGACCTCGAGAAACGCCTGGAAATTATTTTCAGAATTGTAGGTCCACCGCTAGAGGGCGTATTTGACAGTACCTAAATGTAATGCTGTCACTACTAACAATGAGAACAAATTATAAAATAATAATGTGATAAATCTAACATTTTTTTAATTATATAAGAATGTTATATTTGTTTTCAAGCGATGTGTTAGTAAACCAAAAGCATAAAATATCAATAAAAACCAATATTTGCCCAGCAACAACAAATACAGTTTAAAATATGAATTACGATTTACTGATGACAACAAAATTAGTAAAGAGGGCCATGTAAGGTATAAAATAAATTCCCTCTTGAAAACAAGCAAGCTATGATTTTCACGCATTTGTCAAAAAATATTCATCGTGTTGCATTTAATAGACTTTCTTTATCTTTTCGTACCAAAATGATTTACAAATGAAGAAGCATTTGATATGTTGGCGGTTTATTTTGAATGTATGAGAAATGCAACCGTTGCTGCTAGAGTGTATGCACTGCAGTACCCAAACAGGCGGCATCACAGCAGAAGAGTTTTTCTCCGACTCGCACACCGTGTTCGTACTACTGGAAATATGAATCTTCCTGTGTACCGGAGACAACGCAGAGGTAGAACAGAGGAAAATATTTTTGATGTTTTAGCTTATGTAAATGTTAACCCTCATTCAAGCACCAGAGCTATAGCTAGAGACTTGGGTATATGTCGAACCACCGTCCAAAATATTTTAAGAGAACACAGGTAACCACTTATTTATTAATGCATATTTTATTCGGTATTCTAATGATAAAAATGTTTTAATTTTTTTCGTTTGTCGTTATATGTTTCAATAAAACAACAAATTATTTAATGAAATTATCTTATGCTATGTGAATAGATTTTAACTAACAACATGATAATGATAATTAAGTGAGGCAAAGTAAAGTAAAAAGGTACCAATAATAAAAAATAATGAGAGGCAGGGCGAAAAAAGTCCTTTTTCGTTTACTAACAACGAAGGACTTCAATGTGTCTTATTCATCTGATTACTTTATAATATATACTATTTTAGATTGCACCCATATCACATGGTCCTACACCATAGTTTGAATGCTCAAGATTTCGATACCAGGTTGGATATTTGCAACTGGCTCTCAAATATGATACACGGCGATCCTGAAATACTTTCACGAATTATGTGGACAGATGAGGCTACTTTTCATAGTGATGGTAGTGCAAATCGACATAATATGCACTACTGGTCTGAAATGAATCCCCACTGGATGCAGGAGGTCCAACATCAGGGTCGTTGGTCTGTAAATGTGTGTTGCGGGATTCTAGGTGGAGAAATAATTGGGCCTTTTTTTTAATGAGACTGTTAATGGAGAAAGATGTTTAGATTTTTAAGCAACGAATTGCCACTTCTTTTAGAAGACATACCCTTGGCCATTCGTTGTAACAGGTTTTTGGGTGCCCGGCACATTATTCTAGAGACGTTCGGAATTTCTTAGATCAATCATACCCTGAAAGGTGGATAGGACGTGGAAGTTTATTTATTTGGCCACCAAGGCCTCCAGAATAAAAGATCTCGTTTATGCCGATAGACCCACAACAAGAGCTGACATGGTTGAAAGAATACGACAGACAATACGAAGTATTTCAAGGGCAGAAATTGAAACTGCTGTTCTCTCCACCCGTCAGCGATTGATTTCATGCATTGAAAATGATGGACGACATTTCGAACATCTAGGGCGACACTAATTACGTAGTTATTCATTTAAGGTTTTAATTGTTAGATTTATCACATTATTATTTTATAATTTGTTCTCATTGTTAGTAGCGACAGCATTACATTTAGGTAATCTAGCGGCAACCATAACATTAGTATGATAACAGTTTAAATTACTGCAGACCAATGTAAGATCTTTTCATCCAGGTTAAATTTAATAATTTCCGTTAACGCGAACTAGCCTACTAGACGTTGGAAGAACGATTCCGCCATTTACCTGTTTCTTGCGATATCTCAGGATAGGAAAAAGATATCGACTTGCAGTTTTCACTGTTTTAGTACTAATTTAGCCTACTTTTTAAAGACCTACTTAAATTTTTATGCTTCCATTTAAAATTGTAAAGAGAAAACACAATATTAAAAAAATATTAAACAGCGCCCTCTAGCATTTATGTTATTAACAGATTGCTTCAAATTTACAAATTTTCTATTGTTTAACAAAAGCTCTTTCAAACAACATCAAGCTTATTAAAATCGGTCAAGCAGAACCTGAATTAAAGGCGTTTTTTCGTAACAAGGTTCCCACTCTCCCCCCCCTTATTTGAAGAGATAAACTAAAACTTGTCAAATAAAAATATGCAGAATTTGTCGAGGAATCTGATTATAATATTTAATATGCCCTTAATTGAGTAAATTTTGAAAAATTCTGCTTTTTAAAATTTTAACTTTTTATTGATATTTTATGCTTTTGGTTTACTAACACATCGCTTGAAAACAAATATAACATTCTTATATAATTAAAAAAATGTTAGATTTATCACATTATTATTTTATAATTTGTTCTCATTGTTAGTAGTGACAGCATTACATTTAGGTACTGTCAAATACGCCCTCTAGCGGTGGACCTACAATTCTGAAAATAATTTCCAGGCGTTTCTCGAGGCCACTTTTGTTATAAACATTTTTTCCCGAACCTGTGCTATAATCCATTCCTGAGATATGGCCGACGGCCGTTCTTAGTTGGCCACCCGGTACAATGGCTAGACATTCCTGCTTTGAGTTTTAAGAAATTATCAATGTAACTACTAAACAGTCCACCTTGTTTCGCTGCTTTGTCATATGTGGTTACCTGATACTCCCAAATCTCAAAAACGTCCAAAACTTTATAGTTTTTAGCGATAGCCTTACGCAACTCGTCCGCTACAAACGTTCCAACAAAATTGCGCTCGGCTTCACTATGCTATGTGATAGTGATTAGAGGGCGGTAGTACTCGACATTTAACTAAACCCTCCACCGTGTCCAATGAAATGTTCTTACAATCTAAACCTACATGAATTTTCGGATGCCCTACAGGATACTTACAATATATTTACAAATGGGTATAACGAGCACACGTCATAATACATTATTGTTTCGCTAATACCGTTAGATTCATGGTAGAGTTTGCTAGCGTTAGTGCGACCACCGTAAAACGCGTCTCGTGGATTTAAAGGTTCGTCATCTTGATCGCCTAAATTTTGTATGAATGCTCTTAACACATCGTTTACAAGTATTTGTTTTTTAAAATCGCATTCACGTATTTCCACTAGATTGTAGCCGCGCTCGGGTAGAAGCTGAGATCGCACCGCGGTGTTCTCGTTCTGGACAAACATGGAAGTATTTACACTCAGTTTAGGATCAATATTAACCTGATTGGGGAAACATTCCTCGCAACCATGCCAGTAGCATCCAAGAAACTCGTAAACGGTATTTGATGCCACGCAATAACCGTCGACCTTAACACCTTCAGGTGTTCTAAACTCACGAGATTTCCCTGCGTGCTGTATGGTCACTTGTTGAGAATGTTCAACCCAGCGTAACCACTGTATTGCGACTTTTGACTGGTTGTCGGCACGCCTGTAGCCGCCTTTTGGAATGAGTCCGATTGTGTTTTCTTTAAGGAAAAGCCTACGAAACACTTTATTGCAGGCGCTAGCGATCATGGTAGCCTCTTCAAACGGATCGAGTTTATTTTGGGTCGTGAATGTGGACCAGAAACTAACACAACCTTTAACGAGAATCTTAACATCCATCAAGCAATATTTCACAATCTCTTCACTCATCTTAAAAACATAATTACTTAGGGCCGCGTGTCAATCTAAAAGTTTTTGCCGATCTTTAACCGACATCTGATCTGCACAATAATATTCAAATGGTGGTAAAGGACACTCATTATTTTGGGTCTCTGATGTGTTGAAGAGAAATGGGAAAAATCCCTTTACTCGGCGAAATCGAAAGTTTTCGGAAATACCGAGAGTGGTGATGGAATGAAATTAAGGGAGGCACCTGATATCGTCGCATTTAATGGCGATTAATTTTAGACCATTGGTGATGGCTTTTGGTCTCCACCGGTTATTATTAGCACAAAACATCCATCGCACCCCTTCATGTTATGTGTAATACATGTAACTTTAAATTTTCGCGCTTTCTCGGCAACAGACGCTAGAAATGATTGAACAGGATCTTCCCTGAAAATGTGCACTCGTTCGCTACCCGTCGAACATCGCTCATCTAAATTATCGGTGTATTTGATACAAACGGAACAAACATTCGCAGCCACGCATAGATTGGGCTCATGCAGAAATCTATCATTCATCCCCTCACACACTTTCTCCTGCATACATTCCAAATCATAAAAGATAGACAGATGGTTTACGCTTACCGGCACCACTTCGAGCTCTGTTAACGGCCATGTAGCAAAGATGACGAACAGGTTTTTCGTTTATGCACGTGGAACAACGACTGTATCCGCATCTATTTTTACCCTTTACTTCAATAGTTTTGAGGCATTTTAAACATCTACGTAATTTTTCACATAGTTTAGTTTACTTATGGTTTTTAAGGCATTTCCTGTCCATAAAAATCTCTCTTGCAACCAATAAAAACAATTTTCGTGTTTGGAATGGAACATGGCGGTTTCTGATGACACGTAAGACACTGATACATACATTTCTCATGCCGTTTTTTGTTATTACAACGCTTTTTGCACTGTTCGCAGTAATAACCGCAGGTAAATGCCGAAGTCAAGCTGGTAATGACATTATAGTGCTCATCTTCTAGTAATAAATTTAAAACTACTCTACTTGGCTCCCTAGGACCCTCAAAGTAAACCGAATCACCTATTCGTGAATTATAAACTACAATGGTATATGAATTTGAATGATTTTGAAATGCTTGAATGTGCTCGTAACTACCACCCTGACTAAGATCTACACCACTATTTTGACAAAGCTACATTGCGCGCTCTTGAAGTAAATAACATCCAGCTTCTATGCTACCGCGCATCGAATCGTTATTTTTGACCGCTATTGCTAACGCTGGGGCACGACCTAACAATTGTTTTCGTTCATTGCTGCTGGTACGACAATAATACCTTGCCTTTTGGCTCTACAAAAGTCCTCAAATTTTAAGCCCATAAGTTTTTGCGTCCATAGCCAACAGGTACCGACACTCCATCCACGTTTAAAATAACAAGTCGCTCGAAAAAACTAGCATTGCTGTGCATTACCTTTTCCAATAATGAAATTATTCCTCTCACTGACAGCTGGTCCACTCTTCTATATAACAGGCCAATTGGTTTTTCGGCGAAATTAGGGTTCCTTAACGTGATCCCGAGACGGTCTGACGGAACCGCATCCTTCGCTATATATGTATGCACTTCCTCGAATGCACTCTGCAAGAAAGATATGTGTTAGATAAATAACATTGTTAGGAAATGGTATATTTTACCTGTAACCATGTTAAGGGTTTATCCTTGCACGTATCGTCATTAAAGGTAAATCTCAACGATTTACATGATGTATTAAATTTTTTTATGAATTTACTGTTAGACTCCCCTATTATATTGATATGATTGAACCCCGTTTGGGTAGAGGATGGTCCAGCCTCTTGTTGCTGAGAACCTGAAACCGATTGGCCTTGCTGACATACCGTTATCAAATCCTCCGCGGCGGAAGTTTCCTTCATCTTATCATTATCAAACACCTCCTCCATATTTGTTTGAGCAGGGCTTTAAAAAAATAATTAAAACTTAAAAATAAAAAAAACAAGCATATACTTACACGCCACCAACCCGTTGTGCAGCCTCAGAAAAATCATTATAAATTTCTATCGAATCGATATTGTCGTTTTCACACAACATCTTATAAGTAACAATATTGTAGGCATTTTTCAACCCTCTTCGGTTAACGCACCAGCACTGAACAACTCAAGAATTTAGTTAACGTTTAAAGACTCCATAGCTATGATAACGTAATGCTCTTCGAAACAGAACTAAATTAACTAAACCAAGCGCACGCTTTTATAATATTCTCCAGGATCAAAGGTCAAATTAAGTCATTAAACAAGGCTAACTTCAAGGCTAACTTCAAAATCCTATAGCTAACTTCAAGGTTAGTTGAAAGTGACTTTTCTGTGTAAAATAAGATTGTTGTAAATAAATTCCATATATAAGACAACATACAAATGGGAATTAATAGAAATGTAATAATTTTAATAACATTTTTCTTAGCATAATTAATAGACATAAATAAATATGTCAGCATAAAACAACGCCAAGGTCGGCTGCTTCTATAAAATATCAATAACCTTGATACATGTTAACTTTAAATAATTCCAAGGCTTACTTTAAAGTCTATGACTGACTTCAAGGTTAGTTGAAGGTGACTTTCTCGATGCAAAATAAGATTGTTGTAAATAAATTCCATATATAGGACAACATACAAATGGGAATTAATAGAAATGTAATAATCTTAATAACATTTTTTCTTAACATAATTAATAGACATAAATAAATACACGTCAACTTAAGCAATTCCAAGGCCAACCGCTTTATAAAATATCAGTAACCTTGATACATGTTAACAGATTAAATTAAATCTTTTATTATGGAAGACATTTGTCATCATCATATCTATTATTTCTTCCTTATTAGAATACCAATTTTTATGGCCCGGGTAAAGACCGCCTTATAAACCCAGCAAATTGAGGCATTGAAAAAATAACCAAGGACCCTTATTAAAATACAACCCCCATGTATAAATAAAATTTTTCGTATAGGTAAAAGACCACAATCTGTATTAAAAGAAATATATTTATGCAAGCTCATTTGACAAACATAATACGGGAAAAATACACGTTCAATTTTGTCACGCACGTAATTATTTCTTACTTTCCATTTCCTTTTAATAAGATTTCTGTATCTTTGAAATACCCGATAAATATGCTTTAATAAAAAATATTAATAAACATAGATTAAATAAAACTATCTTTTACATCTAATGATTATCTCTTCTTTATCAGAATACAGATTTTAAGATCATCTTATATGTCAGCATATTAGGATCGAGAATTACTGGGGTTAAAATGACATATAGAAAATGATTAACAAAAATGCGTCCCCATGCGGGCGACGCTGGGAGGTAGGTATTGGGTTGCATATGCATCGTGTATCCCAAATGATACAATAAGTACATAGGGATACGCCGCGTAAGTGTTTTTAATTAGATTGTTACACGTCCAAACCGCACTAGGCGGCGTGTATGCTTACCGAAATAAGCGGGTTGCCAAGCCAGCTACAGTGGAAATGGGCGTTGTCGATATAAGGAATAAAATGATTAAAAGTCGTTCGAAACACCTTACACTTACCATAAATCTACAACTCACAAAGCTCAGTCCGGGAAAAATTGTCTCTAGGTGCCACCACAACCTTAAATTTTGCTAAAATAAATAGTCTTAGGCGGGATGGTAAATTAATCCTATCCGACTGTGGAAGACAGGATTACAGTCTATTCAGTAAAATCATTCACCATTCAAATTCAATCACACTTCAAAATAAATTGATCCAAAAGCTTAAGAAAAATTCTAAAATGCACGAGTCGTCGTATTGAACACACCCTGTACAAATAAAAATTCCCAAATTGTAAGACGTTAATTTGAATACTTTTTAAGTATCCTTCGTATACCTGTAAATTTACATTTCTAACTGTCATAAAACTTTGAATTAAATAAATATTCCCAATTTAGAAAATTCTAAATAATATAAACGAAATCGGTTTAATGATTGTTATCTAAAAAAAAATTTCGTTAATTGCTGAATAATTCAGACATAGAGCGGTTAGTGTTTGTATCATCAATAATATCGTTATATTCACTAAAAGGTTTAAACTTTAATACTTCAATACTGAAATTTATGTTGAATAAAAAAAAATACTTCGTTAGTAGTGTTCTGCATTAATATTTCAAAGCTAAAATGAAATTTTGTGATCGATCTGGCTCATTATGTAATTTCCAATCGATCCTCAAATTCGAAAATATGCAAAGACTAATTTAACTTATCAGAAGGTGTAACCAGTTAGGCATACAATTGACACAAATAAACGACAAAATAAATTCCTAACACTAAAAACAACAAAATAACTAAAGTTCGATTACCTTTTTTTTCTTTGAATGAACCGTAATTAATGGAACAACAAAAAAAATGTACTTAAAAGATAATCGTACTTGTTTTGGTTCAATAAAATTTAAATCTAATTCTTAACTAAACTTCACAAACTTTTATTTTGGTCACATAAATGGTTATCTTCGGTGGTTACCTTCGGTAATAATAATATTAGGTCACGCGTCCCACAATTGAACACTAATAACAAAATATTTGCTGTGTTAACTTCTAATCTGCCTAAGCACTTTTTATCTCTTGAAGAAAATCATTAATGTTTTCCTTCAACCCACAATATATTACATTATTTAGTTGTGAACGTCTATACGATTTATCCCCTTATGGGTTAATGTAGTCGCTATACATGCCCTATAATTTTCACAAATAAACTCCACACTAACCATTCTGATGGTTATAACGCGTGCGAGACCCTTACTCAGAGTAAAACCACTAATCAGCCCCTCAAATTTGGACACTCGCTTATATACCTTCTGGCGGCCATATTGCTAATACGTCACAATAAATTCGAGCTAAGATCAAAATTCACCTATCACAACTGGGCATTTCGTGCGTTTCTTTGCCGCGTTAGGTTAGGTCGGTGGTTCCAACGTGGAAGAAGACGCTAACGATGCGAAATAAACGTAGTCATCTTGAATTACTATGTAAATTCACTAAAAACTTTCCGAAGAAATCATCAATTGCAATTACATTCACTCTATAATTTAACCAGATTATCCCTCAACTTTCTATGCAAATCTCGCATGTGGGCGAATCTTATTTCCGCACATTTTAGCGAACTCCCTCACATTCTATCAAGTTCATTCTTGAACATGCATTAAGTTTTCCTATTGCACCGTATTACAAAATTTCTACAAACAAAAATATGCATACATATTCCTTACTGCACGTTAATAAAATATCAATATATCATAATCTCAGTCACTCATACGTCTACAACCATTTCTTTAGTTCAAATTTCTCCATACACAGTAGCAAAAAGATCAATAGTTTTACCAGTGCCGTATCAATAAAATTTGCTCAAAACATTACTTCTCAACCAAATTTAACGCTTTCGACACGAAAATCTTTCTACAGCATTCAAATATTCCTTCACACGATAACCAATGCCTCACTCAATTCCAGTGACATATCAATTACACCAACTTACATTACGTATACATAAAAGAAAATTATTTTCATGCAAACAACTCACTTCAGTTACATTCAAAACACGTTACATACGTTATCAAAATACTACACATACACAGTGCATCAAAATAACCTTACAAGATGTAGAGACTTCCGACCAGGCATTGCGTGTTTCTTGGCTTGTGAAGTTAGTACACCTACCAGATATACAGAAACAGTGAGTTTTTATTCGCATTAATTAAATTAATTAAAATAAAACAAAAAAAATCCGAAAACATTTCTCGCTAAGGAAAATTATTTAAGTAATCCCTATAAAAAAATCTGGAGTGTCTCCACTCAACATTCCCGTATAGGGCGTAATGAAACTGGTCACATTTTAATATTTTCACCCTCCTATCGTTTCAGGTAACAATTATATATGTACGAAAGTGGTCACAACAATTTTATATGAAAATTATGAATTTACTGTAACCTAATAAAATGTAGGTAGTTTTTGAACCTGTGACCAGATTCGTACTCCAAAATTGGTTTTACCTGACTGCTATGACCAGATTCGAATCGCCCTTTCGAACTTACTAAAGTATTTAAACTGAATTTATTCAATAAGATTGCACAATACACATGCGTACGAACGTGATATAAAAGGTACAACTGCATATGTAGAGACGTTAACCTTTCAGTACACGTGCGCGGACTGGTACTCCGCAGGTACGTTTGGGTGTGTGTAGTGGAGAGGATAGTCACGATGCAGCGGTGTGCTTTTTTGTAGCTGTCTGGCCTGAAGCGATCAGTTCTGTGTTGTATTTGTGGGTAACTAGGTGTTTTTGTTTACTATGCATAGTAATTTGCGGACCAACAGTCCGCAGCGTGTATTAGTGTGTTTAATTTTGTTTGTAACTTGTAAAGTTTGCGGTTTAGTTAAATTGTATTTATACGGAGGCCTTTTTTTGTTTTTCAATAATTTACGAAAGAGAACAGATGCGGTTAACCAAGCTCATGGGAGAGTTTATGCGGGATGAAGAGGGTGAAACAGCTGATCTAGAATTGAATGATCTGACTGACGAAGATGACGAAGAGGTTATAGAAGAGAGTGATCATAATAGTTTGTCAGGGCAGGATGTCTCAGATGAAGAAGTTGTCGAGAACTAGGTTAGAAAATATTATAAAACTTTTCCCAGGGCTCAAACAAACAACAAAAAATTTAAAATCCATTCTGGATATATGGCAATATTTCATGGACAAAGAAATGATCGAAATTATAGTTGAAAATACTAATAAACATATCGAAAGTGTTAAGAATAATTATAGTAGAGATAGAGATGCTAATCCTACTGGTATCACTGAAATTCAAGCGCTTATCGGACTCTTGTACTTAGCAGGGGTACTAAAGTCTAGTCGCTTGAATGTAGATGAATTATGGAGTACTCGAGGAACAGGGGTTGAAATTTTCCGGTTCGCCATAGTAAAAAATAGATATTTATTCCTGCTAAATAATCTCGGGTTCGATAATAACATGACTCGACTAGAGAGAAAAAAAACAGATAAACTCGCGCCAATTAGAGATTTATTCGAAGGGTTAGTTCATAAATGTAAAACCGCCTAGACACCTTCTGAATTCGTTACAATTGAAGACAAGTTGGAGTCATTCAGGGACGATGCTGCTTTTTACAATACATTCATTCCAAGCAAGCCAAATAAATATGGCATAAAAATATATGCCTTGTCCTGTGCAAAACGTTTTAACTGCAAATTTAGAAGTTTACCTTGGAAAGCAGCCTCCTGGATCACACGATGTAAATAATTCAGCATCGGTAGTTGTCCAAAGGATGTGCGATCCTATACAAGGGACAAAAAGGCACGTGACATGCGACAACTGATTCACTGGGATTGAATTGATATATCGTCTTCTTGAAGAATTTAAGCTCACTTATTTGGGAACCATTTGTAAAAATAAGCGATAATTACCAATTGAATTTAGTTGCCCAATAGGCAGGCCAGTTGGTTCCAGCATGTTTGGTTTTCAAAAAAATTTAACTCTCGTATCTTACATACCAAAACGATCAAAAAACGTTCTAATGGTGTCCAGTCTACATTATAATGATAATGTAGATGCAGACAGCGGAAAATCAGAAATGATTTTAGAGTACAATTCGTGGAAAGGTGGCGTTGGCTGTGCTGATAAGTTATGTGCAACCTATAATTGGGCATGTAATACTAGACGATGGCCCATGGCAACATTTTATTCCATGTTGAATGTGACCGCAATTAATGCTATGGTGGTGTATTTTCATAATAATAAAGAAATACATATACTAAGGAGACAATATCTCCGTGAACTGTCATTTCTCTTGATTGAATCCCATCTCAAGACAAGAGTACAAATACAAGATATCCCAAGGTCTACAAAGATAGGCCCAGGGAGCTTACTGGAGAACCTTTACGAGAAACAACTAGGGAAAATGATCTACTACCAGAGGCCGGTGTGCGTTATTGTGATCGTATAAAAAACCGACCCACAAAATTGTCATGCAAAAAATGTGAAAAATTTATGTGCGGAGAGCATTTTCTGCACATCTGTGCTGAATGTTATGAGGATTTTGTCGCAAATAATTTATAAGTAACTTTACTTTTAATGTACATACATAACAAAATTTTATTTTATTTTATAAGGGAAAGTAGTTGATAATAATATGGGTTAAAATATGTATTATTTTATATAATAGTATTTAAAAAATATATTATTCATCACCTTTCAAACAGACAAAGCAACGGCGGATTGAGAATGTGCAGTGCGAACTACGAGTCCACAGCGAGTAGTCGCGGTTTAACTTTCAAACGCGTGTAGTGGAAGGTTAATAAAACATGACAGAAATAAACTTTATTTCATATTTGTACCTACATATGCTAAACATTTTAGGTTATTATAGCCTTTTGGTTTCATGTTTTGAAGTAATATTGTTTAAATAGGTGATGAGTAATTACGCCAGTGTATAACTATTATACTATTACAGTTAAATTTCAAGCAATCAAATTTTTCATTTCATTTAGAATGTTTACGTTTGTTACGATCTGGTGTGTGAAGATTGTTCATGCTCACTATATCACCATAACAATGCTTATCACTATATTTTAGTTTTTTTTACTGGTAATCGGATACTGGTAACAAACCTGTTGTACCTACCCGTTTGAGTAAGTAAAGGAAAAAAATGTTCAAGTGTAAACGTAGCCATTGATTATATTGTTAGAAATTTTACAATTAAAGGTAATAAAAAAAAAACTAAACATAAAATTCAAATACTACACCTGCGATTTATTCGAGTACAAATCAAATGTGAGAGCGGCAATATATCTGAGCACCGGAAAATCTTACGATTGACCATCATCCTCTTTTATTTCTAAATATATGCCAAAATTAAGCGTAGTCAACCGCAACGTTTTCCTTGACCGGTAGCGGCCCTCATAAACCTACAAAGTCAGAATATCCTAGTTACAATATTTCTGACATATTTATGGCATTACATACATCTACAAAATAAACATTTCCTAGTTGATAACAATATTTCTGACATATTTATGGGGTTACATTGACCCATTAAAAGAAATCGTTGTATTTCAAAAAAATAAAACATCTAATTCGAACAAAAGTTAAACGTTTTCTAAAATTAATTAATATTCAATACAAAAATACAATAAAAGTGCTTGTCCTAGTAAAAAGTGTAAAGGCAATAACGCATCTGATTTCCTGGACACATAAAATTAATTATTCTAGCTAACAGAAATTGCATAATAACGAAAATACAATAATAGTGCTTGCCCTAGTAAAAATTGTTATATTGTGTATTTACTGTAAACTCAATAAAACATCTGATTTTAACACGGCCAACCTGACTCACACGCACCTAAACGGAGAGACCGTCAGTCACTTGGCTCTACCACTACCGGGACAAAGACCATCAAGCATATCGTGCATAGTGGGGACCGCAGCCACCACTTGGCTCTACCACTACCGGGACAGATACCATCAAACATATCGTGCATAGTGGGGACCGCATCCACCACTTGGCTCTACCACTGCCGGGACAGAGACCATCAAGCATATCGTGCATAGTGGGCACCACAGCGACCACTTGGCTCTACCACTACCGGGACAGAGACCATCAAGCATATCGTGCATAGTGGGGACCGCAGCCACCACTTGGCTCTACCACTACCGGGACAGAGACCATCAAACATATCGTGCATAGTGGGGACCGCATCCACCACTTGGCTCTACCACTGCCGGGACAGAGACCATCAAGCATATCGTGCATAGTGGGCACCGCAGCGACCACTTGGCTCTACCACTACCGGGAGAGAGACCAATAAGCATCAGAAAGCACCTTACCTACTTAACATCTTCGTTCTCCTCCAGAAACTCTAGGATCTCTTTCATGTTGCACGTCAGAGACCACTTTGAGGGCCATGATCTTAGCTGTTCCTTGGCTACTTTCGTAATTATACTGGTACCAACCTTCTTAAGTTCATACCGACCATTTTCAAGACATTCCACCACCTCGTAGGGACCTAAAAACTCATAATCGCTTTTACTGATATGTATCTGTGAATCACGGTGCATTAAAACAAAATTTCCTGGTGTAAAATGTGTAAAATTGTTCCTTTTGCGATTACTATCTTCTACATTTGTTTGGGATAACTTTTGTGAAACTCTTCCGAACTATTTTGCAATAGAGCTTGTATCAGAGGGGTGGAGCCATTAACCCCTACCAAAAGTTGAAGAGGAGTCATACCTGTAGACTGTTGAACAGTACTGTTTAATACTAGCTGTATCTTCCATAAGCCACTCGGCCAATCTGACTTGGTGATACTTTCGATCCTAAGCAGGTTACGAATTGTTTGCATGTATCTTTCCACTTGTTCATTTCCCCTATGCATATCTGGTGTAACGTAATGGTATTCTATTTTCCAGGCGTGTAGATATTTGGGAAACGTATTTTTAAAGGATGTCGCAGAATCCATAATAAGTATTTTGTGAGTTCCGAAGAGGGCCAGCACATTTTGTAGTTTCTCGCGAGCTTCAACAGTAGTCACTGACTTCATGGGGGTTAGCATGCAATACTTTGTGAATGCGTCGACGATAACAAGCATGTGTTTGTAATTCTCGGTTGCCATGGGAAGAGGGCCCTAAGAGTCCAAGCTCTTTTGGTTTTTCCACAGATTTTATGGTGCCTTGAAGTAGCCCTGTTCTTGTTTTCTTGATCGCACACATTAGACAATGTTTGATATAACATTCGATGAAGTTTCTCATACGTGGAAACCAAAAGTGCTTAGAAATAGATGCATACGTTTTTTCGGTGCCAATATGACATTGCTCGTCTTGAAATATACGAAGCAGTCCTAACCGACTTTGTCTTGGGACATACCACTGCAGGTTCACAGTACCATCTTCCTTAGAACGCTTGTGATACAACATTCCGTTTCTTTCAGTATATTGATTAGAATCGACATCACCCTCGCTGAGCCGTCTGAGTAAGTCTTGGACTTCTTCGTTCCCTTTTTGTTCTATATATGCCCAGTCACGGTGTGCTACTCTCCGAACTGTTCCAACAGGGTTCCTACTTAAGTAATCTACATGGGGTAGGTTACTTCCTTTTCTATACGATATTTCAAAATCAAAATCCTGCATGTACATCTACCATCGGGCCACACGAGGTATCAGATACTTCTTGTTAGCTGTAGCCTTGACGGCATTGCAGTCCGTAACTAATTTGAACTTAAGACCCAACAAATATGTGCCTGTATAATTGCCAACGTTTCAAGCTCATATGAGTGATACTTACTTTCAATGCCGGTCGTTCTTTTACTAAAATACGCTACTACCTTCGGTTGCGTTCCATGTAGTTGGATCAAAATAGCTCCATACCCAATGCTATTTGCGTCGGTATGTAATTCGGTTGGCAGTTCTGGATTGTATACCGTAAGTAAGGATCTGGATGTCAAATGACCTATTACGTACTGTCTTGCTTTTTCTTGCTTCACGCCCCATTCAAACGAGACATCCTGCTTTGTTAATCTCGTTATACATGCGGTTCTGCTGGCAAACTCAGGTACAAACTTTCGGAAGTATCCCGCTAGTCCCATGAATTGCCTAACTTGTTTAACGGATGTGGATATAGGCGAGTTGATCAAGCCTTCAACTTTAGCTTTACCATCACTGGATATTTCTCTTCCTAAATACTCCACAGAAGGTTGCAGAAAACGGCACTTTTGAATGTTAATCGAAAATCCATTCAAATCTAACGCTTCTAACACTTGTTTAGTGTATGCTAAGCCCTCTTCGGGCGTCAAACTAGGGATCGTCCAAATACACTAATGCCACGGTATCCTTCAACTGACCCAGTGCAAGATTTATGGCTCTCTGGAATGCAGCGGGTACATTGGCTAGGCCAAAAGGCATCACGAAAGCAGTTTTGCATATGGAATCCTCGTGGATGGGTATCTGATGAAATCCTGACGCCATGTCCAACGATGTGAGAAACCTTGCCTTCCCTAGTCGGCCTAATTGATCTTCAATCAAGGGGAGAGGGAATAGTAACACGATTAAGTCCTCGAAAGTACACACACATGCGATATGCACCAGATTTATTTTTTACGAAAAGGGCCGGGCTCGCAAAAGGAGATTCGCTGGGCCGAATAATGTTATTTGCAAGCAAATCTTCAGTAATCTCACGCATAGCATTTCTTTCGCTGGCGGACAAACGGTATGGAGGACGATCAACAATAACATATTTTTCTAATCTAATTTTTAAACTGGCATTCCTCACTGTTCGCACTTTATTTCCGCTGGTTATCATCCCTGTGAATTCACGAAGTAGTTTTTGGAGCGCATCGTGATGTTCGAAGGGTATATCCATATCATATAGGTTGAAGGAAACACTGTCTGAAAATCTGTTTATTGCGGACAACTCTCTGCGCCTAATTACGTACGAGCCTTGGTGATTAGTAATTACAAACAATGTTGGATCCGTAAAAATATCCCGCCCAATAATAACGTCATAGTCAATACACTCATCCGGAACGAAAAAATAGGTTACGTTAAGGTCAACATTTGAAATTGTCGTGCGCTAATCGTTGCATTAGAGAGCTCTTTCAGCGTAATATGACAAGTTGTCACCTTGATTTTAAATAGCCACAAAAATGTCTGTGATATTAGAGAAAGGTCTGCGCCTGTATCCATTAAAGCCGAAAATCGATGTCCTTCAATAAAAATTTCCGTAGTGTCGGTAGGCGTCCCCGTTAGGCAGAGATTGACACGTCTACGACTTTCAATAGCTGCCTTTGTGAAGCAATTTGCCGCGTCATGACCGCGCTTAGCACAGAAGGTGCAAGATTTATTGTGAGAACTCAATAAATCAGATTGCTTACTCAAACTAGTCACTTTCGAACGACAGCTTGCCTGAATATGACCTCTTACCGCACTGGAAACATTCTTTTCGCGAGACTACCAAACCCGTTAAATTTCCACCATTGCCAAAGGGATATTTCCTTTTAGTAAAGGGAGCGTTTTTTCCAAAAACTTACGGACCTCTAGATCCTTTCGCGGCGGTTTTAGAAAACTTGAAAGAAAAAATAAGAGTGCGGATATAGTAGGACAGTTAACATTCACTGCTGCATTTTGTACATCGGGTTCACTTATTCCGTTAGATCACTTTCATACCAATTCGCTCTAAGATTTCTTAACAAAGCTGATTTATCATGAACATACGTTTCGTAAGTGTTAAGGAGGGAACTGTTAAAAGCTGCCGCTTCCAATAATAAGCTACTCAAGTTCCTTTTTGGAGGAAAAGCCTCAATAAAATCTTGTCGAAAGGTAACCCAATCCCTTCGGTCGGGATTCCAACATTCATACCATCGTTTGGCACCGTTCAAAAGAAATCGACCCAGTCTAGCTAACGTTTCCACATCAGACTATGCTAATTAATGTTTTATTTCTTCAACGTGACTCACCCATTTGCTGGATTCGTTTACCTCTGGTCCAAAATATGGTACTTCAACATGTGTTGCAGATTTTGAGTAGTATCCTCACGATCCGACTTCCCTTCCATGTTACATTTTTTCACTATCACAATTCACCAACAGACCGTAGATTTATCCCACTTCTGATATTAGAAATTTTACAATTAAAGGTGTAAGAGCCTCCTTTTGTTTCTATATGTAAGAAGAAGGAGAGTCTTACCTAATATATACACAATTCAATAAATCGGTCTATAATCGCATAACTTTATTATCACTCAGCAAACTCAGTCCGGTTTGATAGGGCTTCTATCAGGATTGTGCCATTACTGCCCTTGGATTGGCTACTGCAATTATATAGAAAACACAAGGAGCATCTCTGACTGTGCGAATCTCATCTCATACTTTCACAGTTATTGTACAATTCTAAAGCCAATCTGCTATTGAACGCAATAGCTGTATTTTCCCTGTCGGGAAAACATTGTCTAATGAATCTGAGGATCTTCCTACGCCAGGTCCTTCTACTCCCCAAACACGTATCCCCCAATGAATAAACCACCCTTATAGAAAGAGGGTCTGCAGGAGTCTTCTAACGTCAGACAGAAGCAATAAGCTTTAAGTCCGAATACGTAACTCCAATGAATTAATGGGGGACTTCCAACGTTGGGGAAGGCCCAGATTAAGTAATCCTCGTGCATAAGTTGATGGGTGCCCAAGGCTCTCCTATAAGACCGTCTACGTATCCTCCTGTGCAATAAACCACCCTCCTCAAAGATAAGGGTACACAAGGGTCTTCCAACGTCAGACAAGGGCCACATACTACATGGCATGGATACTGACCCTGTGCCTGAACGTAACCCCAATGCGATAAAGGAGGCCTTCTGACGTCGGTCGAGACGCCCAGCAAGCACTTAACAAGATTAGGAAGCCAGACCAAATACGTATCCCCCCATGCAATACAGAGGTCTTCCAACGACAGACCAAGGCCACATGCTACGTGGCATGGATACTGACCCTGTACCTGAACGTAACCCCCACGAGATACAGAAGGCCTTCTAACGTCGATCTGGTTCTAATCAGCCCTAATAGTTACGGGGCCGGCAGTATTTAAACTGCCCGTACGAACGCACGTTAATTATCACTCATCACATCACGCGCATCAAGCAATTATAGATACAAACCGTCACATCTTAGTAAACATTAACATAACACTACTTAAGGTACCTTTAACATGTCATATAATCATACATCATATCCTTAAGAACAGCAATTATTGTTTTACTCACATGCAAATTAATTACCATAATGACACTATATGTAGGTGTCAATAATAATCTAAAGAAAATTGATTACTCTATTTGTACAATAATAATGCAAGTTAGATATGCTCACCTTCAACGCACAAAAATAGAACAGCACTATTCACAAGAAAACTCAATTACGTACTGAACATTCATTCAAGTCAATATTAGTGATTTATATATCGATTTTGTTAACGACCGTCTTTATTAGTTCATAGACCGGCATTTCCCCTAAGTTTAATATAGTGACATATTTTGTGGGCCCTTATTTTAATTACTATACAACGAACTCAACAAAAAAAAAAAGGAACACACAGTGGCGAAACTAGGGGGGGTGCAAGGTGTACCAGGCACACCCCAGGCAAGCCGTGATACACCCCAGAAAAACAGAGCACTTCCCCATTTTTCATTCTTATCTTAAATTCCATCTAACAACTTAATTCGTTAAATCTTAAACCATTGCGACAAACAAACTAGTAATAGTGACATAGTGATAAGTAAGTACAATTATTAATTATTATTTATTATGTAAGGACATTAGAATATTCGTCATTCGAGCATAAGTTGTATCGGTGAAATAATATTTGTTTAGCTAAGCGGCGCGGCGGCGGTAGACTGCTGACTGTGACTGTGCTGCTCTTGGAATTGTTTTGGTTCATGATACTGATATGCGTTGAGTGTTGATGCATAAACAATAGCATGTATAGTTCCTCTTTCACGATATAATAAACCCAGCAAGCATAAAGACGCCGCAAAGATTAGTAGATTAGATTAGTTTACATACAGTTTACATTAACATTCTAAAAGATAAATTTTTATAAAGGAAGCGAGACTTGAAACTTAAAAATAGTGTAACATACCGGAAATGGTGACTCATTATTCCGAACAATCTAGATGTATGAATCATAATTACGATGCCTCGGCAGACGCAGACAGCAGCTTACGTAAATTATTAGTCATCGAACTTCTAGAAGATTCGAGAAGGGTTGCTTGCCTCATCGGTACCTATATAAGCAACGCTGCAACGCACGATGAATTCATGGGGTTAGTACTTGTTATAGTTATGTTTAATGTTTTATGTAATATTATTATTATTATTATTATTATTATGAGCCAAGTGCCAATATAACCTGTGTTCGGTGTTCCATGTTCTGAGTCTTCTGTGCTGACAGCACAGTGCTGTGTGAAATAAAACATCAAAGCAAACAAATAGCCACTGCCAAGGCCAACTGCCACAAACAACTAAGGACTAAGGTAATTTTACTTATTTGTATGTTTGTTTTAGAGTATTATAAGATGTTAAAATTTTGATGGGTGAAAAAAAAAGGAAAGATTGCATCACAAGTTTCAGCTAATAATAATAATAATAGTTTAAAGTTAAAACTGCAAAGGGATTTTGATTTGTACTTTCCTTCACGCCTTTTACTTGTTTCCCCATCAGTGTCCGAGCAGTTAGCTTCGGTGTTTATAAATTTGTTTTTATTTGCGTTGCAGATTACAGATTGTGGTCGGTTTGAACATGAAGAAATTCAAAGACATACTATCGTTTTTCAAACCTGCCACAAATCAACCCGACAAAGATGAGACTGAGACAAGGCAAACGTCTACTCCAGTATGTGACTCAACAACAAATATTGAGATAGCTTGTGATTTAACACAATCTTCAACTTCAAATATAGAAAATGTTGGTGGAGGCATACGAGAAGATGTAAATAAAGCCGCTGAAGAAGGGCAAGGTAGCAAAACATCCGATGTTTTTACATCTGCAGAAACAAATCAAAGAGGACGAAATGATCCAGAAGATCAAGATCTGGGAACTCTTGATAGTGGTCCTTCGCAGCCAAGGGGCCCAAGGGTTGTTTTGCAAAAGTTCATTTGGAGATAGACGGAGATCGTTTTCGTCTCAATTCTTGATACTTATCAGTGGCTTGAATATAGTGTGAAGTTAGATAAAGCGTTCTGCTTTGTCTGCAGACATTTTCGGCATTCTGCAAATATTCGAGATCAAAATGAAAAGTTTTCGATTAATGGGTTCAGTAATTTGAGGAAACTAAGTGAGTCGCTGAAAAACATGACACCTCTTTGGCTCACAGTGACTGTATGCAAAGGTTTGTAGGCTACAAGCATTCCTTGAAGGCCGGAGATGTTCATAAGAAGCTAACCATACAACATGAAGAAATGATAATACAGAACCGAGATTATATGATAAAATTAATCGACATGATTTTATACTTGACACGTCAAGGGCTGCCACTCCGAGGACACCGAGAAGACGCAACATCTACTAACCGAGGAAATTTTCTGGAGTTGGGTGAACTTATGGCAAAACATGACACGAATTTTTCGATGCATCTAGACAGACATATCAGTTATTGCAGTTCCAAAATACAAAATGAAATAATAAGCATCGCATCTCAACTTGTTATTGAACAGATTGTAGAAGAAGTGCGGCAATGTGGTTTTTTTTTTTGGATAATGGTTGATGAAGCTAGGTGCTACAAACAAGAACAATTGTCCGTGGCAATCAGATATACCGTAGGCTTGGAAGTTGAGGAACGTTTTCTTGGTTTCGTAGATTGTTCTTCTTCTAGAGATGCGGAGAGTTTAAAAATACTTATTAAAAAGTATCTAAGTAAATGCAGTTTGTTGAATAACGCCATATTAATTGGCCAATCTTATGATGGAGCCAGTGTTATGTCTGGGAAACACCAAGGACTGCAACCCAAAATAAGGGAGGATCATCCACAAGCCATTTACTTTCATTGCTTGGCACACAGGATAAACTTGGTAATTGTCGACAGTGTTGCGAAGGTGTCTACTGCAGTTGCATTTTTCAATACTCTGGAGGCAATATACGTCCACTTTTCTCAACCCGGTCATCACTCTCACTTCATAAATGCCCATGATGCTCTAGGTATAAAGTCGGGGGGGCGAAATGGGAAGTCTTAGCAGTACCACGTGGAGTTGTCGATATGAAAATTGCAAATCCCTTTTGAAAAATTTCCAAGCAATTCGAAATGCTCTGGATGAGGAAATTGAACAAGGGCGAGACAAAAATTCAGTAGAAGCACTTGGAATACAGGCATCAATGATAAAGCCACAATTTATCGTTTGTTTGTTCGTCTTCCATTCAGTGTTAATGGTCGTAAATGTACTGAGTAAATATTTTCAGTGAAAAGATGCTACACTAGGTCAGGCTAGTGATATCATAGATAGCACTATAAGTAGCTTTGAAGAGAAGAGGAACAAATTTGAGGACCTGTGGAGTGAAATAGAAAAATTCTCAGGAGAACAAGACATTTGTTTGGAGCCTTTAAGGATTTCAAAAAAAAGGAAGCAACGACAAAGGCTTAATGAATATCTATCTGACTCAACCCTGGGTAAATCATCTCTGATCGACATACCTGCAGGAACTACAGCTCCCGAATACTGGAATGTCAACATTTACTACCAAGTCATGGACAACGTGATTGGCAATATGAAAAAACGATTTGAAAATCTTCCCCTTGCAAGACCGATTGATTCCTTTATGAAGCTAGATTTGGATCAAGCATTTGAGTTCGTCGCCAATTATCAGAGGGCCTTCAATATCGAAATCTCAACACTTCAAGCTGAAGTTTTAGTGATACGAAATTTATTCAAAAATAAAAATCTTGAAATCACGTTGGAAAATCTAAAAGTTCAAGTGAAGGGGGATCTGACTCCAAATCTTTATAAATTGCTGTAGGCCTTCCAATAAGTTCAGCTGGTTGCGAAAGAAGTTTCTCCGCTATGAGGCGGATAAAAACATGGCTGAGAACCACAATGGTATAAGATAGATTTTCAAATTTATCACTTCTCTGTATCGAAAATGCTTTAGTTAAGCAGAAATTGTCGGCTGAACAAGTTCTCTCTGTTTTTATAAAAACAGAAAGAAAACTAAAATTAGTTTGAAGTTTTTTTTATTCATACTTATATGTTATATTTCCTAAATAAAATGTGAAAACAAGAAAGTCTTTTACTTAAAGTAGGTATATGACAAACCATGATGATGAAAACCAAAACTGTTTAAAATTGAGATGGAAAACAAGATTGACGTAGTTTTCATGCGCATGCATCTATAAAAAAGTGGTGTGTACGCCCCAACAAAATTTTTATACGCACCCCTCTCCCCAAGAAGAGCCCGTGGGGCCTGGCCCCCCCCAGAAAAATTTTGTAGTTTCGCCACTGGGAACACATGTGTCGAATAACCCATAGTTTTATTAAAACTAACGATTACATAATGAAGAAAAGAACTAATTTTTGTATGCTATTTACAAAGGGAATGAAAGAAAAAAGTATACATAAAATTCAAATACTACACGTGCAATTTATTCGAGTACAAATGAAATGAGAGAGCGGCAATATATCCGAGCACCGAAAAATCTTACGGTTGACTATCATCCTCTTTTATTTCTAAATATATGCCAAAATTAGGCGTAGTCAACCGCAACGTTTTCCTTGACCGGTAGCGGCCCTCATAAACCTACATAGTCAGCATTTCCTAGTTACAATATTTCTGACATATTTATGGTATTACACACATCTACAAAATAAACATTTCCTAGTTGATAACAATATTTCTGACATATTTATGGGGTTACATTGACCCATTAAAAGAAATCGTTGTATTTCAATAAACTAAAACAAAAGTTAATCGTTTCCTAGAATTAATTAGTATTCAGTACAAAAATACAATAAAAGTGTGTCCTAGTAAAAGTGTAAAGGCAACAAAGCATCTGATTTCCTGGACACATAAAATTAATTATTCTAGCTAACAGAAATTACATAATAACGAAAATACAATAATAGTGCTTGTGCTAGTAAAAATTGTTATATTGTTTATTTCCTGTAAACTCAATAAAACATCTGATTTCTAACAATATATACTACAATCAATGAGGTAGCTTAAAATGAAAAATATTATTGAAAATATGAACGGCAAGTAAAGTTGAATACTTTGTTTGACACCCCACCTGAAATCAATCTTAATTAAATATAAAAAATTATTACATTATCATAAAATATTTTTTATTTGCCGACACATGGCCACTTAATAAATCGTGTTATTTTTAATGAACGTACAAAAAATATTGTATTTGCACTTATTACATAAATAACTATTTTATGCACTAGTGGACGTCGTTAAATGAAAACTTTGGACAATTAGAATCTTGTCATTATAAGTTTACCTTTTTGCACCACTTACTAAATTCTTCGAATCGAAACTACTATCTATGAGTTGGAGACTCTTCAAAAGATGTTCATAGTAAAGACATAAACGTATTTGAACTCTGTGCTATGGTAATTTCCTTTTTAATAACTTAAAACTCAGGAATCCCTTTACAGTCTATTTTTTTCCAAATTTTATATTCGCGTTAAGAATTGTATTGACGATATTGACTCAACCTCTTAGTGTGACGAGTGGTGAACTTTCGATCTCTAAGCTGCAGCTAATTAAATTTGAAAACCAAATACACTGCATTGTAAATACTAAAGGCCTGGAAGAGCTCGTAAATGTACAATCGACGTTTCAATAATCGAAGTGCGCTTCATCTCGCAGGGATAGACAGGTACATGGTGGATGTAGTTAGTATTATACTTAAATTCTAGGAACGGAAAAGGAAGGAAAAGGTCACGTATTTCATTCCCTCCCCAAGGAGAGGGCGGGCTGCTCGAGCTTTCGGAGCTCCTTCCCAGCATACATACATTACGTATATATGCATGGTGGGATTAACGATGGGTGTGGTCAGGATAGGATCGGAAGGAACGGAGTTAGGGTTCTGAGGGGGAAAATACTATCCCAGCATTCGCCTAAGCAGCCGCACATGGTATTCATATACGCAGTGACCATGCCGCTACATGTGTATGAGGAAAACCCTCTGAAAAAACCTCATACATGGTAGACGGTAACGGGAAATCGAACCCATTACCTCCCGAATGCTAAGCAGATCGTGTTACCACTACGCTACCAGCTCGGTCTTAAAATCTAAATGACCGGCAGATTTTATAGTAAACTGAATCACTAATGTAAACAACACATTTTAAACCGAAATTACCAATAGCAACTATGAAACAATTTTTTTAGCTATGAAAAATCAAAAGCTGTTGTTAAAACGAGTGTTGAAAATAAGATGAGATTTTGTGTATTACTGTAGTAAAAGGTAAAACTAACGAGAAACTAACTATGTTTATTATGCTAAAGAATTAAATTAAACAATTGATAAGCTTCAAAAAAGTACTAAGCGGAATCGCAATTTTTAAGTACCTAGTGCTTGAAAGCTCCTTCATATTAAAGTAAGAATTTATTTACTCACTTTTCATTTATGTTTGTATCTACCTTTATTCTGGGACAGTTTATTATTAATTTAAATTGTGGTGTCTGCATTATAAAAATTATGTTGGACCCGATTGGATTATTTTAAAACTTTCTAGTAATTCTAATTATTAATTTTAGTTCACAAACTATACAAAACAATTCACAGAACGCAGCGTATAGGAAGCGGACCACGAAAGGTTTATTATTGTAATAGCAGCAAGAAAATCGGATTTGTTACCGTCAAAGAAAAAATAATTGAAAGGTTGGTAATTTGATAATGTTTTTCAGGATATTTTATTTTATGTATTTTATGTAACCAAGATTTAAATCTCTGTAATTAAGGGTTGAAGAGGAAAAGAAAATACATGCTGGGGTAGAGAAACAGGTGTTCACCCGTGTGATTCGAAACTGTTTTATTTGAAATTGTAATTAATTACACTGGCACATACGGCAAAATGAAAAGACGGCTCTGTTTGATACCGTTGAAATTCGAGACCTACAGGGTTTGCTACGGACGAGTGAATATTTCAAATATGAGCACTTATTTTAATTTGAAATGTAAGAATGGACGGCATATTCCCACGCAATCTTTTTTTGTTATAATTTAATAACTTTTGAAAACAGGATACGATTTGGCTAGTAACAGGTCTGACTGCTAATTTAATTACTAAAAATAACAATACGAATGCCTTGGATCGAGCTGGTTACAAGGGGCGGTCAAGGTCGAAACGGAAAGGCCCCCATTGCTGACGACAGTGCAAGCAAAGAATGGCGAGTTGGTGCGTGGAATGTTAGATGTATGCATGGTAAAGAATTTGAAATTTCGAATGAAATGAATCAAAGGCAGCTTGATATTCTGTGTGTATCAGAGACAAAGCACAAGGGAAAGGATGCCGTGGAGATGAAGGATGGTAGTCTAGCACTATGGTCAGAAGTTGAGACTGAAATGCATGGCGCTAAAGGAGTTGGAGTGATCGTGAGTGAAAGAGAGAAAAGATGTGTTAAACAGTACGAAGCTTGATATTCTGTGTGTATGAGACAAATCACAAGGGAAAGGATGCCGTGGAGATGAAGGATGGTAGTCTAGCACTATGGTCAGAAGTTGAGACTGAAATGCATGGCGCTAAAGGAGTTGGAGTGATCGTGAGTGAAAGAGAGAAAAGATGTGTTAAACAGTACGAATTGGTATCCTCCCGGGTAATGTGGGTTAGAACGAAAGTGTAATTTCGAAAAAAATGTCTCATTGCATGGTATGCACCGGTGAATGGAGAAACAGACCAAGAGTGTGAGAACTTCTGGAATGATGTTGAACGTATGTAAACCAAACAAAAGAGTGGTGATATTATATGAATGGTTGAGTGTGTGTACAGAGAGAACATACTGAACGCGCCCTAGGAAAGTTCGGATACCAAAGAGTCAATAAGAATGATGGATCACTGGTGCACATCTGTGTGGAAAGAAACCTGTTTGTATCTGATACGTAGTTTAATCATAAAAATGTGCATATGTGTACATAACAAAGAGATGAATCTAAAAGTATGATTCACCTCGATAGTGTATGATGAACGACTTAGAAACCTGGTGAAAGACAGAAAAGTAATGCGCGGATCGGAGTGTGGATCAGATCACTTTTTTGGTTGTATCGAGAGTGTGTTTATGGCAAAATTGGGTCTCGGGAAGGAAGGCAAACGTTGTGCGAACACCCAGACTTAGGATAGATAAACTAGTAGATCATGCTGCGAGAATGAAATATGCAGATGCTGTGAGTAGTCAAATGTGAATGAAGCAGTGTGGAACGAACAAATAAAAGACAATGACGTTGAAAGTGCATGGATAAGTTTGGAAGACTGTGTTCTCAATTGAGCCGTGCAGATATGTGGAAGAGCGACTATAAGTAGGCACAAGAAATGAGGAATGAATCGGTAAAAAGTATGTAAGAAAAAAGATGCGTACATGGCAATGGTTGCTGCAATAAATGAGACTGAGAAAAAGCGATTATATGAGATGTACAGATTAAGAAACAAAGAAGCAAAGGAGGCAGTGAGAATAAGTAAAGAGGAAGTGATGACTGTGGAAGGAGAGAAAATGCATAATGATTTTGTGGAAGTGTGGAAAAGTGGCAAGGAATTCGAAGAGTGCGATCATTGTACCACTATATGAGAGTAAGGGGAACAAGAGTTATTGCAAAAACAACTGAAGAATAACAAACAAAATACCCCCACGTACAAGACAAAATTAAAAATCAACGAACGCGTTTCGATACCTACGCTATCATCATCAGCGGTCGATTAGCGTTCGTTGTTTTTTAATTTTGTGTGGTACGTGGGTGTATTTTGTTTGTTACAGATCCTGCCACAGTTCCAGTGTTTCAGATTTTTCAACTGAAGAATAAGTTTGCTCAGTGTAGGTGCCTGGTAAAGTATTTGGAATAGTACTGATTGATAGAGTACGTGAAACTACCCAAACTAAGAGCTGGGATGTGCATGGTGGCTGAATACCAGGGAGAGGATGTGTTGATGAGATAGTTGCTCACTAGCAGATGATTGCAAAGTGTAAGTGTAGAAAAGGAGCTATACTGTGCGTTTGTAGTTCTGGAAAAAGCATATGACCGAGTGAATAGGGAGAAGCTGTGGGAAATAAATGGTAGCCAGACATGTATTAGAGTGAGAGAAGGTGAGTGAATACTTTAATATTGAGCAAGGAGTGCAGCAAGGCTGTATAATGTCACCATTGTTGTTCAATATATACATGGATAAATGTGTTAGGCAAGCATTTACCGATACAAATGGTGTAATGGTTGGTGACGTAAATGTACGAGTTCTGGGTGTGCAAATGACACAGTCTTCTTAAGTGAGAATGCGGATGAGCTACAAACTGCTCTGAGGAAATTTGATATAGTCCGTGAGAGCATGGACCTAAAGCGACCTAAACGTGAACAAAACAAAGATTGTGTTCAATCGGGAAGGTGAAAAAGAGAGTAGAGTATTTACCCTGCATAATAAAATTGTAGAACAAGTGGAGCAGATGGTACAATGGATAGCGAGATTGGATGACGGAAGGAAAGTGACTGGAAGTGTATGGATAATAATGGAATACGAAAGCATGAGCGTATCTGCGAAACGAGCAAAAATGACGTGTTTGTCCCGTCCGTATTGTATGGAATTGAGACATGGATATGTCAAAAAAAGCACGAAACTAAAATAAATGCCGTGGGCATGAGATTCCTGAGAAGCGCGTACGGTACGACAAAAAGGGATAAGATGAAGAATTAGCATATAATGAAGAAGTGTAGCGAAGAAAAGACAATGATAGATAGATATAAAAGTAGTACACTACGTTGACTTGGTCATTTCGAAAGAATGAACCACGAAATATTAACAAAGCAAATTTATGTGGATGAAGTTAGAGGTAAGGCCGGGCCTGGTAGGCTGTGTAAAACTTAACTGAATACAGTAGAATGTAAGATAAAAGAAAGAAAGATAAGGAGTTTAAAAAAAGGCATGTCAGAGATAATGTATGAATTTTGCGGAAACTAAGGAGGTATGTAAGGATAGTAATGCATGGAAAAAGATTTCTAAATAAACGAGGCAGTGATTGTTTTGCCTACCCGCAAGGGAATGGCGTGAATGTTATATTATGTTATATTATGTTGAAAGCGGGTTTGGATTTGGGAGTATAGTTAGAGGTTCGATTGATTCGTAACAGGAAACGCTCTATTGTTTTGTTGCAAAGTATAATTACAAACCGTTATGACCATAAATATATTATCGTTTTCGTTTTAATAAAAACTAAAAGCACAGCGAGGTATCGGAAGTAAGTAGGAAGTGCGCAAGGCGCGTTGCCTGCAGTTTTACCACTTTATCTCTCGTGTGGGTGTAAACAAGGATAAAGCGTTCATTTCTTCCCTTTTCGCTTGTGATAGTGAGAATTTGTGCGATATTCTTGTGTTGTGGTGTGTTTTACCGGTATATTCACAATGCCCTATTCTTGATGTGCGTCGGGATGTCGTGGAAATTGCAGAAATGGACCTAAGCTACACTTGTTTCGTTTTCCCGCTTACGCGGTCATGTCTGCTAAATGTTTTTCAGATATACACACGGAAAATGTCCCTACATCGAATTTAAGCAGGGTCTGTAAGTTACATTTTATTAAGGATAATATAATCAATTGTTCTACAACAGATTCAAAAAACGGCGAAACCATAACCTTAAATTTAAAATTTCCTAGACTTAAACATGACGCCGTACCCGCGCAACTCCCCAATCGCCCTTCTTATTTATCAAAAACTCTTAACCCATTCGCTGCTACCAGAACTGACTGTGTCCGTCTGAGGAGCGGCACAGCTTTTGCAGCAGAATCACTGTTTTTTAATCTAATAAAATAACCTTTTCTACTTTATATATGGATATATGTATATCTATGCCCTTTTGGGTTTGCGGCACGGATCAGTGCCAGGCGCATCTAATATTGAATTTTTAGTTAGGTGCACCCCAACACGAAAACGTGACACGTAATTTTGGTGGGGTTTCGGATGAAAATTGTAATACACATAACGAAATAAACTTTTCTTATTATTATAAATACAAAAAAAAAACTTAAAAATAAACCTTGAAAACGAACAATACAAAACTATAAGTCAAGTGAAAGTCTAAAACTAAAACGAAGACTATTTATAATAACTCGGTAAACAGAGCAAAACAAGTAAATGACAGTAACCAAAAATGTTTACAAGATATAAAAAAAAAATTTTTGGTAACACGGAATACAAACGTGATACTAAGTTATTCGCGTGGAAAATGTCAAAGCATTCTCCAACACAGACACCAGACTGCTGAGAACATTTCGCGCAATGGTATAAGGTCATTTTCCGAATTTTCTTCTGCGAACAAACCCGACAGCGTTTCCTGTTTGTCTCTCCCTTCCATTTATTGACGTAATTTTTGTAAGCAAGTGCTCAGACGCTTTCGGCATGGGGGTTTTCTTTGCTTCAACTTTCAGTAGCTTCTCCAGTACGGCAATTCGATAATCATACAAATTCGAATTCTTTCCTGAGTATTTTTTGTACAAGAAGTAGGAATTCAAGAGCATCAGATGTATAAAATGGATTCCCAACGACTTCCTACTGTATGGGTAATACGCAGTTAGCTGGTCTTGGTGGTCTACTCCACCCATATATTTATTATAATGGTATATTGGGGCAGGCTTCTCTTTGCTTCGGTTTCGACGATCTGTGTATTCAACCATGTGATTTGCATGCTCATTAGAAATGTATACAACGTCGCGTTTGTCCTTCCACTTAGCAACCATGACATTGTTAGCAAAAGCTGCAATAGTCTCGCCCTTTTTTAATTTTTCGTTTATGATTTGCTTGGGGTTGTGTTTGCGTTTAGGATTTAGGTCTTAGGACTTGTCAGTTTATCTGCCAACTGAAATGAATTATAGAAGTTATCCAGGTATACAGCCTGCCCTGAATCTAAATAGTTGGCCATAAGATCAAGAACTACCTTCGTTGTGTGCCCTTTTCGACTGGAATCATCCAATGGTCCGGTATATACTATTGATTTCAAAATCACACAACTTGGCTCGGTTAGCATATACAATTTTATGCCGTATTTATGTCTCTTATTCTTGACGTACAGGCGAAAGACTAAACGCCCCCTCCACAGCACCATCGATTCATCTAGCGATAAGTGTTTTTCAGGGTAGTAAAGTTGTAACAGCTTGTTATTGAAAAAATCTACAATTGGTCGTATTTTGTGCAAGCGATCTGTGGGGACCTCCCCCGGCGTATTTCTTGCAAAATGTAGGCATCTCATAATTATTAGGAAACGACCCCTACTCATACGTTCCGAAAAACACTTTATGTTGAACAAGGTATGCCCTTTCTTGCAATCGGTTTAGGCGTGTTGTGCCTGTGTGAATGACAAGAGCTATAAATTTTAGCAATTCGTCAGGTGTTTCCATTTGGTAATTCTTGATTTCTCAGAAATACCTGCAGACAAAAAGATTTCTTCCGCGTAAAGGTTTGTTTCACTTACAATCATTGCAAGAATCTCATCGTCGAATATTGCTCGAAAATAGTCGACGGGTTCGTTGTTTCCTGGAATGACTTCTAATAGTTCGTTTCTTTTTGTAAATGGAAAATATCTCATGTCTTGCACGTTACCGGACCAATTTGGAACATTAACTCCGCCCGCGACCAATGGTGCTGGTGTCGCTATTTGTTGAGGTACTACTCCTTGTATATTACTCTGCAAATCTGTGAAACGAACAAGAGACAATAAAAAAGAATAAAATTAAGATAATTCCTACCATCTTCTGCATTGTCGGTACTTTCTTCGCAGTCCGATGTATCCGGTTCAAAAGTTTTATCCCCATCGTCGCTGTATAAATCATCAAATTCGTCGTCTGAAGCGTCTAATAGGGCTAACAACTCAGCCTCAGAAACTTGTTTAGGGTTTCTTATCGTCACCTTTCGTTTTTTTTACGTTGAGGGCCCCTCTCCACTCATTGTTACGTTACACAGCTTAGGAAATAAGAAATCTAAAACGGTAAAATTTTTTATGCAAACTGATACCTTTGTAACACAAACGTATTCTCTGCTGGAGTGCTAACAGCGTACTTCTCCGTTAAAAATGAAATAACATTCGTCACGGATCCGTGTCGCGCGCACTGTAGGTAAGACCTGCGCGTCACGGATCCGTGACAGGCGCAGCGAATGGGTTAAACTGCGCCCAAGATGTGATGAAAATCTCCAGGAATTGGAAAATGAAAATTTTGCCAAGCCAATTAGAAATAGTAAAACTGAATTTGAAACTGATTTAAAGGCCCCTTTTGCCTCTAGTAATATTAATCAAGTGAAGGATTTGTTATATTATAGACAAAAACTGTGAAGAAGAAAAATGCCATAAACATAAAAAAGTTTTAGAACACATTTTAAACTTATTATACTTGTTGATGACAAATATGTCAGTTATCAAAAAAATCTGCTTTAGCTTTTATAAGTGAGCAACTATATACAATTACATGCAACAGGTCCTCATGCTTAGAAATACCTGAGATCGTTTAGTGTACTTATATTACTTCATCCAAATACAGTAAAATCAATTTACAGTTCTTTGTTGACTGACCCTACAACGGAAGAAAGAAATATGTGTTTCAACTATGCGAAAAATAGTATATTAGATAACGAGCTACGAAAGTCGTGAATATCTTACAAGAGGGAATTTTCACACAAGGGCTCTAGCACGAGTATGAGAATCCCGCGAGTGCAGGATAGACACTTTCGTGCGAGCTTAATGTACATTATTTTTCATACGGTCATGAAAAAAGGCAGTTTTCTTAATGTTTTATTGATCACAAATTAAATAATTATAAAATATACTTAATCTAATATCTCAAGTTATTATTAAGAAATCATAATCACGCACTAACATATAGTGTAGTTCGTATGGGTCGCGGTAGTTGCTACCGTAACTTATAGAAAAGCAATGCGAAAGTAAAAGGCACACGTGTTTTTTTACTTTCGTATTGGGTACATACAATGAGAAAGTGAAACGCACATGTGTGCGAAAGTATTATTTTCTGTGCGGTTAATTATGCGATATGAATCACTTTCGTACATGGTAGTAGGAAAAACAGATTTAAGTTATTATCAGGCCGTGAAAAATATACTCTTTAAATTGCTGTAGCCAATGGTAAAACAGGTCTATCTTGCAAATAATAAGAATTAGTGTCATATACAAACGTTTCAAGCGAAAATAGTATTTATGACTACAGCATTATGATGAAATTTTATTTACACTCCTTGCTTACTTGCATAAACCCAGACCAATAAAGCAGAAGTTCTACAACATTTTATTCGTATTTCAATATATACTACAGTCCGCACGGCCAAGGAATGCTTGAACGTTGGATGCGCATTCATCCAACTTCAAGTCTCTAAAGCGCGGCATGTCAGTGGCGTCACCACCAAAAGCGCGTTCCGTTTATTATCATGTATTACACTAATTAATTATTTATTTATGTTATTAATCTACGTACGTACTTGTTAATTTAACTTTATTACAATTATTGCAACAAAACGAAAGTGAACCATTTTGTGTCCTATGTGAATTTTAAAGCTCATAATACTCAAATTTATTAGACAAATATGTATAAACAACAAATACTTTTACAATACATAGTAAAATAAATAAGTAGTTTTGCGGCGCATGTAATGCTAATGGCATTTGCTTAAATTCTCATTAAAGAAATCCTAATAGTTGACATTCCTTAGTATCATTAACAACAGAATATAAAAATTGATTACCTAAGAAATATCATAATTTTTTTAAATCCTGAATAATACTCTTAAAATACAACCTATCCTGTTTCTAAAATTAAAAATCGAACTTTTTTGATTTTCATAAACGATTAAACTGTTGTGTTCATTTGTAACTCAAATATAAAATTTATTACTTGTCAACATGGTTATTTTTTTATTTTATCAATGTTTAAACTATTACCGTTCATATGTAATTCAAATAAATAAAATATTTTAAAATTTCTTGTGGTTTGGTGACGAATAATTGAAAACGCGACACCGACGCCACTGGTAATGCTTTCAGTCGCTATTGCGTTAAAGAGTGCGGCCGAATGCACGAACATCCATGTGCGACACGAGGCATTCTTTGGCCGCGCGAACTGTACGTTTGTTGAATAACGTCAATTTAAAATTACAAACATTCCTTCTACATTTTATTTTAATGGTTTAGAATTACTACAAATAATAAAGTGTACATACCACTAATGACATATTTATTAGTTATTTAGTAAAACGCACTATTTAATGAGATTTTTATATTAGAAAGTGGACATCAGTAAGGAAATACCACATTAATCTTACTTGTGTTCTGTTTAGATAATTACCTAATTAAAGGAAATTAGGCCCATCATGGGGACAGTGTATATAAAGAATTCAATAAAGCAGAAGTTCTATAATACGTTTGTTGAATAACGTCAATCTAAAATTACAAACATTCCTTCTGCATTTTATTTTAATGGCTTACAATTACTACAAATAATAAATTTTAAATTAAAATACATCCTCTTCTGAATCGAAACTGCAGTTCGTACTATCGACCTCCTCATCTTCACTGTCTTGACAATCAGTTATAAGTAACGGTCTTACTTCATCTATAACTCGTTCTGCTTCAAAAGCTTCTTTTATCAACTTATTAGTGTGTTGAACACTCTTCTTCCACATTTTCTGAGTTACATGATGTAATGCAAGGTTCCACGTAATTAGCACTTCATCTTCCTTTCCCGGCGTTTTAGCGATATTCTTATCATAGAAAGTTTTCGAAATAGACCATATCATTTCTATAGGGTTAAAGTCGCAATGGTATGTCGGAAGGCGAAGTACTTCATGTCCATAGGATGCAATTAGACAGCATATTTTTTGTCTTTCTTGTTTTGCCTTGCCAAATTCAATATATCAATTCAAAATCAATTGCTTTGTTCTTCAACCATTGAGCAACGTCTTCCTTTTTCCAGGTCGAAGAAGGATGTTTGTCAAGCGTTCTGCTGTGGTATGGAGCATTATCCATAACAATTATAGATGGTTGCTCTAAGTTCTTTAAAACGTTGTCCTTCAACCACTTTTCAAAGAGCTCCGCATTCTTACAATCATGATAGTCAAGTGATTTGTTGGAGGTACCGAAACATAAACCTGCATCCGGGATAAACCCCTCTTCCGTACCAGCGTGGACTATCATGTACCTCTTGTCGCAAGATGTTTTGGTAGGTTGCATTAAAGTCCTGCTACTACCATCTTGCCAAGATATTCGATCTGCGCCTTTACTCATTATCCAGGTTTCATCTAAGTAGAGGCATGGTTTATGATAACATGATTTCATATTTTTAAGAAATGCTCGTAAAAAGCAATTTCTTTGAGTGATGACATGGGTCTGCTCACACAGCACTTTTCTGTTGCTTGTTTAAAACCCAACTGTGTCACTACTTTCCAAAGAGTCGTTATAGACACTTCGGTCCATAACTCTCTTTCTATAATGTCATGCTGTAGCTTTTTTAATGTAACGTGCTCTTTTTGAGCATACATGCCATAAATAATTTCCTTAATACTATGTTTGACATGCTCTGGCAGGTTTCCGGATTCAATCTTCTTCTTTTTAGAGGTTGCAAATCTTCTCCTCTACTTCGCGAAGCGACTACATTAGAAACCGTTTTTTGGCTGACTCCCATCGCAGCCGCCGTTCTCTCTTGAATAGATTTCACACATATCAATGCTCCTTTATTCTCTTTCTCTTCACAAAAGTAATCGTACACGTTAATTAACAGTTGTCGACCCTCTGCATGTAGATGTTTTCCGTAACTCAGCTTAAAAGACACACTACACATGTAATTCGAACACTGTGTAACTGTGCCCATGCGAAATTTGGATTCTTTATATACAGTGTCCCCTTGATGGGCCTAATTTCCTTTAATTAGGTGATTATCTAAACAGAACACAAGTAAGATTAATGCGGTATTTCCTTAGTGGTGTCCACTTTCCAATATAAAAATCTCATGAAATAGTACATTTTAATAAATAGCTAATGAATATGTCATTAGTGATATGTACACTTTATTATTTGTGGTAACTGTAAGCCATTAAAATAAAATGTAGCAGGAATGTTGGTAATTTTTAATTGTTGTTTTAAAATGTTGTAGAACTTCTGATTTATTGGTCTCAGTTTATGCAGATAAGCAAGGAGTGTAAGGAAAATTGCATCGTACTGATGTAGTCATAAATACTACATTAGCTTGAAACGTTTGTATATGACACTATTATTTGCAATTTGAAGGAGTTCCCTTTTCGTAGTAATTAAAAAAAAACGACTATATGTTGTATTATTGATGGACGAAATCCGTATTATACCGTTTCTAGACGGGCTAGGACAAGTCAGCACAGCCGACTCATCGCGGCCGATTCATCGCGGCCATCTCATCGCTGTCCAACTCATCGCCGAGCCATCTCGTCGCCGAGGTTGACCGAGAAATGGTTGCAACAATCGTGCGTAAAGATGAATTTTTAATGTAGTCACTATTTTACTTTAATTTTGTATTTTTCATCATGGTATAAACACACTATAAAAATTCGACAGAAACAAAATGCTGTAGAATAAATCTAATTAAAATTAAAAATTGTTAGTAGTGGAACAACAAAACCTACAAAAAATCGTTCAATGTCCGTTTACTTAATAATGTCATAAACTCATTAAGGATTGATTTAAATGTAAGTGAATGTTAATGTCGGTTATGTATGCTTCATTATCTATTAACTATCATTTCAATTAAAACTGATTATTAATTTATTAAAATTTAAGGGAATGTTAACGTCAGTAAGTATATCTTGTAAATTAATATTAACTATCAGTATGGATTTAAAACAAGAGTTCTTTAACTTAAGATTAAAGTTCCAAGGTTACAATACTTACCTATGTTCGACACATTTGTCAGGATGTCCATAGTGTACTTAAAATTTAAGTAAATTGATGCTCGCTATCGGTATTTATACAAGCAAGACAAAAAGGGTAACAATTTCGTGCATTTATCTAAAACAAAACCGGCGATGAGATGGCCACGATGAATCAGCTGCGATTAGTCGGCGGCGATGACTTGTCTCAGTCCGTTTCTAGATTATAAGGCAGAAAATATTGTTGGTACTGCTTATAATAATGCTTCTTTAGCAAATTCTGCTTTTGTGTTTATGATATCCAGCATTATGTCAAGCGTAGAAGAAGTTGTTGAAGAGGAAATTGGATACAAACTATTTTAAGTTATTAGTGACAATAATGCTGTAAACAGTAGAGCTATGAGTAATTTTTCTGATAAGAAAAGTTTAAGTATTGTTTATCCTCGCCCTATATCTATTCTCTATTTTATTTATTCGACTCTGTACATTTGCTTAAATCTATCAGAAATAACTGGCTAAATGGGAAACCAGACCAAACATTATATTATCTCAACTTTGACAGTGGGGTTGAAAGAGCAGCGGATTTTCAATCCCTTAAATCACTTCACCAAATAGAACACAATGAAATGTTAAAGGTTGGCTATTCCCTACATTTAAAAGCTCTGCTTCTTAGTAATATGAAAACGCAAAATGCTTCATTGACCCTTAAAGTTTTTAATCATTTCGTAGAACAGGCCTTAATATAATTCTGGACTAAAACTGATAGATCCAAAGACAATGTTAAGTTTATTACTATAATAGGTGATGGAAAATCGTCAATGTAAAAACTCTTCTTGATGCATTTCAAAAGCTTGTAACTGCAGAAACTTTTCTTTCCGATAAAAAATTCAGAAGTTATACCGTATTGTATCAGCGAACTTAAAATGAACTATGTCTTATTAGGCAAATTTCAAACAAAAGATTTGGAAAATAGGTTTGGTCGCTATAGGCAACTTGCTGGCGGACAATATCATATCATATGTATGAATAAGAAGAAAAAAGGCTCAGAATTCAATCATTAACTCTAAAATCGCGCACCTTCGGCAACATTTAAATTAAGCGGTTTTGCCAAAATATTGATGTCCTTGACGAAATTAAAGAAAATCATTCATTTAACCCTGAGAATATTATGGTAGTAGAAAATGACGGTAGACAGTGGCAGTGATGACTAGAGTGAGGATTTTATACAAAATGCATATCGCTTATTTTTTATAGTTGAAGAATATCGTTTTGTTTTTAGACGAATTGGACTAAATGCAATCATTTGACATTAATTAATTTTTGCATATTTTGCATATTTCGCCAAATACTGCATATATTGAAATTTTATGCATATTTTGCCTTTTTATTCATAATTAACATATATTTCGCATTTTTTCTATATCTTCCAAATTCGCTTTAAAATGCATTATTCTAACTTATTTTAAATTTTGTTATTGTGTCTAACTAAGAAATGTATTTTTATATGAATAAGACAGGTTTAAAGAAAGATTATTACCTGCAGTTAAGTGCAACGTTAATACTTCCGGATTATGAAGTTTCAATGCCGCTATTTCGTAGTATTTGAAAATTCCAATGGTACCTAAGTAGATAGTTAAAGGATTGATTGAGGGAATTCCCGCAATCAAGGGTTAAAGTTATTTGGACTTTTTCAAGGTAAGTGTTTAGTTAGTTAATCCTTTTTGAAAATAATTTGACAGTAACGGACAAAATGCAAAATTTTAAACATTCTTTGGGCGAAGACGTAACTGAATGGTACGGCTTTGTTAAGTGAGCTTCAAGATGCCGAAAGTTAAAAATAGTTTAGTTCAAGTATGGATAAAAAATATATCCGAGCTACGTCTGGATGATGAAAAAGTGTTTTGCATAGCCTGTGGAAGTACCATTACATATGATTAATTGATTTCGGAAATTAAACCCTTATTAATTGATGTACGTTATTGAATTCACCGTTTTATCAGTTTTTAAACGCAATTAGATACTTATTTTTAAAATTAATTTTTCCTTAGATCATGTGCGAAAGGAAATCTCAAGTTACACAGCACATTGAAACCTCTCTTCATAAAAGAAAATTAGAAACTATTAAGAAAACAAAAGTTTGTCAGACACCTTTGCGCCAGTCGTTGTTTCAAGAAACGGCCAAAAGAAATGCACAAGAGGAATTTAATTTCGAATTGTGTAGTGCACTTGTTAAAGCCAATATTCCATTAAAGAAATTGCAAAATCCTAGTTTTAGGTCATTTTTAGAAAAAATTAGTAAAAAGCAAGTGCCAGATGAAAGCACGCTTCGAAAAAGGTATATTAATGATTTATATCTTGAAACTATGGGGCATATAAAGAAAATTACAAAAAATAAATATCTTTATTTTATAGTAGATGAAACTACAGATTGTTGCGGGCGATATGTTGCAAATTTAATGATTGGTTATTTAAGCGAGGCGCAGTCTAGTATATCATATTTAATCGCTTCCAAAGTTCTTGAGAAAACCAATCATGCAACAATAGTTCGCTTTATAAACGAAGCTTTCATGCAATTTTTTATTCCTGATATTGTTGCAACAGATAAAATAGTTTTAATGCTGTCTGATGCAGCACCGTATATGGTAAAAGCTGGACAGCAATTAAAATTATTTTATGAAAATTTAATACATGTAACATGTCTCGCACATGGTATTAATAGAGTAGCAGAAACAATTCGTAATCAATTTCCATTAGTAAATAGTTTAATAAGTAGTATAAAGAGAGTGTTTTTAAAAGCTCCGTTACGAATTCAATTGTACTAAGAAAAGTTACCTAATATTCCTCTACCACCAGAGCCTGTGATTACGTGTTGGGGTACTTGGTTAAATGCAGCTCTTTTTTATGCAGATCATTTGGAAAAAATAAAGGAGTTAGTTTTAGAAATTTCTGATAATTCAAGTACTTACGTTCAAAAAGCTCAATCCATTTTAAAGAAAACACAATTGCGCAATGAGCTGGCATTTATAAAAGCAAATTACTATTTTGTAAGTTCAACCATTGCTAAATTAGAAACGGAAGCATTGTCATTAAATGAATCTATGCAAATAATTAATAAATTTCAACAGCTGATTTCTGCTGTTTCAGGAAATATTGGTAAAACTATTTCTAATAAATTAAATGAAATTTTACAAAAAACAGTGGATATCAGTTGTTACTAAAAGTTAATAATAAAGTTCTGAAACTTGAGGAAAATTCCGATGATCTTGTTATAAATTTAGATTTGGCCATATTAGCCGCATTAAAATATGCACCCATAACTTCTGTGGATGTAGAAAGAAGTTTTTCTTTGTACAAAAACATACTATCGGACAGACGCCAAAATTTTCTGCCCGAAAACTTGGAAAAATATTTAGTTATAAATTGTTTTGCAAATAGTAATGAGAGGGTGTAATCTTTATAAATCTATAGCGTATAAGTAAATATGTAATTTTTAAATAACACATAATTTTAAAATAATAATTGCTTTGTAAGTAGTAATGACAGGGTGCAGTTTTTATAAATGTATAGTGCATAAGTAAATATGTAGTTTTTAAATAACACATAATGTTGAATGTTAAAATAATAAGTTTGTATGCCATTTATCTTTTTCCTATTAAAAAATTATAAGCACATATACTTTTTTTATATATTAATGTTATAATTTGGAATTAACACAGGTAAATAGAAGATTCAATATTTATGCATATTTTGAATTAATAATGTATTTTTGATGCATATTTTAAGGTTTTTAAGTGCATATATATGCACATATTTCGGCATTTTATAGTGCATAAAATCCGCTCTCTAGTGATGACATTCCCGTAATCACTTATTTAGCAGGTTACTGTTAGTTTAGGATCCATGGCCCTTTTTCAAAAGTGATTTGTAAGAGCCTCCTTTTGTTTCTATATGTAAGAGGAAGGAGGGTCTTACCTAATATATACACAATTCAATAATCGGTTTATAATCGCACAACTTTATTATCACTCACCAAACTCAGTCCGATTTGATAGGGCTTCTATCAGGATCGTGCCATTACTGCCCTTGGCTTGACCACTGCAATTATAAAGAAAACACAAGGAGCACTTCTGACTGCTAATCTCAACTCATACTTTTACAGTGATTGTACAATTCTAAGGCCAATCAGCTATTGAACACAATAGCTGTATTCTCCCTGTCGGGAGAACATTGTCTAATGAATCTGAGGATCTTCCTACGCCAGGTCCTTCTACCCCCCAAACAGGTATCCCCCAATGAATAAACCACCTTCATAGGAAGAGGCTCTGCAGGAGTCTTCTAACGTCAGACAGAAGCAATAAGCTTTAAGTCCGAATACGTAACTCCAATGAATTAATGGGGGACTTCCAACGTTGGGGAAGGTCCAGATTACGTAATCCTCGTGCATAAGATGATGGGTGCCCAAGGCTCTCCTATAAGACCGTCTACGTATCCTCCTGTGCAATAAACCACCCTCCTCAAAGATAAGGGTACACAAGGGTCTTCCAACGTCAGACAAGGGCCACATGCTACGTGGCATGGATACTGACCCTGTGCCTGAACGTAACCCCCACGAGATACAGGAGGCCTTCTAACGTCGATCTGGTTCTAATCATCCCTAATAGTTACGGGACCGGCAGTATTTAAACTGCCCGTACGAACGCACATTAATTACCACTCATCATCACATCGCGCGCATCAAGCAATTATAGATACAACCGTCACATCTATCATTCGCACGCTTCTTAGTAAACATTAACATAACACTACTTAAGGTACCTTTAACATGTCATATAATCATACATCATATCCTTAAGAACAGCAATTATTGTTTTACTCACATGCAAATTAATTACCCATAATGACACTACATGTAGGTGTCAATAACAGTGCAACGAAAATTGATTACTCTATTTGTACAATAATAATGCAAGTTAGATATGCTCACCTTCAACGCACAAAAATAGAACAGCACTATTCACAAGAAAACTCAATTACGTACTGAACATTCCTTCAAGTCAATATTAGTGATTTATATATCGATTTTGTTAACGACCGTTTTATTAGTTCATAGACCGGCATTTCCCCTAAGTTTAATATAGTGACATATTTATGGGCCCTTATTTTAATTACTATACAACGAACTCGACAAAAAAAAAAGGAACGCGTGTATCGAATAACCCATAATTTTATTAAAACTAACGATTACATAATGAATAAAAGAAATAATTTTTGTATGCTATTTACAGATTAGTAACAAGCTGCATTTTCATGAGTAGATTCCTTTTACCGAGACGCCCAACGTTTTCTCTACGAAAATTTTCGATAATGGGTACGTAAATTTTCCGGGGGCTGTAAATATGTCGAGCATACAAATGTAAAAATGTTGTTAGTAACAATTAGACTTTTAGCTATATTCCGACATAATAAGATAATACACACGAAAAACCGTATGGCATGCAAACCCAATAGTTTGTCATTTTCACAGGTTGAAATTAGTGATTAGTAACCGCCTAAATTTTTTTCTGCAGCTAGATAAAATCTTTTCTGTCTGTCTACAAATTACGTGAAAAGTTTTTCCAGACCTACGCTCGGAAAATGTCGATCGCACGGAAAAACTTTTTCCATTAGTAGCTGTAGGCCGAAAATACTTCATGGTGACCTACAAAAAAATTGCCAGTTTCGCCATACCCACAAAGAACAATTAAAAATACTTGACTTTTTAACAAGTTATTTTGTTTAGTTTCGTGCTGATTAAACTAAAAATTATTTGAAATACTCTCAAAAATATTATTTGCGTCCTCGCAACTTAACCTATTCGTAGTCTTCACCTTCATTTGGCGGATCTTCCGAAGTTCCGCCTGTTGGTATCCATGGCTTCATACGATACCCAGCAACGACATTCTCATACTTCTTTTTTGCGCTTCTGGTTGATGAAGGTATGTCCGAATATTTTGGACTAAGTTTTCTCCTCAGCCCCTCTAGATATATTTTTGCCAGAATTAATAGTTGGTCTACATCCATATTTCGCGGCTTTTCTACTTTTATCAATACGTCCTTTTTGTCGGCGTTGATTGGCTAGTATTTTACCTGAGGCGGCTGTCTTAATCGTGTTAAGGTCTCTATTAGTTGTGGATAATTCCAGTTCTGCCCCTCCTAGCACAATATAACTCTATTGTTTATAATTTGATTGTTATACGTAATTTAATTCTTTAGGACACGACTAAATGATGACAGATCGAAATAGTCAAACAAATGAACTACAACTTCTTCAACAACTAGCTAGTGTCACCTGAAATAAGTATAACCTTCCCAAGACACATAACGAATCGATATCAAGCCGTCATCATTACGCCACCATTTTACCTATTCGTGTCATTTCGAACAGCATACAAGACACAGCCCCTCCCCCACTTGCAGCACAGTTCGAAGGTATGGCGCCGTTCTCACAATTTATAGTTAGGGGCTTTCGACATCAACGTGTCTGCCAGATTTGGGAACCGAACGAGTAACATCGTACTCAGCGTAAGCTAATCTAATTTCGAAGAAAGAACTTAACGTTTTCACGCTTAACGATCCGGGCATCGTGCTCTTGGCCGCTTCGAAGTTAGATCTGTCACTACTTGCATACAGATAATACGAAGAAGCGGTCATCAAGAAGAAGAGCCACAGCCTAACAGCAAGCAGTAGCCGCTGGACAGACAGCAAGAAGAACACAAAGGATACAGGAATAAAAGAAGAATCCAGGACACCACCAACAATAGGATCGACGTCGGGCAGCAGTAGCAGTTAATAAATTTTGTTTGCAACACTCACGGTTGTAGCCCCCGACGCCGCCCGTCCTCCCACACCAACACTTACCTACGCATACACCCTCGCCTCGCCACCACCCTCCTCACGAACACGCTCCCGTTGACACTCTAACGCCTGCTCCATTTCCACCACATTAACACATTCCTTCACATAAGCCAGCACACACACAAACCCGCCTTGCTACTCACACCTGCCGAACCACGTTTACCTGCCTTGATTCCTATACCCGCTTCCTCAATCCTAATCCTATCCGCTCCCAATCCTGTAGTTATTGCATCCGCAATATCCTCAAGTCCATCACTGTCCAGAAATTACTATTCAATTCCTTGAAATCCCTTAACCTTCCCTGGCTGAACTTAACATTCAATCAAAACCATACCTGTCTCCTAGAGACCTCCTTTCCCTTACCGGAGGGTACACAGCTTAGGCTGCGACACCACTTCGGCGAGCCCACCGTTACCATGTCCCAACACTCCAATCCTGTTCCCTCCAACTCCACCCCTAAAGCTCCCTCCTTTTCCGGCGTGATTGGTCACGTAGATAAGGCCATCCTAGCCGAAGAGATCCTGGGTACAATCGAACAATCAAAGCTACCTACTCACACACATCCCTGGTCCGCATCATCACCCCATCCAAAGTCACCCTGGCGACACTACAGTTGCGAACCCTCCCTTATCTCACAACCTCTCCCCAAGTATTGCTCTACCTGCACGCAGGTGAGATATACCGCTGAGGAGTGCCCTACCCACTCCAGAAGTTCCCCTAACTGTGGCAAAAGTCACAGATCCTCTTCCTGCAAATCCTCTGCTAACTCAAGGTGTTACAGCTGCAGGGAAGCACGCCTTACCTACTCCTTTAAGTGCCGGGAACCTCCCAGTTCCGCAGTCGAAGATGACAACCCTCGAACCCATCCTGTCTTCTGAAGAGTCCGACTCGGAAGACATCGCTCACGTTAAGCCCATACACGACAACGAGTCTCTCCATAAGAAACAAATGTTCCCCGACCGGCGAAATAGGATCATCCCTACTTCCAACATAGTAGGGGCGCCTGCGTATTCAGCACGCGGACGGCGGTTACCATAATACGAGAAACCAATTCTTAAATCCCTCCAAAATGGATATCCTAGTAGACTGTTAATGCCAGGGGCGTCCCTGGGAAACGCTCCCTACTTAAAAAACTTTTACACGAACACAATATATATAATCTGTCCCCATTACAGAAACAAATCTCACAAACAGATGCACACCTCAACTTTAACACATTTCACACTTACCTAAACAATCGCCACTATGGAACCGCCCGCATAATTAAAAAATGCTTCCCGTCCACCCCCATTCAACTTCCTTGCATCTCGAATGCGTTGCTGTGAAGGTGCACTTTCCCACCCCGATCGTTTCCTTTTCCTACGACAACGCGCCCGGCCACAATACACTATCGGATGATCTCTTAATTTACGCCTCCAGCCTCCCTCCAACTTAGGTGTCAATGCCCGTCACACCAAATTAGGTGACACCATAAGCAATGGAAACAGTATCACGCTATCATCAGCTCTGTTACAGTTGCCGCTTTTGCGAGTCGCTAACACACAGCCTACATATTTCAACCATCTAGGTGCCTCAATAATAGACCTGGTTTCCGAATCCATAGCACACTATTTCGATCGTGAGTACTTTTTAGGCACCACGATCACTTCAGATCATATATATATATATATATATATATATATATATATATATATATATATAGCAGAATGGAATGTGTTCTCCGAACATATTCCAACAACCTTTCTACACCCAAGCTTGTAACGACCCAAGATCTCGAGAGAACCATTAGAGACCTAACTTCCGTAATTACGGAAGCGGTCGATATCTCAGTCCCATTTAAAAACATCCACATTTCTCGCAAACCACTCCCACGACACATCGTGAACTGGCTCAAAGAGAAAGACGAATCTATCGTCAATTCTTGCGATAAAGGGACCCGGCTCTCAAAACCGAACACAATCGCCTTAACCCCTTAATCAGGCGAGAAACAAACAAACTCCTGGACCAAATCCACCTCCCAGTTATTGCAGGAACGGAAAACTCTTCTGGTAACAGATTGATAGACTGACGAAAAGGAAAGTAACTCCTAAATCCCACCTAACTGGCCCATTTCCTATATTTTTCTTGTAGCCCTTCCAGCTCTTTTTCCTCCTTACACCACCACACTTCTGCTCCATATAGCACCACACTCTTTATTAATTTATCAAATAGCCCCTTCCTTTTCCCTAAGTCCATTCGAATCATTCTTTCTCCCACACTCCACATTTGTCCTATCAAATTATTTCCTTTTCTCAGTATTTCCTTCATATGTTCTCATCCTTATTGTCCTGTCTCATCGTATATCCCAGTTCCTTTCCAACGTCTTCATCTACTTCATTTTTTTCTTCCTGGGCTACCAACACTATATCGTCTGCGTATGCCAGCGACCATACCTCAAGATTCTCTACCACCAACCCACCTATGTGCTGCTCTCTGAATGTTTCCTCCAGATCCCCCGTATATACCGAGAACAGGCTGGGCTCACAGATTTTTCATTTGCCGTGCCATATTTTAATTATTTCCGTCATCATTTTTGCTACCTTGTCCTCTCCATATACCCACTCCTCTCCTTGTATCCCATCTTCTCCTGCCGCTTTACCGTTTTTCATTTTCTGTATTGTCTCCATTACTTCCTCCTCTTTTATTCCTTCTCCTTCTTCATTTCTTTGGTATACTTATTTTCATTGTCTTTCTTCGCCCTCCAGCAAACTCCTGAAAAATTTTGCCCATTCGTTTTATGTATTCCCATTTGTGCCCCTCTTTTTTTTAAATTTCCATACCCCTTCTTCTGTCTTTATTTTCTTAATCTGTTCTTGTTTCTTTTTGTTTTCCTCTTTTTTCCTCTCGGATGTATTCTTATATTTATTACTGCTTGTTTATATTCTTCTTTCTCTGCCTTCTCTTTTTTCATTGTTTTTCTTCCTTTTCTTTTCTTACCTCCCCCTGTTCTCCTACCTCGCATTAAAATCCCTTCATATTATTATCATGTCCTCCTCCCTCTCAGCTATCATCTCTTCTAAGTTTTTCCTTGCTTCTTTCATCCTTATTTTTATTTTCCCTCTCTGTATACTCCTTTCTACAATTCCTCTTCTCTGCTGCACTTTCTCTTTTTCTTCTTTTTTCAATCATTTTCCTCTTATTCCCGTCGTTATTTCCCCCATTTCCTCCCTTTTCTATTATCTCTTTCCGTATGCCGTACCACCCAATCAAATTCCCCTGGCAGTTCCTTTTCCCATCGCTCCAATTCCTTTTCCTCCGTCTATGTCTCTTGTAATCCCACCACGTTTTGCTCCCTAATTAACCCCAAAAATTCTTGACCTTTGTTCCTAATTCCTGCCACATTCCAGACAGTACCTGTTCTTTCCCTTATTTTTTTATTTCCTTACCATGTTCTTTTCCTTTTCCAGTACTCATTTTTCTGTTTCTTTGCCGTTTCGTCTCCCGTTTTTCCCTTTCTCCCTTCCTGCTTCTATTAGGTTTTTGCCTTTTGATTGCGCCTCTTCTCTCCTCTTTTTCTACCTAAGTCCCTCATCCTCTCATTCCATATATATATATATATATATATATATATATATATATATATATATATATATATCTTTCTCCATGTATCTCCACTTTTCTGTACCATACCCACACTTTTTTCTCTCCATTCTTCTTTCCACCACCCTGTTCATTATATCTCTTTGTATTCTCCTTTTTTCCAGTGTTAGGTCGTGGACTATGTATAGTCTTGTATCCCTTAGTTTCCTCTTCTCCCTCATAATTTTTTGCTTCTCCTCCCATGTTTCCATTTGCACCACCACCATTTCATTTTCTTTATCTCTATTTACCACCGTCGCTTTATTAAATTCCACTTTTAAATTAATTTCTCTTCGACCATCAATTGTAAATCTTTTCTGTCTGCTTGCTTCTCCACCCCTTTATTATTATATTATTCTTTCTTTTTCTCCTCTCCTCCTTGTCCGCTTTTCTGTTCTAGTCTTTCTATTCTCCCTATCAGTTCTTCTGCCACATCTTTTGCCTCTCTCTCTCTCTTTCATTTCTTCCTTCATTGCCTTGATTTCATTCCTTATTCCCACCGTGTTGTGTTCTACCTGTTCTATCATTTCTTTTATTAATTATTTAACTTCCTCCATTTTTTCTTCTGTCGTTATTTTACTTTTTCTTTATCTCACTTTTCCCTTCCAAATCCTCCCTTGAAATATTCATTGCCTTTCTCCTACTTCTTCCCCTCTCTCTCTTATTCATTTCTCACTTATTCGTTTTTATTTTTGTTCGTTGGTCCTTAGTCCACGCCTTATTTTTAAACCTGTTACCTTCGCACTACACATGAATTAGTATTCCTTGTATTATTCTCGGTGATGTTGGCCTTACTCGGAGTTATTCTATTCTATTAGTATAGAGAGCAAGCAGTAAATCGGCACTTCACGAAACAAGGTTAGGAAAATCAAAAACGTATTAATTTGATTTGTTATTGCTTTGAGAACTAATTTGTACGCAAATGAGAACCAAAATACTTTTTTATTGGTTAAAATAACTTCCTAACTTCGGACAATAAATGAAAAGCAGAATATTAAAAAAATTAATTACAGGATCTTTCTGTTACGCACCCGGTATAAATAAATAAGGCTCCGAAAAGTACCGATTCGAAAGTGTCAAGTTACTTAGTGTTCATGTGATCCCAAACAGTGATTTAATAAACGTGTAGATGTAGACATTTTTCTGTAAAATTGTATCTAAATAAATCTATTTCTTTTTATTATTTCAATCCGAGTTGATTAAACAAGTCAAAATTTCAAATCAGCACATCCTATTTAATTTTATTGCTATTTTAAAGCTGTCATATTTGTGTATAATTTTCTTTTTGAAAAAGCCAAAACTATAATAAATAAAATAATTAAGATATTTATATCAAAAGTGACTCTACATCGTTGAACGCAGCATTTTTTAAACTGGCGGGTAGCGTAATATGTATAACGAAAAATGTTTAAATTAATAAAAACTTAAATTAAGAATCAAACTATAATAATAACACAGAAACGTTCTTGGATTTCCCGTTTTAAAATCGAGTTATATAATATACATTTTTTACACGAATACGAGTACTTTTGAAAGGAAAGCAAAGGTCACTTTCCTTTCCTTTCAAAACTACTTTTGATAAAAGATATTGTTATATATTTACGAACATACATTGTTATAGCAAAACTCCCCCACCCACTCTTCTAACGAATTTGTGCAATCAGCAGAGACAACTAACCAGCTTAGTTTAGCTTTAGCCTTCAATAGTGCTTAATCTCAAAAGTATTGTTGGGAATTAAGGTTTAAGTTATTCGGTATTTTGTTTATGCAGGAAATATGTTTTTAGTGTATTTTTACCCAAGGTTAAACTAAAAGCAATAATACTATAGTGAATTAGTGTACATCTTCCATTATCACGTAAGATTATATTATTTTACTTAATTGACGTATACGTTAGTAATGAATTTTTGTGATTATAGAAGTATTCACCCAAAAACAGTTTAATGTATAGAATATATAATCTATTTTTTTTTATTTGCCCCCTAGATTTGGGAGTTATTTTCACAAAGTTGGTATGTTTTCCACTAACGTCTAATTTGATTAATGTATTTTTCTACAACCGAGCGAAAAGTACAAATTTGCGCTTCCAAAAGAAAGCGCAAAGTTTTTTACTTTGTCGCTCGCCGAGCGCTAAAGTAACTAAAGCGCTCGCTTAGTTACCATGGAAAAAAGAAACGTCTAGTGTTTCTGCGACTTTTGACACAAAAGTATGCGTTGAGGGGTATCTGACATGTCGACAATTTTGTGACCAGCGCGTGATGTTAAGGCGGCTAGGGAGAGCTCTGCAATTCATATTGCTAAAATGGCCAGTTTGCACGTAATCATCTAATAAAGAAAAAAAAAACTATGCGTAGGACAAATTCTATGTGGTATAGTGATGAATTAATGTAAACTTTCTGGTTTCAAATTAAATATTTAAGTTACAATCTTGGTCGAAAGTTTCGTAAAAGTAGTACCTAGCTCTCCTTAGGAACTTTCAACCAAGATTGTAACTTAAATATTGAATTTGAAACCAAAAGGTCTACATGAATCGCTCACTATACGATATAGAATTTGTCCTGCAGAGCTCTCCTTGCCGGCCTTAAAATCGTCTGGACTCGCGTACAATAAAAGTGTCTTTCCGTGAAAATTCAATGGTGTTAAATATTTGATTTTTTCTTTGGTTTTATATAGCAACCGTTGTTTTGTTTTGTTTTTGTTTTGTAATGTCAATCTATTAAAAAATGGAAATCCATGAAATACTTCAAAGAAATATCAGTCTTAAATAGGTACATATAACTGCATGATTACTTTAAATAAAACAAATTACCAACTTTAGTTATACAAAGTAACGAAAATATAGTATTATTATTATAAACTCTCATTTTCTGAAATTTTCATTTTACTAAAGGCGGTAGGAATATAAATACAAATATATTTTCTAGTAAATAATTCGTAAAAGTAGCATACAATACATTCAAATACATATACGTAAATCACAACTACCACAATTTATCAAATTCAGTTAGTCAAAGTAATAAAAAATTAGCTATTTTTATAGCAGTCTATCGTTTTCGAAAACTTTCATTATACTAAAGGTTGCATAAATGTATATTTAGTAAATAATTCACTGTATCTATAAATCACATTGGTGCCCAAATTATTGTGTTAAATAAAATACAAACGACCAACTTAAGTTACGGAAAACAGTTCAAAATCTGGTTGGTAGTAAATCATCTTTTATTTTTTAACAATTTTCTGCTCCTAAAGGTGGTAGAAAGTTTTGAAAACACATGTGTAGCGCAAAGTTTGGAAATCTGAACTGTCAAATTTGAGGTTATCAATAATTATTAATTTTTACCAAACATTTTTATAAAAACACCGGTTGTAGGAAAAATCATGTCTGTAATTCGAGCACATTGTGACATTGCCGCTCTCACGAGATAGCTTCTGGCTGAGAGCGGCAATGTATCACTTTACGCTCTTAATACACAAATAGTTGGTTAATAAGAAAATCAATAGATGGCACGCACGTAAATGGTAATCCTAAAATAGTTGACGACTGATGACTCTAGATCTGGTTGTCCGACACCATAGGATTCGCTCGATGTTTTGTCGTGAAACTATTCTTTTTAATTTATCTCGGTGCGAATACTTAAAGCCAGAACCTAAAATTTATATGAATTATAAAAACAACAAAACATCGTATATATCTATAGGAATACCTTAGCTTTATTAAAGAGAACCTCAAACTGTTTTTCAGCAGTTGCTACTTGATTTTTTCTGTTTTCATCAATTAAATCTATCACACTCTCTTGAACCTCGCTTTGTCTTTTGACTAAATTTTCATAAGCACAAATTGAATTGAATTGAATCTTTATGAAATTTGCTGCTTTGATTCACATTGAATATCTACAAATGTAAAAAAAGTTAGAGAATCTTTTTACAAAATAACAACAGTTTCTATTTTATTTTTCTCAAACACGCCTACTTCTTAGCTACGTTATTACACAAAACTGAAAATACATACGTACAAACAGAGAATGGTTATTTTATTTGCAACAACAAGAATGTAAACTCGTGAACTCATCTTATGAGAATGAGTTAGCGCTTTCTTAAAAAGCCTTAAACACTCATTTCATTGGCTATTTTTCCGGTTATCCATTTTTACTTTAACCAAGGCACCCAAAGCCTAGCCTCCAACACCTCCAATTGTAGCAAAGAATACACAGTACTTACAGAATGCGCCTTTTTCTTTAGCTGAATAACAAAGCCAGTCATCCACTTATGTTGAAACCAGTTTTAGTGTTTTTATTTTTAAACTTATCAATTAAAGGGACCATGTATCATAGTGGTGGGGCGAGTCTATCGCATTTACTTTTTTTGGAATGGACTTGTTTAGAAAATTTGCTATGTCTTTCTGTTTCTATAAATGCTGGTTCTGGATGGCAGTATTGTTAGTATTACTACTGTGACTCACTTTTTCATCTTTATTAGATTCGTCTGCCTTTGCGGCACTGGCAAATTAACGTTTTGTCGATGCTTCATTTTCATTAAATTTTCTTCTTTTTAAGAAATTTGCCAAGGAACTCAAATTACTCATATTTGTGTAGTTCACTAAACTAAATTACACAATAAATTGTGTATTTAACAAACGAAATGAAAAAGTAGTAAATAAAAATGAATAATAAATCAATGTCTTATGAACGAATACGAATAATATTAGACCGCCACCGCACTTGCAACTTTTTTAAACACACCCTGGACCGGGACCCTGTATATTAATACACACTGAGAAACTCGTATGAGACAGAGACTGAGCCCCTCTACTTAGCGTTCACTTTATATAGGAAATGTAAATGTTCTAGATAATTCAAGATCTCTGATACAACGATATATCCGGTCGCTTGTCGCTATTATTTGCGAGACAGTAAAGGGAAATTATTACATTGGGAATTTTTTTGTCAAAAATTTGAAATTAGGTGACTTGAACTTTGTCAAAAAATGATCATAACATATTGGTAAGTTTTCTAAATCTTTTTTACTATTGCAAACACTATTTTTATTAATTTTGATATAGAGCGTTTCCAATAAAAGCCTTTTCTTGTAATTATTTTTTGTTTCATTATAATTAAAACTGCGCTTAAAATTTATAACATGTCTTGCCAACGCAATGCTATTAAGTTTAACTCGTAAATCCGATTTATGTTGTATGATTCTATTTTTTAAGGTCTGTAAGGAAGTGCCAATGTAGTTAATGTTACAATTTTCACAAGGAATTTGGTACACCGTACTGGTTAACAGTTCTTCTTTTAGTTTACATTTTAATTTTGAATGTAAATTTCTACCTTTGTTTTGGGGTAAAAATGTGGTTTTATATTAAATTTTGCAAGGCGCTTAAACATTAAAGATTTTTGTTTGAAAATGGAGTTGGTACATAATTAATTTCGTTAAGAGCGTTTGTTAATTTTAAAAGATAGTGTCATACAACATAGATCGGATGTACGAGTTAAACCTAATAACACCGCGTTGGCAGATGTAAATGTTAAGCACAATTTTAATTATAATGAAACAAAAATTTTGGACATAGAAAATAATTACATGAAAAGAATTTTGTTAGAAATGCTCTATATTAAAATTAATAAAAATAGTGTTTGCAATAGTAAAAAAGATTTAGAAAACCTACCAATATGTTATGATCATTTTTTTGACAAAATTCAAGTCACCTAGTTTCAAATTTTTGACATTGTCAGATAAAATTAATATATATATATATATATATATATATATATATATATATATAACCGCGTGTGAATCAAATAGAGGGCTCCCCTGTGACTTTTGAACGGGTCGTTACATTTTGTTAAAATTTTGGTGGGTTATATTATATCCAGTTTGGGATGTTTTACATAAAAGTAACAATATGACCGACTTCCGGTTTCATGGGAAATGACGCAAAAGCTGAAAATTTAAATAGAGTACCCTGTATATTTTTACATATTTGGATTCTAAGGTTTCAAATGCATACAGTTCATCTGTAAAATGTCAACTAAGGCGCCATTTTAATTTAATTTTACTTTCTTAAATTTTAGATCATTATGACGTCATCTAAATTACAGATAATTGACGTACAATTACCCTCACAATATTATTTTTCCTAATTAATTTTTGTGAAGTTTGTTAACGATCAAATTTAAAAATTACGGTTTTTTAACTAAAACTCACTGTCCCCAATAGAAACATACATGGGTCACCCTGTATATTAAATAGCTCTTTCAAGTACTAGTAAAACGGTATGCGTATCAATTTCATTAGTTCCTAAATAAAGCAGTCATTTTTAATTTTCTAATGTTTATTAACACAACATGCTCCTGAAGCCGACTCTGTCAAAGTAAAATGGCGCTTGAGTTGCAATTTGGCAGATGAATTGTATGTATTTGAAGCCGTAGAATCAAAACATGTAAAAATATACAGGTTGTTCCATTTCAATTTACAGCTTTTGTGTCATTTCCGGTGAAACCGGAAGTCGGTAATTTTTTTATGAAAAAAAATCCCAAACTGGCTCTAATATAACCCATCAAAACTTGAACAAAATTTAACGATTCGTTTAAAAGTTAATATATATATATATATATATATATATATATATATATATATATATAATATATATATATATATATATATATATATATATATATATATATATAGATTTATTATAAGAATAATAAATTTAAGGGTCAAATGGCCGTTTTAATTTTTAATACTTTTTAGTTTTAATGGCCTTTTACTATCCTTTTACACATCTCAAAAGAGTAGGAGATAAAGGATGGTTCTCAATCCTACTTGCACTACTATGTTGTAGGTGTTTTTGGAGGCACGTAACACTAGCCTTAAATTAAAATATGAATTCCGTTCTCGAGTTTTACGTCGAACACGGATCCGTAATAATTTTTTTGCTGAATAGTTTTCCGGGATGATCAGGTCACTTTCGGTTTTGTGGTTGGAAGTTGATATTAAAATGGAAGTAAATTATTAAAACATTAACTTACTATGAACAGACACGTTTTTCTTTCAATTCGTAATTTAATGTATTTTATATTCAAAAATATTATCTGTGCAGTTGCTGCGGATTCCACCAACTTTATTTCATATGATATTGGCACAATATATATCCACATTACGATGCTCACCATTGGTATCTCGATTATTAGAAGATATAGGGCAACGGCTAAATGGGGAATGTTTTGCAGAATTCAGTGCTCACAACAAATCTCATTTAAAATTCGCCCTAATTTTTTTCAATTGTAAGATATTTTGAAAAAACCAAAATTTGTCAATTTCAATTTTCTTTAATAACTCGATAACGCCTAACGCGACCGCTATTAAACGTTTACATTATTCAGACACTTTTTTAAGAAAAATTTTTCGGGTGTAAACAGAAACCCCCGATTTTCAATTGTTTCCAGGTTATTAGCGCTATCTTTTGTTTTTCTAATGGTGGCCATATTGGATTTTTAATTAATTAGATAGTCCTTAAAAAGAGTTTTTCAACGATGTGTAACATGCCTGAAAAATCGTCATTTGTAGGAGAGATGTTAACAAAAAATTAAATTAATCTCTAATATGAAACTAGTAGGCTTTGAAATTAAGCACCAATGAGACGTGAAAGCGAAAGAATGCGCTAAGTAATACTGTAAAATAAATAATAAAAATAAAACGAAAAGATACTGACGTTTAACTTCATAGTAACAAAAATTTCCCAATAAAATTAGTAATCCAGGGTATTAAACGTTAGTGTGAAACAAGATGATAAAGATTAGTTAAGTAAAACCGTGCACTTATTGATAAGTAATTATTATTGAGTATTAAGATTAATAGGTATTGATAATGACACAAATATTCAAACGAAGAAAAAGTTGATGTGTCGGAAGTGTACTTCAAAGCAAATAGAAACTCTCAAAATGCGTGCAGGAGTTACGCTGAGTGTTTTCCGGAAAGACAGCAACCACACAAGACACTTTTTAGCAGGATAATTAGGAATTTACTGAACTTTGGAAGTTTCGAACAAAAAAGAGCTAACGACGAAGTTAACGATGCCGATATACACCGAAATAATATTTTGCGACACGTTACGAACAATCCAAGCGCATCAGCTTGCCGAAGAGTACAATTTAGCAGGTGGTACCTACAAAAATGTGAAGGTATTTTCCTAGAAAAATACTGTGGACAGATGAAACATAATTTACCAATGGTGGAGTGTTCAATAGGCATAACTATCATCATAGGTCTACTGAAAATCCACATTTCATAAATCAAACAAGATTTCAAGTTCGCTTTGGTTTTAATGTGTGGTTTAATGTTTTTTGAGTTTCTTTTCGTTTTAGATAGCCACTTAGTAGGTCCTTTAGTCTTTTGAGTACAATTTAATTCGTAATAGATATTTGGAGGTACTAACAGATATAATGCATTCTTTGGGACAAATTATTAATCTTGACAACATGCAAAACATCTGGTTCCAGCAGGATAGTTGCCCGGGTCATAACACTCGTGACGTGCAACAATTTTGGAGAGAAAATTTTAATGAAAGAGTGATTTCAAATAATGGACCGCTGCAGTGGCCTGTGAGATCATCCGACCTTACCCCCCTCGACTTGTATTTATGGGCTACCACTAAAAATGAAGTGTTTAATTATGAACCGCCAGAAATTAGGGAAATTTTAGAACAAAAAGTGCTGGATGTGCAACGAAAACACACTTCGTAA
>JARFJB010000209.1:2075000-2252500 GCA_036346205.1 Vesta saturnalis | reverse complement strand
ACGTATCTGATTCAGGAGCGACTGGAAATTTCTATATCTTGCCAAGCCGAATACTACTTTCGGAGAGTGTACAGCAAGAGACAATGAAAATGCTTCAGATGTTGAAAATAGTTAACCAAAACCATCCACTTCTACGTCCACTGCCAAGGAACCTGTGACAAAATTTAGGTAACGAAAACGAGTAGCATCAAAAGAAACGAAGGGAATGTGGAACAAAGGTAATAATCCAAGTTTTTCTGTGCCATGTTTTCAAGCAACATATAGCTCCTCAGCTGAAGATTTGATGAAGCAGAATATAGGACAATTGATGCATTTTTCGCATTCTGCACTAAAGAATTTATGTGCAGGGCAAAAAGGATACCATAATGTAAACATTACTGCAAATGAACTAACTGTTTTACTTGCTGCTTTCTGGGTATCGTCAGTTGCCAAGTAAGAAAATGTATTGGAAAATCGATCCGGATTGCTACGTAGCCATTGCTGCTGATGCTATTCGTAGAAGATTAGAGGAAATTTTAAGATTTTGCAGACAATTCCAAAATAGATTGGGTTGGACAAATTTTACAAAATTAGGTCGACATGTCGCTATCTAAATAAAGCTTTTAAGCAAGTTGACTTCAAGGAAAATTGTTGTATGGGTGAAAGCATTATACCATATTATGGTCACTATGGTGCTAAGCAATTTATACGCGGCAAACCTATTAGATTTGGTTTTATGTTATGGTGTTTGGCAAGTACTGAAGGTTACATTTACCACGCAGAACCGTATTGTGGTTCGAGTACGCCCTTGCCAGAAACAACCTACGGACAAGGTGGAAGCGTTGTTTTGGGAATGGCAGAGCATGCAAATATTCCACTTTTCTTTGATAATTTATTTCCATCTGTGGGTCTTTTGGATCCACTCACTCAACGTTCGTTTGGAGGCACTGGAACGTTAAGAGAAAATAGAGTACCAAAGGAGATAGGGTTCATACCAAAATCTATTATGGCAAAATCGAAACGGGCAACTATGGAGGATAAGAGTGATGGAAACATAAATATTATTAGATGGAACTACAATGCAGTTGTTACCATCATAACCAACTGCGTACCTCTGCATCCATTGAAAACCGTTAACAGGTACTCAAGAACTGAGAAGAAAAAGGTTGAAATAGAAATGCCTGGTCCAATAGCAGCATACAATCTAAATATGGGAGGTGTTGATTTAAAACGATAAGTTACCGGTCCTCCACTCATACAAAAAAATGGTGGTGGCCATGTTTTAGGTGGACACTTGATGAAGCTTGTGTTCAAGGCTGGTTGGTATATAGAAGATTTGGCAATAATTTATCTTTGTTAGAATTTCTGGTGACGTACGGTAGAAAACCTTCCAGGCCAGGGTCTAGACTACCATCCTCTTTATTATTTTCTCCAGTACTAGAAGATTTGCGCCGTGACGGTGAAAACACGTAATAATAAAAGAAAAAAAAAGTACAGAAGATGTACATATGTGAAAATCGCACATCATATGAAGGCAAAAAAATACAAAACACAAATTCATGTTTTGAAGATTTTCATAGTAAATAATCTTGATTTATGAATTAACTTTAGTTACAGTATAACAGTGTTATTACCATATTTCTGTGTAATACTTGTTATTTGTATGTATGCCTAAAAATTATACGCATGTGCCCACTGGCAACTGAATTTTTTTTATATATAGGAAGTAAAAAATTTTGCAAAGACTGTATGGGGGTTATTTTAGGACCTTACCACACTGTATATAAAGTTTCAGCGAAATTCAACCATAAATGAATTATGGGCACTAATGGGTTAAGTACGCATATGATGATCAAGTCCTATATTGAATTAATAATAATTTGTTGAAAGAACGCCAAAGGTCGTCGCAAAGAGTGCAAAGTTGCAACGGGTAAAGGTAATGGGGATCTTATCGTAATGGTGTCGGATATATTTCAAGTACGTAAGAACGTAAATTGCTTTTTCTTGCGCACATTGAGTATGCATTTGGTTTTAGGTTTCACAGCAAACTATCCAAGACTTCATAACCACAAAATTTAAAGTCGACATATTGTGATAAACGCGTTAAAGTTTTGCGATTTGAAGATCTACAACGACTAAGTTGGCAATTTAACTCGAAAAATGAATTTTACTTTGGACAAATGTCATCATTTTAAAACTGATTTCGACTTTCACGGGGGTGGAACGACATTATTTAGAATTTAAAAATCAATGGGTTACAAACACAATCCTATTTATCTACGACTTAAAAGGATACATGTATAGTTATTTACTTTCATGTGTACGTAGCAGTCAAGAAAAGAACGACGCTGCTAATTTCACCACGAAAGCAAATCTTCACATTTGATTACTTATGAAAGAGCGTTGTGAACTTCTCGAATAGGTTAAATTAAATGGATACGTATTGATGTTGTCATTACCTATTGACTTTGCGACCTTAGAACTAATGTCGGTACAAAAATATACGTTGAATATACGGCCATTGGGCCGATTCAAATGAGCTTGGTGTCAAATTAAAGCCTGTTTATTTCTACCTTGTTTAGGGGTAACAATTTTTTTTAATGCATTCTAAGGACCATTTCTAGGGCCAAACGATGCAAAGTGCCAGTTTTTTTGGGATTTTCGACGCCATGGGTAAGTTTATAGGTACCTATATAGAAACTGGCTCAAATGGTAGAAAATTTTGGTATGGTGTAAATTCAACCTTTGTAAACACAAGTGTATTAATATATATTATCAAAATTTGATTTGTAGAGACGCTAGAGACGATTTTGTAGCACGTTGCATTCTGAGGAATGGTAGGTCGCAGCAGCATTAGACTTACACGAACGTCTTCGTTGTAATATCAATAATAAAATGAGGCATTTAAAAACCATGTTTTTTGGAAAACAATTTTTAATTAATTTCAGTTTTTACATCACCGCTTCGGCAACGACCAACGAGCCTGTGACCTCGCTTGTGTTCAGAGTCCATTAGATGTTACTCTTCACGCTCTAAGCGCGGTTGTATGCATGTATGTCAGATTTTATAATTTTCTTTGCCAATAGGTTTACTACTTACAATTACAAAAATTTATAACTACCAGACAAAGTTGTCCTTGAAAACGAAAAAGGAAAGTTGACCGAATTTTTATAGCATTCTGAAGACGAGATAATTAACTACTCTGATAATAAAAATTATTATTAATTTTATTAAATATATAAATAAAAAGTTTACCTCGAGTTGAATTTGAACCTACGACCTATACTTTGCTAGAGTTCCGCGCTAACCAACTGCGCTATCGAGATTCAAGCCCCAATCGATGTAAATTTTGTCTTTATGTATAGACAAAGCTCATTGTATTAGATAAGACAACATGTTGTCATTTATGTACAGGGTGATTCAAACTCGACGCCTTAAAATATGATCGAAGGATCTTTGTCTATAATTTGCACCAAAAAATAAATTTGTAAAAAAATTGTGAAAATTGAAGTGATATCCAAAAATAAAATTTTATTTTTTTTTTAATAATATGGGATGCTACAATTTTTCTGAATTCAATCTGCCCAAAAACTCTTTTGTACCTTGTTGATTGTTACAGGGAAAAATATATTTAAGGAAACGAGTTGTAAAAATGTGTTAGCCAGATGCAAATTCAGAAATTTACCAATTTAATTTTTGTCAAACTTAACTACACCAATAAAAAATCTCTCATCTCGAAATAAATGACTTAGAACTCGATCAGGTTTTGGGTGTTATAATCGACAATGAATTAAATTAGAAAGCGTATATATAGATAAACTCAGTATTTCATTAGTCTCCAACATTGTACTTATTATCAAAATCTGCAAGTCACTAAATGAGTCAATTCTTCTATCGTGCTATTTTCCTTCACTCGTTAATTATAGAAGCATTTTATGGGCAAAAAATCTAAAGGTGATTTTGCAGGCTATATGAATGGTCTTATACCTATCCACGTATTTCCATATAAGTTATCTAAGTAATATTTAACAATTGTGGCTTTATGCGAGGGAGCCTCATCATGTTGAAACACCAAATTCTCACTGAAGTGGAACGTCTTTCAATAAAGAAGGAAAGTCGTAAATAGTTTCTGCCTTCAAGATTATGGTTATAAGAATGTGTACCAATTAAATGTTGACCAACTATTCCACACCAAACGTTTATACGAAAATGTCCTTGCTTTTGAATGTGGTTTATTGCGTGGGATTTAAAGTGAGGGTTTTTACGATTGGGCTTGCTATTACTTATAAATTGACTCATCAGTCAATAAAATATAGTAAAATAGTCGTTGATTCCTTACTACATGATCTATTATTGCATTAAAAATAAAATTTAGATGTTTTTGTTCATGGGTTTCAGTTAAAAGTTCCAAATTGTTTAATTTATAGTCGTTTTTTCAAAACCCCCTGAATAATATAATACTTAGTTTTTTAGTTCTCGATTTGTTTGCCTTATAGTATTTCTAGGTTTGTACTTAAAATAATTTAAAATAAGCGACGTTTTGCACCAGTGGGGTACCGTTCTGGTATCTTTCACGGTATATCTGGACTGCTCGCACTGAATTGTGAGAAAACATTGTTAATAACAACATACAAACTTAATTATAACCAGTCAATTAAACTGTTTTAACAGCGAAATGTCAAGTTTGACTAGAATAAATGTTTAGGTTTGTCAATTTGCAACTGTCTAACACGATTTTATCGCGCATTTTATTAAACACATTTTTCCCTGTTGAACCCAACAAGGTAGAAAAGTGTTTTTGAGCAGATTGAGTTCAGAAAAATGGCAACATTCGAAATATGTAAAAACAATAGAAATTCCTGTGGAAACATTTATTTTTGGACAACATGACCTCAATTTCTAAAATTTGGTGCAAATTATTGACTAACATAAACCGTTTAAGATCCCTCAATCAGATTTTAATTATCTTCTCCCATTTTCGCACAATAAGGCCAAGGCGTCGAATTTGAATAACCCGGTACAATTTCCATTGTATGTAGGTAATAGACGATCAAGGTCTGAAGACTAAAATTAACTTTTTGTAAGTAGGTCAGTCAAGGTTCAACGATTTACGTGTAAACAAAGTCTAAATAGCGTGAAAAACTATGTTGAAACGCTGCATTAGATTCACTTTCTAAATCTATCGTACAATTTTCGAAAGTCAAGCTACGGTAGTAACTTTAGTTCTTTTGACAGTGCTACCACACTCTCCCAAGATTTCTATGGCCTAGTCTAATTCAAAATAGGGTGGAAGAGTATACAGGCAAAATTCTCACTATACTGCGTCTCCTTTGATGTTGTAAATTATGACGCTGCCTTATAACTTGTAGTTGGCATAACTACTCGCTTTTAAAATACGGAATACCATTTCCTAATACTTTAATTGTACTTTCTTGATTTCTGAGATACTTATGAAATATCATGGAGGGGCTAAAAGAACACTTAGCCCCTCAATAACTTGAACTGTTTTTAAAACACAGTATACCATTTGCTACTATTTTATTTGTGCGCTTAGTCCTCAAAAATTTAAACTGTTCCTAAATTGGTGTATATCCTTTGGTTTATCTATTGTTTTTTTTTTGTTTTCAGAGTTATTTTGAAAAATTGTTTAGGAGCTAAAACTTACTCGCCCCTCTAAACTTTTATTTTGGCCAAGGGAATGTTGCTATTCGGCTCACTTCTAAGCCTCTTATAAAACCTTCGCCCGCGGGTTGTAAATTGCACATGCAAACATATGTAAACAAATACTTATTTCTTAGGTTCCTACTTACTGCAGAGTCTCAAGGTTTGTAAATAATTAATAATTGCAGTACCTAATGGATGCTCACTTCTTCATTACTGAACGGTTACGATTCACAACAAAATTTTGCATAGTAACAATTTTGGCACCGTTGAGATACAAATTTTCGATAAAAGGGACTTCTTGGACGTGGAGGCAATGCTATTTATTCCCAACAAATTAGTGAATAAATAGCGATGTTGACACCAAAAAGTATATAGATCACCCATTTTATACGCTCACGTTGTAGGAGATCCATGCATTGATTTATTGAAGCGGTGTTGAAGATGTCCATCTTATTTTTTTTACCTTTGTCCTCAATTTTTGAGAAAATGAATTGGTCTCAAGTGAAAGAATATGTGGAATCTCCGATAATCCTCAATTCCTTCGCTATCGATCGGAGAAAACAGATTTGAAAGAAGATAAACCGTTTTTTCTGTAATCGCGGGCACGAATATCCTTTTGGTTGCGGACAACCAAAAGGCACAATTGTTGTGCATAAAAGCACAATTGAAATATAACGAAACGTCGTACTTCATTCTATGAACACTTGAAATACCCGCCAATTTTTTTTAAATTTCACCGATATAAAAAAGCCACAAATCGTGTGTACTAAAGCTCATTTAAATGTAATTAAAATATTAGAACACGGTGTACCACACTTTTAAGAACAGTTCAAATTTTGGAGGGGCTAAGCATTCTTTAAAATTTTTTTCAATATCTCCGAAACATAAAAGGTACAAATTACGAAAGCACAATTGATCACAATTCAAATTACCGCATTTTAGGAACAGTTCAAATTTTGGAGAGGCTAGGCGTTTTTTAGCCATACCGCGATTTGTCAATATATCTCCGAAACCAAAAGGCATAAATGGTGTGTACTAAAGCACCATTGAGCACAATTGAAATACTACAAAACTGTATACCGCATTATAGGAGCAGTTCAAACTTTGAAGGGGCTAAGCTTTTTTTAGCCCCTCCGTGATTTTCAAATTTATCTCCCAAACCAAAAAGGTACGAATGATGTCTATTAAAGCACAATTGAGGCACAACTGATGCAACAAAACATTTTCCTTTTTGAGTTGTTGGGAGGGGCTAAGTGAACGGACTTACCAAAACATATAGATGTACCCAATCGCTACGTTCGAGTATTACCAAAAGATCTTCGTAAACGTTGATTACATCAAAATAGAATCAGAAAATGCAACCGGCCAAAACTTTAAACGCAAATATCGTTTGAACATTAATTTCACATCAACAATAGGAGGTGCAAATCATTTAAGCTATGGTGATAGCGATATTAATCGCCCAATTCCGTAAATAAATAATATGCATAAAGTTCACGAAACCCACTCAAAAATTCCTTCCTTGGCTACATTTGCCTAAATCATATCTCAAATGTTAACCTGGATGATGTTCCCCAGATTACCTCGCGCAAATACTGCGTAAAATGGAATTGGGTGTAATCCCCTAAAGTTAACACTTTTACAATAAAAATCGTACAAGTTGCTATATACATTTTTTCCAATCTTTATTCATCAATCCGCTACTAATTGAACTTTCAAGAGTGTTCATTTAGTTATAAACCTCACTTCGGTCCCTGTACAAAATTCCACATTCCCCATAATTCCTACAGTTCATAATCCGACCATCGCTCATAGCTACATTATCCTCTAACACCATTAGCGAAACCCACGGCAACGGTGACGACGGTGCTACACTTGGAAACAATACAACTGAACGGAAAAAAAACTCAGGACATCGGCACTCATAAATATAACGGTGCGAGAAATGTAAACTTGAAAAATTAGCTAACGCTGTTACTATTAATGCAGAGTAGACAGATAACCCTCTAGCAACTATCTTCGTAACATCACACCCACGCTAGACACCGTCGCTTGCACCTGGGCTACGTTCGGCTACATGTATATTGCTCGGAGTCTGAACGTCAACTTTCTGCTAACGAAAAAAAGATTTATCTTACTACCTTAATTAAAACTTTTCCCTTTCGTAAGAAATCAGGGAGATGGGTGGCGCTTTCTGTAAGTGATCGGTCATTTTCACATCAAAAGGGTCAAGTGTCGGAATACGTGTTGTGTGTGTATGTTGTTTATTAATCGTTTTTTTTTTTACAACACAATGTATTATGTATTGTAAAGAACTATTCGAAATGAATCCGAAACGCCGAAAATAAGGAATGGAAAGATTAAGTGATGAACAAAGACAACGAAAAATGTAGAACACTCCTATAAAAAGAGAAATGTGAATGCTGTAACTGAAAAAAGAGACCTAACCTACAAGTAAGTTATTGTTTTTATTTTTAACGTGGAAGCGTCTACATAACCGTCAGACAGCCCACAAATTATTCATATACGCTATATGGTTTCATTCACAGCTTGCTTAGCACAGTTTTTAGGATTGTGGTCTGTAGAACATGATATTGTAGTGGATTAGATACTCGCTGCGGTCGCCAAATTTTTTTCTATAAATCGCAAACAACCCTGCGACGGTCATGTAGACAAATACCGTGACTAAAGTTTATATTTTTTTTTTTCTGTAAATCCTAAAATAATGTTCTTTTTTCTTACAGATAACGCCATTTAAATGCAAATTAAACTGCAAGTCGTTAAATTATGCAGATTGCCACTTTTTGAAAAATACTATGACATCCGTAGAACATACATCATGGACTTAATACAGTTGACTGATGTAAAGAGCTAAAACATGGCTGATATAAAGATCCTCGTGACAGTCATCGTCAATGTACCACCCACTATAGTCTTCCAGGCGGAGAGGGTAATGTTGTAGTTGTATGTAAATCTACTTTTATGAATACTTTTGATTTGGCGAAAAAACATTTGGAAACTATTATACAAAATAAAAAAAGCGGCAATGTAGTTTATAAAGATATGAGAACTGGTACAGCTCCTGGAAAATTTACACAGGATGATAGGAAACTTGTTAAAGAGCACATAAATAGTATTCCCCGAGAAGAGTCTCATTATTCGCCCGCAAAAAGATCAAAAGAATACTTAAGTTCACATTTAAATGTAAACCGCCTTTATAAAGCGTTTTATCAGAAATATTCACTCAGCTTGGTTACCTATAAATTTTACAGAAAAGTATTGGAAAAGATTTTCCCAATGTGTCATTTAGAGTACTTCGAAATGACACCTGTCGAAAATGTGACTCGTTAAATTGTGAAATAAAAGCGAAGGGTGAAAGAAGTCGGACAGTCGGAGTTGGAGGTGCACCATAGAAAGGCAGAAGCAGCTTCCATGCTTATGAAAAGAGACATCGCAAGTGCCAGGAAGCACCACGAGTGTGTTCTCAGTGGATTTAGAATAAGTCATGTTCGTACCTACTTTGACCCGCCGTGACATTCTACATGAGCCAACTTTCATACTATAACTTAAGAATCAACTTTGGGGTTAACAAATATTCCGACATGTTCTGCTGGTTTGAAAGAGTGGCATGACGTGACGGTAACGAACTTGCGTCTTGTTTATTACGCGTATTGAATATGGGCATTACAGAAAAAAGGAATCTTGTTGTTTTGAGCGATAACTGTACTGCCTAAAATAAAACCAGAATTATTGTTTTTATTTATATATTTTCCTTCAGTGCGACAGGGATTTCGCGTTGATCGAGAAAAGAAAGCGTAAGTGCGCTCCGATGGTACCTAAGGACTTACACAATACTGTCAAGAACACACACAGTCCGATTTGAAATAATAGATGTACAGGTTGTCCCATTTTCGTATGTTTTACGGTGTATCTCGCTTATTTTTTAGGTTAGAACCTTGCAGTTTTCGCGACACCGTGCTATTTTTTAATGAAACCAAAGATGCACTAATCAAATTTGCCATATCCATCTTAGTTTTTGTGCTACAGGATAATTTTGAAAAAATTGCACTTTCAGTCATCCCCTGTAACTTTTCTTTAGATGTCACAGTTTTTGAGATATTGACATAACCTACATTTTTTTTATGGGACACCCTATATATTTTTTTAAAATCTTTTTCCCCTTGCCAAGAGCTTTTCAAAAATATGGCATTTGTTTTTATAAATAACGTGACAAAATGATTTTTTTTTATAATTTACATTGATAAAAAACAAAATAATTAATTAATCACAAATGTTCAAATTGCAGACCATTATGTCTCCTACAAGTTTCACAGAGTTTATAAATTCTTTTAATAGCATTTTCCAAAATAAATGATTGTCTTCGTAATTCTGCAAAAGCATTTTCCGTCGCAATTTTTAATTGTTGCATGTTAGCATATTGCCTTGAATAAATTTTATTCTTTAAATACCCCCACAAAAAAAATCCAAAACCGAGAGATCCGGTGATCGTGGTGGCCATCGAACAGGTCCATTTGTTCCAATCCATCTCCTGGGAAAACGTTCATTTAGCCAGTTTTGTATTATTCTAGCATTTTGGGCTGGAGCCCCATCCTGCTGGAAAAATATACCGTCCGGTTGAGCCAGTGAAATATCTTCTAAAATGTTCATACTTTTTTCTTGTAGAATTTGTAAGTACCCATTAGAGTTTAGGTTTTCTTCATAAATCTTGTAAACTATTTTTCGGTTAAAAATAAAGTAGGAGACATCAAATCCGAACCTGCCTTGACGCTCTCTAGGAAAAATCACGTGACTGTTTTCTTGACTCCAAAACCGCGAGTTGTGTCTATTATGAATTCCCGAACTTGTAAAGTGTGCCTCGTCTGACCAAATTATTTTTTTTCAAAATTATTGTTCTGAGTTTTCATATTTATAAACCAATTGCAGAACTCCAATCTACGTTCATCATCACCAGGGTGCAGATGATGAACAAGATTATACTTGTAGGGTTTGAATTTATGTTTTTTTTAAATCCTTTGCACTGTTGTTTTAGAGACACCGGTCTCTTCATCTATTTTCCTGCACGAGGTTTCAGGAGTGGCTTGAACAACTGCTAAAACGTTGATCTCTGATTCCTCGTTCTCTTTGCTGTAAACTCGGGGTCGAGGTTTGTCAAAACATCCATGTTGGCAAAGATTAAATTTTAATTTTTGAAATATTCTTCTGTCGGGTTGTCTTCTTTCGGGATATCTACATGACAAAATAGGTATATAAAATAAATACAAATTCTAAGGTAAAGATTAACTGACCTGCTCAGATCGAGTTCTAAGGCCTGGTCTGCGTTTTCGCTAGATCATATTTTTCAAAGTTTTCAAATTTTTGGTTTCGAGCCATATTAAAAAATAATTAAACAACAACAAGAACAAGAACGATAACAATAAACAAAAACAACGAATAACAATAAATATCAGCACTAAATTTGGGAAAATGTAACCAGGAATAATTTGAGAGAAGCAGAAACTTCAAAAATCAAATACCTAAATAATGGCAGAACGTTATTTTGTTTTTTGCGTTACCATGGTTACCCACGGCTATCCACCATATCAATGTAAATTATAGAAAAAAATCATTTTGTCACGTTATTTATAAAAATAACTATAGACTATGCTATATTTTTGAAAAGCTATTGGCAAGGGGAAAAAGATTTTAAAAAAATATATAGGTTGTCCCATACAAAAAAAGTAGGTTATGTCAATATCTCAAAAACTGTGACCTCTAAAGAAAATCTGAGTACGCCACTTGATTCTGCGTAAAAAAATCTACAAACATCAGTTTTTACTTTTTTAATATGTCTGACAATAACAGAGTTACAGGGGATGACTGAAAATGCAATTTTTCCAAAATCACCCTGTAGCACACAAACTAAGATGGCTATGGCAAATTTAATTAGTGGATCTTTGGTTTCATTAAAAAATAGCGCGGTGTCGCGAAAACCGCAAGGTTCTAACCTAAAAAATAAGCGAGATACCCCGTAAAACATACGAAAATGGGACAACCTGTACAAGCGGCAGCCGACATAATCTTAAATCTCAAACAAATGAATATTATCAAAGTTGTACGAATGAAAGTTGACTCCCAAAAACCTGGCTTTTTGTTTACTGCTGAATCTTTTTCTGAACTAGCACGAAGAAAAGCAACTTCGATGCTTAAAAGAGAAAAACCATGGAAGATCTTAAAAATATCTCAATTAACTGGCTACCAGACATAAATAATGTCGACGACGCTTACTGAATCGACTCGGATCGGAACGATACAGTATTATCGACAGTTTTGCGTTGTTCATGTTTAAGTACAAGCTCGCGCACTGCTGTGGGTCGGAACGGCTACGACTAATCGACTCGACTGGACTACGGCACAGCATTCTCAAGAGGGCAACATCTTCCGACTGGTCTTAATTTTTTCTAACTAAGTTTACCTGACTACAGTGTTGTTGCATCATGTCTAATGAAGAGATATTAATTGAAAATGACAATAATAGGAAGGAAAATGCATGGAGGGAGCCAAAAATGTTGGATGGGCTAGTACCTATAGAGTAGATAGTCGTTACATAAGTTTTAAGAAACTGAGTATTAATAATATAATGATTTGTGTTACGTTTTGTGAGATTTATTTTTTCTTTTTCAAATAATCTTTATAAAAAACTTGAAATAGGAACTACAAATATTTAAAAATGTTTTATTAAAAAATTAAGTTGCATTCTACAAAACTGCGATGCTCATTTGAATAAGTTAGGGTAGAGATTGATTGAACCTGCCATGGTACACTTCCTTTATTAGATAAAAAATATTGTTTAAACTGCTCTCGCACATTTACAGCTGGGTAAATCCATTTCAAATCAACCAATGATGGTTGCTGTCAACATTTATTTATTTTTTATTTTTTTACCCAAATTAGCACAACTATCAGAGAGTTTAAATCAGGGGTTTTTAAATTTTTAGGGCTTTTAGTTAATTTCTAGGCGGCCATTTTGTGTTGGCGCGTCGGTGAAATGTACACTTTGCAGGGGTTAGCGCAAAGCTCTGTAGCTTCTGTGTTTTTCAAGATATTCGACTCAAACAAAAACTGTAGTAATGGTAGTGAAATGTTGAATAATTTTGGTCCTATGCTTTGTTAAGCCTATCTTATTGCAAATGCCTGAAAAAAATTATTAAACTTTTAATTTGAAAAATGAAAATCTTCATTTTAAAATGAAAGTTTTATAGAAAGCAATGAGACTCACCTTTAATTTTTTTTCTGGATGGAGGCTTGATAGTGTACTAATTCTTGAAAAAGATTCAAGCCTATGAACCTTATCCCTTTTTTTCTATGGACCTTTGAACTTTGCGATTTTTCAAAAATTGGCTATTTCAACCTTGAATATCTCAGAAGGAACACACATTAAAATTACCAAATTTTTACAAAATGCTCTTTATTTGTATAACAACAAGTGGCAAAAATTTGATCACTGAGACTCTATTACTTTTTGAGTTATAATTTTTGAAATTAAAAATGTCATTTTGTGCACGTTGTTATAAGTTTTAAATATTGATTACTAGTTGGTTTTATTAGTAAATTGCGAACAGTTAAAACTAAAATATTTTAGTTTGATAGATTATCAGCTTTAGCAATAGTGAATCATATTCAAGTCTGAACTTGCAAACTCCTACCACTGAAGTATGCATCATGGGGACCAGCAGTGTTAGTCAGTAAACCATGAGCTGTCAGTGATCATTGTGCAATTAGATGTAGTGGATGTAGTGTTTAGTTGAGTTTGTGTTAAAATGGAGTGTTCTTTAGAATAGTAACTGGTGAGTTGTGCCACAAACTTGATTATCAGCCTTTTTCTAAGGAAATATACCAAGTAAACAATTTAAGTGAAAGAGAGCAAACATTATTAGAACTAAGAACATCAAATAAACTTGAAACAATTTGCAACTATCATAAAATTAAGTACCTTCACAAGTACCATCATGTGTTTGGAAGAAAATGTAGTGATCCTTTAGGTTATCACAAAAAACCAATCAGAAACGGTTTAAGAGAGATTCTTTTTGCGCATTTAAAAAAAAAACAAAGTGTCCCTGTTCAGCTAATACCTGGTAAATCTATTTGTGCTACGTGTAATAAAAAATATTTGGTTTGGCTGTAGAAGAAAAACAAGTGATGTAGATATGGATTTTCAACTAGAAAATGATACTGAAAAGTTTGTTTCTGAAGAGGCAACCGATTTGGATGTGCTAGATAGAGTTTGTAGCTCATTAGACTTGTCACCTTGTACTAAAATAGTCACACTTAGCAAAACCAAACGTTTGTCAGCACTTAAAATAAATCAGAGAAAATAGGTTCTGCAGTAAAACGAATGTTAGCGTCTTCTTTTGAAGAAACTGTAACAGATGAGGAAGGAAACGATGAAAGGAAGAGGTACTGTCAGAAGAATACAAGGAACTTATTGAAAATTAAAAGAAAAATGTGCAGTAGTCAAAAAAGAAGACAAAATAAAGATCATTAGCCTTTTGCCAAGCAGTTGGTCGAAAAAAAAAATATGTGGGGAGTTTAATGTTACAGATTACCAAGTACGATTAGCAAGAAAATTAATGAAAACTCAAGGTGTGTTACCTGATTTAAAAAAGAGACATGGCAACAAACTAAGTGATGAAATTGTTAATGATGTTATTAAATTCTATGAAGAGGATGACAACAGTCGACTTTGACCTGGAAAAAAAGAATGTGTGTCGATGGGTAAAAAAGTGTACAAACAAAAGAGACTAATATTATTCTCTTTAAACGAGTTGTTTGTCAGTTTCAAGAAAAAATATCCTCAAGTTGGCAGATCAGCTTTTTGCTCATTGAGGCCAAAGTGGTGTGTATTGCCAGGAGCAGCTGGTACTCACAATGTTTGCGTATGCAAATACCATCAAAATGTCAAACTTATGGTAGAAGGAGCTAAACTAAACACAGATTATAAAGATGTAATGGATATGATGGTTTGCGACTTTCAGAAACCCGAATGTATGCTTGATAAGTGTGAGTTCTGCCCAGGAAAGGATATTCTTTTGGAGTTATTACGTGATGAAACTGATGACCTTTCTGAAGATATAACGTTCAAGCAATGGGTTAGTACCGATCGAGCAGAATTAATCACTCGAGTGTTGCCGCTTGATGAATTTTTTGAGGAACTAGTTGAAAAGCTAATGAGTTTGAAAACCCATCACTTTATTTCCAAAGCTCAGTCAAAGTACTTAAAAAACCTCAAGGAAAACTTGTCAACAGATGTTTGTGTAACTCTATGTGACTTCGCAGAGAATTTTACGTTTGTTATACAAGACGAAATTTAGAGTTTTCATTGGTCCAATCCACAAGCAACCCTACACCCTTATGTGTTTTACTTCAAGAAGGATGGTGATGACAAAGTTTACTGCAAGAGCCTATGCATTATAAGTAATAACTTGGACCACAACACCACAACTGTGCATACCTTTCAAAAATACTTCATTGAAGAAGTAAAGAAAGTAGCACCGCAAGTAAAAAAGGTAGTTTACTTCAGTGATGGGGCCAGTAGCCAATATAAAAATAAAAAAAACTTTACCAACATATGTCACCACAAGTCTGATTTCAATCTTGACGTTGAGTGGAACTTTTTTGCTTCTTCTCACGGCAAAAATGCATGTGATGGTATCGGTGGCACAACAAAAAGAGCAGTGATAAAAGCTAGCTTGCAGCGACCATATGAAAACGAGATACTAACAGCTGAAGAAATGTACAGGTTTTGTGTTGAAAATGTACATGGCGTACATTTCATTTATGTACCCACTGAAGAGGTTCAGCTAAACGGCAAGAAGTTAGAAAAGCGATTTGATGTTTGCAAAAGAGTTGTGAATACAAGGTCATACCACAGATTTGTTCCTTTAACTGGTAGCGTAATAAGATGTTATATATACTCTGATTCAACCGAATTCATTGATTGCAGTACTTCTACAGTTCAAAAGCAAAGTGTATTTTCACTGAAAAGTAATGATAGAGTAGCTTGCCTTTATGACGAAAAGTGGTGGATTGGTACAATTGAAGATATAAGCGAGGAGAACAACGACCTTTTATCCACTTCTTTCACCCCTATGGCCCGAGAACTTCTTTCAAAATCTCAACAAATGACAGAACTTGGGTTCCAATCAGTAAAGTACTAAGAAAGCTAGCTCCAACAGAGTTCACAACCACTACAGGTCGTTCCTTTAATATCAGTGACAAACTATGTGATGAAATCAGCCAACTTTCTACATCAATGATATCTTAATGCAGTGTTAAAAACAAAAAGGATGTTTTTTAAAATGTGAGATGTAAATAGATGAAACAGAGCTACTTGTTTGCTAAACACAAACATTTGTATTCAGAAATGTCATAATAATCTCTGCCAGAAAGTCAGTTTTTTTTTAAATTTCAGCTATGTTTAAGACAATTTATCTACAAAAGCCAAAAAAATCTCAGTGATCAAATTTTTGCCACTTGTTGTTATACAAATAAAGAGCATTTTGTGAAAATGTGGTTATTTTAATGTGTGTCCCTTCTGAGATATTCAAGGTTGAAATTCGCAAAGTTCAAAGGTCCATAGAAAAAAAGGGATAAGGTTCATAGGCTTGAATCTTTTTCAAGAATTAGTACACTATCAAGCCTCCATCCAGAAAAAAAATTAAAGGTGAGTCTCATTGCTTTCTATAAAAACTTTCATTTTAAAAATGAAGATTTTCATTTTTCAAATTAAAAGTTTAATAATTTTTTTCAGGCATTTGCAATAAGATAGGCTTAACAAAGCATAGAACCAAAATTATTCAACATTTCACTACCATTATTACAGTTTTTGTTTGAGTCCAATATCTTGAAAAACACGGAAGCTACAGAGCTTTGCGCTAACCCCTGCAAAGTGTAAATTTCACCGACGCGCCAATACAAAATGGCCGCCTAGAAAATAACTAAAAGCCCTAAAAATTTAAAACCCCCTGATTTCAACTCTATGATAGTTGTGCTAACTTGTGTAAAAAAATAAAAAATAAATAAATTTTGACAGCAACCTTTTTAATTCAAATTGGTTGATTTGAAATGGATTTACCCAGCTTCTGTTTGAAAATTTGCACCTATATTAGGTATGTTTAGAAGTCCGTCACTAATGTCTTGTTCGTCAAGGTCTCCTGGTTGCCATACACAGAAATCATTTCTTAAAAAAATGTGTAAAGCTGTACAAGCTAATGTAATTGTATCAAGATGATCAGGAGAAAATTAAATTTTTTGTAAAAAATTCGAATTTTTTTGGTCTTGATGCCAAAAGCGTTTTCACTTAATCTACGTGCTCTACCGTGACGATAGTTATCAATTCTGTTTCTCTCGTTATTCGCACACCATGCATCTGGATAGGGTGGGGTCGGTAGTAAAGGAAAAGCCTCGTTTGCTACAATCATATGAGGTAGAATTCTATTTGTTTGTGGGAAGGTTTTGTCTTCTGGTAAATTTAACTTTTTTCGCGCGTAAATTTATTCCAAGCTGTGATGTACTTAATATTCCTTCATCACTACTACGACCATATGCTCCAACATCCGCGGTAATAAATCTATAGTCAGCATCAACTAGGGCTAGTATAACAACACTAAACTCTTGTTTATAATTGAAAAAAAGCGATCCTGCTTTTGGTGGCTTTTCAAAAACAATATGCTTTCCATCTTAAGCTCCAATACAATTATTGGGTAATTCCAATTTGCGCGAAATTCTTCAATTTTGCTCCAATGCTCTTGTGGGGGTGTAGGCATTACTGAAGAGGACAATATATTTCATATCCTTTCACAGGTTTCGTAAATAATTTCTCGAACTAGCTAAATGATATTGTTGATATTTAATCACCCAGAAACCTAAAATAACCGACTATAGGCTGTAAAAATAAAGATTTTCTATTTCGGCTTAGCGCTTTATTACTCTGAGACATTGGAAATGTAATCCTATTCCAGAAGTTACCAAACGTTTTCAACGAACTCAGTTCGGTACTGAATTCAATATTCCGGTATCTCAAATACTTTTCCAGATATTAATGTAATGTGTGCTTCTTAGTTCTAATTTTGTTTTGTTTTATTTACAAGAATGTACGTTATGTTCTGCATGTACAATTAATGTCACTATTAGTAAACAATAAAAACTGGTTTATGCATATCAATTCCTTTTTAATTACCAATTAATGATCTCGTTGTTGCACACTTCAAAATAAATGAATTATATTAAGTAATATACACCTCTGCATCCACACACAAAAAAAACTTTGCAACATAGTTAAAATTAAAAAACGTTTTATAACTTCTGGAATAGAATTAAAATTTCATTGTGTTTACCTCTCGCGAGCGGTCTTAAGTCATTGAGCAGGTAATTTACGCTTTCACTTAAGTCGCGTACGTTTCTATTAAAACCCAAACGTTAGAAAGAAACGGGTGTATATTCCCAATGTCTCAGAGTAATAAAGCGCTAAGCCGAAATAGAAAATCTTTATTTTTACAGACTATAGTAACCATTAATGATATTATGACATACGTAGTATAGAGCGGTACAAATTGTGAAAAATTTTATTTTTATACGCGCGTTCAATCAAATTTGCTTCTTCTTTCATATGTACAGATACTGATGATGTTTTTCATTTTAGAAAAGCTCGAAAAAATAGAAAAACTACAAGTGGCCAAGCAAACTCAATTAAAAAGAAATGGAAGTACGAAGACGTTTTAAGTTTTATGATTCTCTTCTACAAAGAAAGGCCAGAAACATCTAATTTAGAAAGTAATATGCAATCATATTCAAACTCTGTGATAGAAAATTAATCCAATAATTTAGTGTACATACAAGATTCCCAGCCACCATCCAAAAGTACCTCGAATAGTTCACCGATATCAGCGGAGTCTGTTCCGTCCACCTCAAATACTCTTTCTACCTCGCCTGTTCCATCTACTTCGCCTGGTCCCCCTAATCCATTAAAAAGTAAGAGAGAGCAAATACCTCAGATGGTACAGATACTTCAAAATTATTTTCAAGAGAAGCACTCCACGGGAGCAGCAAAACAGGCGAATCCTTTGGGAAAGTAGCAGACATTGTCAGAACATTTACACCCCAACTTCAAACAGAAATTAAGTCCAAAATATCAAATTTAGTTACGAGTACGAAATGAAAAATTTGGTGGACCAACAAAATTCATCTTTAAAAGGAAATGTATTTGTGCAGCACAACAACGGTGAATCAACCCAAGGAGATGAATATGATTTGAGTAACAGTTTCTCTTACCATAATCTTTGAAATACTTTTAGGTGATAGAGATATTTTTATATTATTTTTACTTCTGAGAATAAACACTGACCTGCTCTTTTGTTGTTTTCGTGCAAAACATTACATTAGGTACGCATACTTACTTGAGTGTTACAGCTAGATGTCCGTCGGGTATTATTGCTTTTCTATAATTGGTATTTTATTTTTTTAGATCCAATATCTGTATGAGGACATTCTAAAATATTTGAAAAATTTTTCTTCATCGGCAACTAAATCTGGAAATAAATGAAAAAATTCTCCGTTGGTTTCCCTTTTTAGATTAATGTCATGGATCCAAATTTTCGGGTTTCCTGTTCAATTAGTTCTCAGGCTAGAGCTACGATAATATCTTCCCCGGACTCCGATGATTAACTCACCTTATTGTCTACATCACTGACTTCTCCCGCACGAAAGTTAACAAAGGACTGATTGCTGATGCTGATCAAAGCAGTGCGCGGGTGAATTGTCGAACGGGGTCGATGCGATCGGTACCGATCCGAGTCGTATCGACTCAGTGCGCGTCCTTTTAACCAAATAATATGTTGGCACTTAGCCCGTTTCTTAATTTTTTTTATTTCTTTTTTTCAAAAACATTTGTTTTCCGTTTGTGTCCATATGAAATAATATGTTAGTTTATTATTTGAAAATAAAATGTTTTTTATTTTGATATGAGAAGGTTTTTTTTAAATATCTCTTTTTAACAATTTCGGCACTTAGCCCCTTTGTTACTTCTACTCATCAATTATGTTAAATGAAAATCGTCTAGACACAATTTGACGTTTTCAACTTGATTTTTGCAAAAATTGCACATTTGGCCTACCATTCTTTCCAACCAGCGACTCTTTATTTCTTAATTTAAATTCGAAATGTTTTTGTATAAATTTCAAAATACTCCAAAGATAAACGAAGATCGTAATGCAAGATATACCTTCCAAGAGGAAGATACCGCTAACGCATTATTAAAGTTAGTTACCCATAAACTGGAATATACTGTACACCCGCGGACAATGAAAAAGGCCACCCCCTGAGGCGATCTAACGTAGAAATTTTGGACACCCTTTAAATGTTAGAAATAACCAAGAATGTATTCTAATAGGTAAATTTTCCATTATATTACGGGCACATAGATAACAACCAGTTTGTTAATGAAAGAATTCTTATGAAAATATGTATTGCCTGGATCGAAACTGATTTGAAAATCTATTATATAAAAAGAATTATATTTTTAATAAATTTGAATATAAAGCGTGTCCCAATACGAACTTCGGGGTTTTGTTTTTAAATAAAAGCAACAATTTTAGAAAAATATCATCCTTTTTTATATTATCAAAATGTAGAGGTATGGCAGTTATGTTTTAAAAATAATATTCTCCTTCTCGGCTGTTTCTACAGATGACCATCCTTTGTCGAAAATTGTCAATAACCTTTTGGTACAGTTGCAGGTCAATTTCACCAATAACTTCGGAAATGCTGTGCTTCAGGTCATTAATCGTCTGCGGATTGGTAGAATAGACTTTGTCCTTGAGGAAGCCCCGTAAGAAAAAGTCGAGCGGAGTTAGATCGCACGATCTAGCAGGCTAGTGAACATCACTATTGCGAGAAATGCCGTGGCCAGGAAATCGTGTCCGTTCCCTCGCCGTATGACACGTGGCCCCATTTTGTTGAAAGAACGTATTGTTTAAGTCCATATTATTCAATTGAGGCCATAAAAAGTCTCTTATCATATTGCGGCAACGCTGGTCATTAACAGTTACCGTTTCACCAGCGTAATTTTCATGAAAAAATGCCTTATAACCCCTCCAGCCCACAATACACAGTTACTCGCAAAGGATGTAAAGGGTTTTTTTTGCAATCACTCGAGCGTTTTCACTTGCCCTAATCCTACAATTGTGCTTATTCACGTAACCTCCAAGGTGAAAATGAGTTTCGTCGGAGAAGATAATTTTATTGCAAAAATTTGCATTATTTCTCACTTCTTCCAATACAAAATTAACGAACGCTCGGCGTTGCCCGTAATCTGGGGCCTTTAATGACGACGACGAATTGAGGTTGTGGGATATTCGGCAACATGTGCACGTACTGTAGCGATATTTTCATTGAATCAAGCACTACGTGGCCACACTGGAACCTTTACATCAACAACCTATCCGGTAACCTCAAATTTGCGAATAAGATTGCGAATTGCGTTGTCACTTGGCGCATGATTCCTCCCAAACAATAAACGAAGTTTACGAATTGTTCTCACTCACGAACGGGAATTTTCGTGGTAAGTTTGCACAATTCTGATACGTTCTTCGTAAAACGATCCACAATTAAATTGCCGTGTATCTAGATGACACATGCGAAATATTTTTAGGTTACGTCGTTAAAAAATGGCGCTAAATTTAAAAGTTCCTATTGGGACACCCGTTATGTGTATTTATAAAACCAAACAAATGATCCTATTTTTATTGCATTATAATTGAATTAGATAATAAATTTAAATGTCATTATGGGTTACCAAATCAGTTGTTTTTCTTCACATACAGGAATTGATAATAGGAGTAATATATTTTTAATATGAATTAACTTAAATGGAATAGTTGCACAAAAATGAAAAATTAACTAATCTACGATATAGTTAGACTGAGCGGAAGAAATACAAGTAACATTGCAATTCCCAATTGTCTTGATTTAATTATTTCCCTGATAACATAGTGCTTGTTATTTTTTCATTTTAATTCAATACACTACTAGCAAAAGAATTTATGAAATCGTATTGTCAAGGATGTAATTGAAATTAAAAAGCGTCCTAATTGATAAAATAAAAACACGTTATTTGGCATATAATTTCCCATTAATTGTTATTTAAATATAAAAAATCATTTAACTCTATGGATCATTGATGGGCCAAGTACAGCTAAAAATAGATTGAACTTACCAAATTCGTTTTCTTTCTCCAACGATAAAAATGGAAATTAAATTGAAAAAATTGATTTCTTTCTAGCTCTTATGTTTATTATTTATTATTATTATTTGCATTACAACAGAGTTAACCATTTAACTAAAAGTAAACACGAAACACATATAACAAAATAATACTAATCTAATTATAGTTTAATAATGAATATAAAATTATTCATTTTCGATAGAAGCTTGCATTGTTCGACACATGCTGCCCTTTAAAATTTGGTAAAGGTTTCCAAAACGAAAACTTTCCCAAATCCTACGAACATGTAACATTAAAGCATCAACAGGCTTTTTGCGAATGCCATTGTAGTTATGATCGTTCCAATTCCTTACCATAGCGGCTCAAAAGTTCTCGATTGGATTTAAATCTGGAGATTTACTGAGCCAACGCAGCAATTCTATATTGCCAGCATTATCTGTGAATCAATACATAACCCGTCGTGCAGTATGGAAACTGCAATTGTGTTGAACAAAAGTGATCGGTCCATCACGTCCTTCTTCCGGGTACAAAATATTAATTGAAGGTAAAATCATATCTTCCAATACTGCTATATTTCGAATGGAGTTAAACGCTGGCGGAGATACTTGCACCTATTTTCCAGATCCAGCGCTGCTCATCCACCCCCATACATATGTGGACACTCCTTCGCTTGTTGCTAACGACATAACATATCTTTGATTATAGCTTTGGTTATCGGGGCGCCATAAAGTGGCTGGAGCATCTTGCGATGATGAGAACGTCTTTACATCAGGGAAAATCACTCTCGACCAATCTCTGTCCAAATTATTATCACAGAAATCCAAACGTACTGCAGCATGCTCTGGAGAAAGCATATACTTCCTAGCCGGTTTTCTTGAATGAATTCCATTTTCATGTAAACGTCTCGATATTGTCGTTTCACTGGAATGGATTTGCAATCGCTCCTTAACTTGAACCTAGTTAGTGAAAGGTGCATCATTTATTAAGTTTACTATTTCTTGATCCTATTGTATGGTAGTCACACGTACCTTTCCAGGACGGTGAGTCAACAGTGATCTTTCGCCGCCTTCTTCATATCGATTTCGCCATCTTCTTACTTGTCTTCTCTAAAATTACAAATAAAACTAGTCTTATACAAATCCAGTTAAAAAACGTGCAAAAAATGCAAGCAAAAATAATATGATCAAACTATGTAGTATACATACGTAACAAAATTACTTACCGATAGGTTACATCGACGGGACACTTCACTTGTTGAAAGTCCACTATTCAATAAACCAAGAATAATTCCCCTTTGCTATAACTAACTATCCGCTTTAAGCGACGGGGCATTTTTTTTTATTAAAATACAACTTCACAATATAGTTACGACAAAGTCAAGACGGATTATAACTGAATATTTAATAATAATATGTTCTATTTATATCCTATTTTCACAAAACAATTTTAAATTCCATTGTTACTTGTTACTTGAATGGTGTTGCAAATTAATTGACTTCCGCTTAACCTTCTTCTAAGAAACCGGAAACGCTAAAAATGTCAATTTAGGTTTTTTTTTAGGAAATCTCAAAATGAAATACAATGCCCACTTGGGCATGGACATGAGAAATTGAATCCTAAAACTTTTATAAACAAAAAAACTAAATTTTTTGTATTGTAATTTAAGGAATACTTTTCAATTTATTGGCTCTATATAGCGCCCTAAGGGAGTTTGGACCTGCTTTGTGTAACATAACAATAGAAAATCTACCTGGCCAGTTTAGCATTTAAAGGGATGTACAAAATTTATATGCATCACTTCGAGGAGGGGCTTTTTCATTGACGCCGGATGTACCAATATCCTTTCAAGATTTTGTTGTTGGGTAAATACATCCAAAAAATTACTGAACAGTTTTACGTGCTTACAAAATTATTAGGATCACAGTTTTTGTATAAAGTTAGTTTCTAAAGAGAAAAGAATTGATTATTAGGTATGGATATAAAAAAAACGGTAATACTATAATGATCGGCTTGAGTAAACGTGAGGCGCGCAATAACTCCCGTATGCTACACACGTCTAAAGAAAAAATTAATGAATTTACGGAATAATTTTTTTAAATGTCGATAGTCTTCGAAACCGGTTCCGTATTCTAGTACGTCACTAGAAGGGATGTTCTTATGATGGTGTAATGAACAATGACCATACAATAAAATACTTAAATAGTATGTTTGTACAAAGCATTCCGTTGCAAACCGTGGCTTATACAGTAGCGGTCAAATTTGTGACTAATTCAACTATTATCAGGGCGAAAATTCATCCATTAAAAATAACGTAAGTGAAAATACCAGGTCAACCTAACTTTATAATAAATTTCACTTTACAATACGTTTTATGAGTTCAGGCGCAACTGGATGGCGGAGCACGACGCAACACCTTAATACCTCCCGCGGGGCCTTGAAATCAAGGTGAGCAACGAAGGATATATCTTGTTTTAATTAAATTATTAAATATTAAATGATTATCTGAAAACGAAGTATTTGCTGTAGAGACATTGTTATTCGGTACGTTGAAAATTTAACTCATCGTTTTTTAACGGTTTAATAAACTATTTTAAATACTTCTATCGATTTAGAGTTTTAATAGATACAGGAAACAACGAACAAGCATGTCATTTATGGTTACTTGTATATAGCAACCATTCACAATTATGTAACCGAAGCACGTCAGTTAACCGGCTTTCATGTATTCACATATTTAAAATTATTTTAAGTTTCGAATCTTCATTTCGGCTATTATATGTTTTTCAATTAATTGACGACGATATTTAATTATGCCCGGTAAACTCACTAATAAATACGAATTGCTAAATATTTTAACTTTGGCTTCTCAAATAATTACAACACAATAATGTGAAATTTCGTAACAATCAACCATCTTAGCCTCCTACCATTTTTATATACAGGGTGGTCTAGACTTTTTTTCTTGGTGGTAGAACAACATAAATGTGACAAAAATACACAAGGTGGGTGCACAGAGCTTTGGATGTGTACATTGAAGAGCAAATTCAGGACCGAGTTCTAGAAGACACGCAGAGTAGTAGCAGGAAACATTCAAGAGAAACCGTCGTGAGTAACACTACAGTTTATGTTTTAATTTTTCAACTTTGACAAAATTGTTTACAACATCTTTCACAATTTTTAACAAATATTACTACTGAGGAAGATAACTCTAAGTGTTATCGAAACGTTTAGATTGTATAATTTAAAATACACCATTAAAGAACAAGATAAGTATTTTATTACGTGTGATAATGGTGAAAGTTTACATTTTCATACTACAGTTTGACTGTTTTACACAAAATAAATTCTACCCTTACCATTTCACAAAAGTTCAAGGCCTTGAACGTAATGTTTAATGCTGCTAGACGAGATTTCCGTCGCTATCTATTAAATTCTGATATTGAACAATATAACTGTTTCAAAACAATCGTATGGATAGACGAATCTCTTTTTACAAGACAAGGTTTACTCCCGAAATTAGAAAGAGAATTGTTCTTTCAGATAAGATAAACGTTTGGACAGCTGTGATCGTTTCTTAGGACCTCACATTTTTTCCAGGAAGTTTAAATGGAGTGGTGTATCTTGACTTTTTGCAAACACGATTTGCCTAAATTTTGGATTTGATTGACCTTGCGCACCGTCAAGATATTTATCAACAAGATGGTGCACCTCCTCACTTTACTAATGACATTCGAGTGATAACAACCCAGCTTGGATAGGCCGCGGTGGTTCAGTACGTTGGCCTGCGAGATCTTCCGATCTGAATCCAATGGATTTATGAAGTCTGAGGAGTACGCAAGTCCTGTAAATAGTGAAGAGTAACTTCTAAACAGGATTTAAGGTGCAACAAAACTTTTAGGAAAAAGCTAAGCCATAAAGTGACTGTTGGAGCAATGCGAAAGATAGTCAGAGCCTGCATAAGAGGAAACGGGGAACATTTCGAAAATAAACTGAAATGAAGCTGTAAACTAGTGAGGTCCGTCTAACATTTATGATTTTGTCTTGTACTTGCATAGGTCCAAAATTAACTGTAACCTTATGTTATAGCTATAATAATAAAAATGTTCATGTGTGTCTTTTTAGTTTGATAGAGTTGAATTATTATTTTTCTCAAACCACGTTCTACACTATTCACTATACTTAAATGGTAACGAATAAAATGTTGTATCCTATTTTCTAAAAGGTTAGATTTTGAAGCATTTTTTTATAGCATTTGTTACTCTCTAGCAATGCTTTTACAGAATTGTGTGTAAAAGTTCTTTTTTTTTAAGAAAACGATAATTTCACGATTCTAATCAATTTAATTGGTGGTTCTGTAGACGCGTCGTAAGCTATCCATCTGTACTTGAAATTTAATGTAGAATACGATGGTAGTATTAAAGTTCGAGAAATGTATCAAAGTATTCCAGAATATCAAATTTTTCTTAATTGTGTGCTTGAGTCACATTTATGTTGTCCTATCACCCAACAAACATTTTACCATTTAACCCTAACCTGTATTACCACAGTTTCGGCCTTACCTGACAAATCATGAGTGACCTCAATTATGGTAAATCCAATTACTAATCAGGATTGAAAACAACTAACATAAAATTAAAATTACCAATCCTCCCTTTTTTTTTTGATTAAGCAATAAGCCAAAAGTATACCAACTAATGTCAAACATAAAATAATATAATTTAGTTCAGATTCCTGTACTTAACATAATCATACCATAAATGTCCAATTGCCATAAATCATAACCAAAATATAGTTCTAAATTTTATTTAAAAAATGTCATCGAAACTTCGGTAAGAGCTTCTTGTTAATTCCAGGTGTAACTTCAGAGTTAACGACCATCGCGTAATCGCCTACTTTATACTCATGAGTCATGATGTAACTTTGTGGTATTTAGCATTAGCGGAGTAAAGTTAGATGTATGCTTTGGAAAAAGTGGCGAGACATATAATTTTGCATTTTTGTATTTGTGAATATATTAGGAATAAGTGTAATGGGGTTTTCGGTGGTGGCAAGTGAAGCGTGCCCTCAACGAGCAACAGTACAAAAGTTAAACTCGTTTGGCAATATGTTATTTTATCTAATTATAATTTGCGGTATTTATTTTATTTCGGTGTCCACTCCTGGATGGTATGCGGATGACGGTTTCGTTGGTACAGGTGTTGAAGCGGGAGCTAATGTCCAGGCAGTCTTTGGGATCAATCCTGAACTTGTACGGTTTCCAAACGGCTGCTCCAGGTCGCTCAGTGGATGAAAAATGCAGGGTACTATCCGGTGGTGGAAGATGGCACCTAAAACAGAATTAATTCGGACGGACGGTGAATAGCAAACAGACAAAGGTCACAGGTCCCTTTTACAAACAAATCTCCTTCAACAATGATTTATAATGAATGAATGATGGCTGTTCAATAAATACGAGCTCTTTCAATCTAATTCAACGGCAGCGGTTAGAATTTATCAGTTATCAGTAGCAAAGAAAATGTTACTCTTAAGTTTTGAAGCAAATCAAACTCTTTCAGATTTAATTATAAACCGAGCATCTATTAAGTCAAATTCAATTTTTGGTATTTTAAACTACTCATTTACCTCATAATAATTCAACTTCGACTGTGCAATAATGTAGTGAGAACGCAAAAGAAAAAGAATCGACCTGGGTAATTCCCATTTAACCTAGGGTCTGGCGGACGCGTCGAGAGTTATTTTAATTAAAATTAAATTAATTAAGAATTCAATACTTATTTCGATATTCAAGAATTACTGGTCATTAAATAACGGTGCGGTTGATATAAAATTTTACCACTTTCTACCAAAAAAAAAACATTGTAAATAGCATACGAAAATTATTTCTTTTCTTCATTATGTAATCGTTAGTTTTAATAAAATTATGGGTTATTCGACACATTCGTTCCTTTTTTTTTTGTCGAGTTCGTTGTATAGTAATTAAAATAAGGGCCCATAAATATGTCACTATATTAAACTTAGGGGAAATGCCGGTCTATGAACTAATAGAGACGGTCGTTAACAAAATCGATATACAAATTACTAATATTGACTTGAAGGAATGTTCAGTACGTAATTGAGTTTTCTTGTGAATAGTGCGTTGAAGGTGAGCATATCTAACTTGAATTATTATTGTACAAATAGAGTATTCAATTTTCTTTGCATTGTTATTGACACCTACATGTAGTGTCATTATGGGTAATTAATTTGCATGTGAGTAAAACAATAATTGCTGTTCTTAAGGATATGATGTATGATTACATGACATGTTAAAGGTACCTTAAGTAGTGTTATGTTAATGTTTACTAAGAAGCGTGCGAATGATGGATGTGACGGTTTGTACTATAATTGCTTGATGCGCGTGGTGATGATGAGTGGTAATTAATGTGCGTTCATACGGGCAGTTTAAATACTGCCGGTCCCGTAACTATTAGGGATGATTAGAACCAGATCGACGTTAGAAGGCCTCCTGTATCTCGTGGGGGTTACGTTCAGGCACAGGGTCAGTATCCACAGTGGCGTACTGACAGGTTAACGGGCCCGTGTTCAAGTTTTCAGAACGGGCCCCAAATATATTATAAGTGCTTATCTTCAAATAACAACACTATATTTTCTACTTTGCAACTTTTATTACGTTCTCAACAAAATATGCACATATTCATAACATCAACTGAACATTAATTTACGATTAAGAAACAATCCTACGTTCAATAAACATTTTTTGAATAAATAATCTTATTAAATACTAATAGCAAATTAATTATAACTTCTTCCTAGCTTTTAACGCAGCAAAAGAAGTTATAAGACTGGATATGTCTAAATTTGCTGCTGTTTCGTTTTCTATAGAAATCATCGCTAAATTAGTAAGTCTTTCTTGTGACATTGTGTTTCGCAAATAATTTTTTATTAGTTTCAATTTTGAGAAAGATCTTTCTGCTGTGGCTACTGTAACAGGCACCGTTAAAAACAATATGCAAGCTGTTATAATTTCTGAAAAACTGCTACAAGACGAAAAATGTTTGATCATAATAAACTTTAGTTCTTCAACCGATTTAATAGCACCTAATTCCTCACGAAAACATTGTCGAAATGATAAGATTTGTCGAGAAATCTCTTCAGAAATATCATTTTCATAAATTTTATGTAACCTTTGACCCATGTCAAAGAGTTCATCATCTGAGCTATTCAACATTATTTCAGAAGTTAATATTTTGAATGTTTCGTTTATTGTACAAACACCTGCAAACCTCTTGTCCAACTGAAAAATAATTATATCCATCACTTTTAAAAAAACATTAATTCTGAAATGATCTTCGCGGGTTTCAATTTGATGATGATTTTTAGTGTCATCAAAAAATATTTTTGAATGAAACTGTCGTTTTTTTAAAAATTCAGTGGGTATTCCCCATTTTTTTGCTAACATGCAAGCTTCTTCTTTGATTTCTTTGTACTTTTCTCGTGTTTCTACCATAGTATGTAAACGGACTTGGCTTGTTTACTGTTAAGTGTATTACTACTAATGAATAATTCTCACTTTGCCCTTTTAGCTCAGTCGGAATTTTGTACTTGCAAAATAAGGATCGGGGTTCGTTATTCAGGCTCTCAACACGTTGAACAAATAGATTACAAAGGTATATATATATATATATATATATATATATATATATATATATATATATATATATATATATATGTATATATCTTTATTCCCTATTTATATTATACGTCTAAAATATGTTATTTAAATTATTTATCTAAGATGTAGATATATATATATATATATATATATATATATATATATATATATATATACATGCAAATGTAAGTCCTTTTCCCCTGCAGGATCGTCAGGTGGACATCCTCCGTCCTGGTGGGTCCCGGAACTAATGGTTAGGTGGTCCTTTGGAGTTTCTGTAATGTAACATTAATAGAAGGTTTGGGGTTTTGACTTTTAGTTTACGTCCTTTGACTGTTTCAATTTATACTGGTTAATTGCCGAAATAAATAAATAATTTTACCTGAATGCGTCCCTGTATAAAATACAGAAGCCAGTAGCAAGATATAAACACGTGCGCGATAAGACACCGAATTCAATACTCTGCCTTTAAAGAAATAATCGATATTTTAAAGCGGTCGGTTATGAGTGTATAAAGGTAATCCAATTTTATACCTGCTTTTCTTGTGAAAATAAACTCCTTCACGTTTACATTCAATTTTTGCCCTTTTTAAATAAATGAAAGCTTTTCTTTTATTTAGGTAGCTGGTGTACGGTAGCGGCGTATTATTTGTTTCCTTTTACGATATGAATTATTTTAGTGTACCGGTTTTTATTTAAATAAAATAAAAACTTTTTGTTATGTTGGCCGATTTTAAAATATAAAACCTTCGTTTTATATTTTAAAGTGAATTTTTCGCGTCTAACGATAATGATTTGAATTATTTAACACGAGATATTATCTGATAGTTTCTGGTTTACAGGTAACAATCTTATTAATTGCCAACGGTGCAACTTACGTTTTTTTCTTGGTGGTGGCGGTGGTGGTGGTTTTTTTTATTTTACAGGCGATAATTTAATACTGACGGACACGTCTAGTTTTTTACGGTTGTTTCTATATTCCTGGAATTAGCGGTGTTTACTAGGTGTTCGGCTTACTCTTCCGACGAGGTTTTAATTACAGGTATTTTGCGGTTGCTGGTACGTTTGTCGAGGTGTGGTTTTTGTGTTGTAGTGTTCGTGTAAATTTGTATAGGTGGATCTCCTTTGTTAGTAATCTGGGCAACCACCCGTTAAACTACGTAAAAGGATCTCCGTCGGTCAATGGAATGTCGGGCAACTACCCTTCAAACTCCACAGTGTAAATGTGTGTCTAGTAATAAAAGAGCATGTCGGGCTTACAACCCTGCATATCCCTATCACCAGGTATCTCAGCTTACGTACTTTCAACGTTACATCTCTGCAACTCTAATCTTTTGACTTCGGTGATGCTATCAAGTCGCGGAGTCGCGATTTCTACTCGGACGGCGGTTACAGGCGGATGGTTTACAACAGGTAGCAGTCGGCGCGAACGCGACGATATATCACACGGTTCTATTCGGATTCTTGATTTCTAATCTAATAATAATTTAATTATTTCCTTACTCTAACAATCTAATCTAATAATAATTTAATTATTTCTTTTTTTCAGCAGCGCGTGCCGCGTTTTTATAAAGAATTCGCGAGGGTGGTTACGAAACTCTGGTGGTGAGATTCCGCAAACCCGTATTGGTGGAAGATGCTCTGACGTATACAAACTTTTAAACGTTTTTGGGATTTACGTCTGGAGGGAGGATGCATGATTAATTATTGTGCAATTTTATGCAACGTTATGAAATATGTTTAACTTTTACTAGAACTTCTACGAATTTTTATAATTGCTTGCACCTGTGCATTTAGCGAGTCACCTTATCTTAATAAATTCCGTGAGTATTATCAGTACTGGTATTTTACTTATCAAATAATTAATCACGACAGGAAAATTTTGAATAAAGGACGGCGTCTTGCTAATAAACTTTAGGAACTAATTAAAAATAATAAAAATTTGAGATATCTGACGGCGTCCCATTACAAGTATTTAAGGTGTTTTTAAATAATTTGGTTGAGTTGCCTATATTTTCGGACTTTCTTTGAAGTACTTTCGAAATAGTATCTACAGACTGCAAAATTTTTGTTTCTAATACAATTAAAAACACGGTTTCAAAATTTTCTAAATTTTTTTTTATTGATTGGGCATCGTCGATTTCGTTTTTTGTTTTGAATGTTAAAATTATTTTAGTGAGTGTTTTTAAAATATTTATAAAATTGAAACGTAAAGCATATAATGCATCATGTCTGGAAGATCATCTTGTAGAAACCAGTCTCTTAAGTTTAATGCTGCTAAATACTAAATACTAATACTAAATTTAAATTATGAGCGGCGCAGTGAACGTAAGGTGCATTTCTAATTTTTTCTGAAATTTTGGCTTGAATGCCATTGTAAATACCACTCATGTTTGCTGCACCGTCATATCCTTGGCCACGAAGTCTATCTAAAGATAGATTGAAATTCGCGATTGCTGTAATTATTTTTTCATATAAAGTATTTGCAGTCTGATTTTCTACTGAAATAAATCCTAAAAATGATTCCTTAATTAAAATGTTTGAAACCATATTATCGGTTTTAATAATTTCAACATATCTAAATACTAAACTAAGCTGATCAGTTTTAGAAATGTCCTGTGTAGTATCAATAATTCTTGAATAAAATGGGCACGCGTTGAATTTATTAATTAGATCAGTTATGACGGATTTTCCAAGTAAATTTATTATTTCATTTTGGATTTTAGGACTTAAATACGTTGTAGATTTCTTAGTTTTACTTTCTTGTAAGTGTTTTAATTCTGGGTCATATTTGGAAAGTAATTTGATAATAGCCAAAAACATTCCAGGATTTTCTAATTCGATTTGTTCATTATGTCCTCTAAATGGCATATTTGTAGATGGAAGTAAACGCACAACACTAATAACTCTTTCAAGAATTTTGCACCAAAAAGATGTTTCTTGGCGAATTATAGATTCGTTTTCAAAATCAATTACTTTATTTAAACGCCATTTATCATAGATTGCGCAGCATTCGTTACGTTCAGAGTGTTGTTCATGTCTATTAATAGTTTGATTTAGATGTATCCAGTCATTAGAACCTAAACTAAGGGAATTTTATTGTTTTGAAAACAACCAACAGGGTTGACAATAACACTTGTTTAGTATTTTAGAGTAGCATAACCACATTCTTTCGGTTTTATAATGTTTAGAATCTTTTTTGTAGTAAAAATTAGAAAAACTTCTATTGCGTGCGCGCGTGCGTGCGTGTGTGTGCGCGTGCGCACACGCGCGTGTGAGGGTGAGCGCGTGTGTGTGGGTGCGCGCGTGCGTGTGTACGTGCGTGCGTGCGTGTGTGTATGAGAGAAAGAGAGAGGGGGAGGAAGAAACAAGATAGAGCAAAAGAGAGGTGTGCATTATCAGCTTCTATTATAGAAAATGTTCATTAGTCTTTACGCCACTAGATGGCGCTAAAATCAATTTTTACTCAAAGGGGCCAGGGCGCATACCCTGATACAAGTCCTCCTTATTATAATGCAATTTTGTATGACGGATCGAAGGCCTACAGCTGTAAGCTTAAGTTAGAACAACATACAATTGCACCAAGGGGGCCACGGTAGGGGCTAAGCTCTACACTTATCTTATAAGGTTGCGAAGCCCTGCACGTGTCGCACAAGAACCTCCTTATTAGAAATACAACGTTTTAGGTAAAAGATCATCCAATAGCATTTGGACATTTTAAAGCAATAGGACCGATAATTTTAATAATATCTTATTAATTATGCAATTTCCAACATTGTATGCGTGTGCATTTGCCTAACCTCCAGGGGTACTGCTATTAATATAGTCAGAAGGGCCTTAATACCATCAAAAATAACCCTAAGACCAACTCAAAGTCCAAGACCTAGGTCCAGATCCAGCCCCCAGCACCAAGACCTGCCCCTCACGTGAGCATGTGCATAAAAGGCTCTAATTAGGGTTGACCTCGAAAAGAAACCATGAGGGTTGAAAATACGCATCCTATACGTGAGCTGTCATAAAATAGGAGTGAAAAAACACGTCCTGCACGTGGGTGTGTAAAAAATAGGGGTGAAAATACACGTCTTATACGTAAGCGAATAAAAATAATTAATTAATAAAAATAAATAAAGATTATCATCATCTTAAAGCTATCAGATTAAGAATTTCCCTCAGGTTAAAAATAATTAATTAATAAAAATAATTAAAGATCATCATCATCTTAAAAGCTATCAGATTAAGAATTTCCCTAGGATAAAAAATAATTAATACAAATAATTAAAGATCATCATCATCTTATAAACGATCAGATTGAGAATCTCCCTAGGATAATTAATTAATAAAAATAATTAAAGATCATCATCTTATATTAATAAAAATAATTAAAAGATCACCATCTCAAAATAAGGGTAAAAAATACGGCCTCATACGTAAGCGTATAAAAAATAAGGGTTGAAAACACGGTCTCACACGTGGATGTGTAAAAATAGGGGTGAAAAAATACGTCCTACACGTAAGCGTGTAAAAATAAGGGTGGAAAATCCGGTCCCCCAACGTGGGCGGTCTTGTGACGTCAAAATCCAAGATGGCGGCGACAGGTGCCCCACACCCTGGGGCATTTGTGACGTAAAAAGTGAAAGTTCAAGTGTCCCAGTACTACTACCACCACTAAAAACAAAAAATACATGTGACTCGCAATATCTATTTTCTACGTACTTACAGTTAGTTATAGATGAGGTTTCAAGAATTGAAAATGTTGATTTTAATTCTGTCTCAGATATATGAGGGAGTTTTATTGTTTCAGAATGGCCACCTATAAAAAAATTGTACTTGTATTCAAATTTACCCTAAAATGATTTTATTTTTGTAATATTTTTGATCACATCAAAAATTTCTAATGAACACGAAATTATTTTCATTTTTCAGCAGCATTAATTTGATTATCTAATCACTTTTTGATTCGAAAATTTATTTTTTAAATTATAACACACAGTAAGAGTATCCTATGAATTTTTATTTAAAAAAAATTTAAAAAAACTAAAAACGCCTCAATTGTCGCTGTCATTGTTTATAATTGAATTATAATTAACGAAAATGCAAGCAGACGATTTTGATATGTGTTTATGCAGTAAGTACCTATAGGTAGAAGATAAAACCAACTTACCAACGATATTATCATTGAGATTTTCTGTAACATTGCTTATTGTAGTGGCTGAGGTCGACGGTTGATCTAAATTTACATTAAGTTCTTTTGCGCTCCTAACTAAAAACTGATTGATTTTTGGTAATTTCGCCTTTTTTTCTTCAGCTTCTAGTTTTGCTTTCCTTTTAGCACTTCCGGACTTATGTTTGTAAAACTGACTCATTTTACAGAATAAAATTAGAGTTAATATCGGTAACATCTATCATCTATTACTATTAGTAATGCACGAATGGGAATGATCGAATAACTGAATGGGAATAAGGATAATTTTGCTTCAAACGAACATTTGGTTTTTATGAGTTTATGCGATTATAGACCGATTTATTGAAATGTGTATATATTAGGTAAGACCCTCCTTCCTCTTACGTATAGAAACAAAAGGAGGCTCTTACAATATCCTATATAACTGGTTAATTAATAATTAGTCACGCTTTTATCAATTCATAATCACCAAATTTCAGGAATCAGTAACTGTTTTACACATCTGTATTATTTAAAATATATAAATTTTTATATAATGCAGATAGATCAATACATTCCGTTGTTATTTCAAACTTATTTGGTCAGCATTCTAGACATTATTACATCCATACATTTTTTATTTCGAAAGTGATTTAATGAACTTTGTTCTCTCTATAATTACAAAATTACATTTATTTCTAAACGGAAGTTGCAGATGACAAAATCATGTTTTAGTATATGTGCGATTGACATGTGTTTCTTTTACATAAACTTTCCATTCACAAATATAACGGTTCATGGTCAAACTTCCATTATTTAAAATGAAATTCTAAGAGATGGATCAATTAATTTATAAGAACGGTGTTAGTTTTTAATTATTTTGTTAGTTTGAGACTCTCTTAATTATATTTATAGGGTTTCAAATTCTATTTTTGATGCTTTGGTGTACTTCCCAGGTGGAACATCAACATTGGTCAAATATTGGCGCGATATGTTAGCAATCTTGGATAAATATGGAATATACTTATTGGCCCAAGTTAACGATGTTAAGATTTTGCAATAATGGACAAATGTTGAGTTCCAATATTAGCTACATAACCTTTACCAACATTGTGCCAATCTTAACATACAGAATTGGGCCAATGTTTAAGAACAATAGTGGCCAAGTAGCATTTATCAACATTGTGCAAATCACAACAAACCAAATTGCACCAACATTGCAGAACAACATTGATAAAATGATAGCAGATAATATTAGTGGTTGATAGGGTTACCATATTGGCATCATATGAAATTGAAATATCGCACCGACGTAAATTATTTAGATAGCACCCATATTGCAGATTGACATTGGCTCCATCTGTTTTTAAACATTGGTGTATGATATTATTGCAACATTGGCACCACATAGAGTAGAAACATCGGATTGATATTGGTTCAATCTTTTTTTCAATATTAGTACATGATATTATTGCAACATTGGCATCACATAAAGTACAAACATCAAACCAATGTCGATAAATTCAGATAGTAGGTACACATATTGGAGGTTGATATTGGTTCAATCTTTTCTTGGATGAATGTTGAATTACTCATGTTGACCTAAGGTGTTACATTGGGGCTAATACCAGGATTTATAGAGGCGAGCAGACACATAAAAGCAATCTGTGAAGTAAAAATGTAACAAGTTTTATTATTATCAACTAAGTACATTACAATTTATTAATGTGAATTCATAGACACATTATCCACTGCAATTGTAGGAGTATGAATTTGTCTGTTTTCCATTATTCTTTTGTAAACCCGTGCCAGTGGCCGAGTTCTATTTCGTAACAAATTTTTAAGTTGGTCAAGATATGTTTCAAAGGGGAAACAGTTAAAATCATTCACGCTGTAATTATTAGAAACTGCCTCTTCCGCAAGATGAAGAAGACAATGAGTACTGTAAATCGGTTCTAGGTTTGGATACAATAAAACGGAGTCACTGACAAATTTATGTGTCAACGTGATGGCTATTCTGTCAAGGTTTTGTGAAGACACATCCCGACATACAATTTTCATTGCAACATGAAAGCATAAAAAATGGTTGAATTTATTTAATTTTATCTAAAGAATGTGGTTTATTATTTCCTCTAAACAAGGCAACAACGAACGGCGCAGTTTTTAATAAAAAATTTTCCCAATATCGGCCAAAATTGTGATCTGGTGCTTTTATGAATAGGCAAGCCATCAACGTTGCAAACTAATTCAATATGAGGGTTATGTGACGAAAGAACAAAGGATTTAATTTCGTCATTTGACAGTTGATGTTTTATTCCACTTTCAATGCCAAAATAGAAAAATTCACCAGGCGACTGATCAGCAGAGAGTATCACTTTATTATTCAACCGTCGTTTGGTTTTTAACAAAGTTTTACTGCTCTTAGGTAATTCGGGATAGAAAGGTTGTTAACTTATCAAAAAAGAAGTTAGTTGCTTATGATTGACATTGTAAGAGAGAACCCACATTTTGAGAATTTCTGCTAGAGTAGGTTGATGTGCACTTTTCTGAAATGTGATATTTGGTTGAGGTGCACTATCATGTAACTTTTGAGAACTGTCAGGTACTTCTGACAAAATATTGTGTGTCAGGAATGAAACATCATTATCAAAAACAGGCGCAGAATATAAACAGGGGAATACATAAGAATTAGACTCGTTTCTATTGTTCAATGAGCCAGATTCCACTTCAACTTCTTCTTTAATCTCAGGACCGAGCAAGAAATTTGATTTTGTAACGATCTCTTCACAAACATTGATTTTTCAAAACCTCGACATATTAAAATGCTATCGATTAATAAATATTATGTACACCCTAATCCCTTCACGATGCCCTGCAGTTGCCAGTGATGTGCTAATTCAGCGACTGACTTCGGAAGCACTTGGATATAAAACTCGCACACCCTCTGTAAATAAAAAAATGTTACACTATATTCATTGACATGGTAAGCAAATTACCTATGACGGCTTTAAATAGTCGTAAGGCAGAGACATTTCTTTTTCCTTTTCTCCCAAAGGCTGAAAAGAGAAGACTCAGTTCTTTTGTCATCAACCTCTTCATAATCTGGTGGCTTTCTTTATGGTGTGTTTTTCGTGTTGTTTAGGTCATAAAACGTCGAGAAATGAAAAAAAAAATGTTCGAAAATTTAAACTGATTATATAGCGTTCTCTTTATACGTAAGTATATGAGAAAGCAATACATATCTTTTGGGTTTTTAATCGTGTTTTTTTCTAACATCGCGCTATTCCTTTGCGGGGTAGGCAAAACAATCCCTGCCTCTTGTTTATTTTCCATTTGCATGTTTCTCCATGCTTTCCTATCCCTGCATACTTCCCTAGTTTCCGCAACATCCATACATCCTCTGATATGCCCTTTTATTTTTGAAAGCCCGTATCTTTCCTTTATCATACAGTTTACAGCTTAATAACTTGAAAAAGGTAATAAGAAAATCTCAGATTAAAAACGTTTTGGCATCATATACAGAGAGGATATAAAGTAAGACGCCCCCATATTTCTAAAATCATTGGATTTGGGAATATAGTAAACAATAGGTTTACGGATTTTTAAGCAGTTTTGATAACTTCAGCATTCGAGGTGGCGTGCATTTTTTTAATGGAATGGGAGGTTAAACTTACGTTCATTCGAAAGGTATTTCAATGTAGTATACTTTCCTAGAATATTTTTGAATTATTTAAATTTTCCTAGAAGTTATTGCCATTTGAACAATAAAAACTGTTTGTATTAATTAACAATACTTTACTTATTAACTTAATTTACAACAAAGTAATTTCTCAATGTGATCACCTTGTACCTAGTGATATAAATAAAGCCTGTGTATCATTTCATTTCTAGTGGAATATTTTGCCTTAATTCTTCTAAATCGTTTGGCCTGGTAGCAAAAACATTCGATTTCAAATCAAGTGGCGTCAAATCGAGTGAACGGGCTGGCCACTCAATTGGATCTTTGTGACATATCCACCTGTTTGAAAAAATCCTGCACCGGTCGAAAATCGTTGAGAAGAGCGTCATCTTGTTGAAACCTTACCTCCTCAGTGCCTTCATAAAACTCTTCTGGATTGTCCTCCACTACTTGTTGAATTGTTGCTATGAATTATTTTGCAACAATTGTAAATACAATTGGGCCGTTTTGTTCAATAAAAATACACCAATAGTATGGTCGTGAAGAATGCCAGCCTAAACATTTAACTTTTGTTGATACTGCGTGGCAGTCTTCCCAAATCCATAATGAGTTGGTATCACCCCAATACCGCAAATTTTGTTTATGTACCTCCCCGTTCAATAAAAAGGTGCTCTGAAGCACAAGAAATTCAAGAATAAAAGCCCGGCAATTGTGATTTGGGTAATTTTTTCTGCGAATTCATTTCTTCGATCAGAATCAACTTCATTTAGTTCATGAACCAATTTCTATTTTGTAAGGGTGGCACTTGGCCTGATGAAGAACTTTGTCAACTGTTTTTTTTACAAACTGCTTGGTTTTCAGCGATAACGCGCATTGGAAGATTAGGATTTTCAACAATTTCAGTTAAAATGTTAATTTTTTTATTCTCAGAAATTGGGGGCCTATTTAACCTGCGCTTATTTTGAAGTGATCCAGTTCTTAAAACTTCATTACCAATTTCCTTATGACAAACACGATTTTCTGGGTTTGCCTCATTGAAAATACGTTCCGTTGCATGGTACTTTCCATTATTATCAAAGAATCATGAGATTAATTGTATTTTTTCTTCCAGACTTCGTGGCATTTTATAATTTTCAAACTTTTTTTAATATTAAAAAACAAAGTAAGTTTGACAGTCAACTATTTGTTTTAAACTTGATTGCAAAGTCTTCTTTGTAAAAATTATGTACCCAAAAGAAATAAAAATTTGAATGGCTATAACTTCAAGAAACATAAATAATATACGAATATTCTAGGGGGTGTACTGCATTGAAATAACTTTCGAATGAGCCTAATTTCAACCCCGTCATTCAACAAAAATGGCGTCACCTGGAATATTGACGTTATCAAAACAGTTAAAAAAATTCGTAAACCTGTCGTTAACTATATTCCCAAAATTTCGTTTTTATATCTCCAGTGGTTTAAGAAATGGGGAGGGGGGGGCTTACTTTACATCCTCTCTGTATAGTTGAAATTAAGATAAGATATAATAACGATTATAGGTCTTAAATATTAAGGGAAAATTATTTCTTTATTGCATTTGTAATTTAACTAGATATTTAATAAAATATTGATTACATTTTGTTAAATTTGTTTGATTGTTATATTTTTGTTAGCATTCTTATTTACTTATTTAGTTTGCTCCAGACATTTGAATATAAGCTAAAAAATAGGTTTAGTTCAGTATTTAATTACTTTAAAAACTTTTGCAATTATTTTAACTATTACTTAGTATGTATTTCCAGTACACTATAATGGTTTTTTGATTACGTCGCTATTTTTTTAATTACAGTTTCATAATGTTATAGTAATAAACTATTAATTTAGTTTCACGAGTGCCATTACCAACACATTTTTATGGTAATAGACATGATGATTTTATCAATTATGATGAATTTTCTTCTTGCAGACATTCACCATAATTTAGTCTCGAAACTTTCGAAATCAAATTATCATCTGTCAACACGTGTGAAATCTACATTTGTCTTGACTAAAAATTCCACTTTTTTAGTTATGGTGTATGTCACCTGAAAATGTTAATATCTAACCAACTGTTACAAAGTAGGAAGAAGGAAGTGTTCAACATTCATTTACCTTTATTACCCGCATCAAGTTAGCAATAGGCAGATGTTTGTTAAGTAAATTGTGGAATGAATTTATACTTTTTGGTGGAATTTCATATAAATGAACGTACTTAATCCTATCGTATATCATCATATATTGGTGGTGTTAAAATATTTTCATAATTTTGAAAAAGTACTTTGTACTTTGACTAAAATTGAAGCTAAAGACAAAATTTATAACTGTACCCTCATCCCGTTTTGAAATTACGTAATTTCGAAGAATCCGAGTACTTCATGCACCTCATAGTAATAGCGGCGTTCACACGTAGACTCAATCACACATTCTAGGAACAAGTGAGTCGCGAGTTCTGGACAGAGGATTGGATCGTGCCGCGCTAAGATCGTTACATTAGAAATTGACAAGGTTTTGTCCTTTACTCTTTCTAGTATCCCTCGCGATCGGCATGGCGTTTGGATTATCTGGTAAACTTGAAATATTTTTGTTGAGACTTTACGTTATTTAATGATAACTTTCAATTCGAAGGATGGATATTGGTGAGAAAAGAGTTATTGTCATCGCCGCTATGTATACTTACAGCAAAATTTTACAAAACAAGTGCAAATAGCGTTATACAGGGTGAGGCATCTAAGCTCCGTCGGTTTGTATACGAAAAATGGTAAAATATTTTTGAAATCTTTTTTTTAATTATCGTGTAGGTTCATTAGGAGCACGTTTTAAAATTATTTTCGAATATGCAGGGTGGTCCATAAAAATTTTACGCATATTTCGATTCTGTGGAATAAATAAAGGTCACTTACTGTTATAGTCCCTATACCTAAGTCCACCTGTTGCCGAGATATTTCATTAGGTATTTGTGAGAATGTAGATCGAAATTCAAAAGAACTTTCTGTTTTACGTACTCGAGGATTTTTTTTCAAATGTTTTTCATTGTTTACTGAAACTTTAAAATCCACCGAAGTTATTATCACAAATTTATACCGGGTGTATAAAAACTCAGTTACTATTTTGACCAACATTAAAGCCAATTAACTTCCTTATTTTAAATGGAACACCCCGTATTTATCACTATATTTTTATTCTAATTTTAATTCCCTACAAAACTGTATTAGGGTTCCCTATACCTATCTCTTTCAGATTTTTTGGAATTTAGGATATTCTAATTTAATCATTAATTTTGTCATTTTTTACTCGATTTTTTATGAGCAGGTTTTGATGAAAAGCTTTTATTGCTCGAGATAATCCAACCGTTTGACTAGGCTTTCCTTAACAATGACTGAAAGATGTTAATAACTGAGTAAATAGCAAAAACATTGTTTTATTGAACAAACACAGCTTAACAATGACTGAAAGACGTTAATAACTGGGTAAATAACAAAAACATCCAGTGCTTCGAAAAACTTGCAATAATTTCTCTAATGAACGCCTGTCGGGATGACGCCTATCAGGATCATTTGTGCGTAAACCCTAGATGCTAGCAAGCAATTATCATTGCATTTCCCAATTACTAAGATCATGTCGCACTTTTCAATTCGAGAATAGCAAGTCATTTTAAATAGTAGGTACCCACCTAATAAAACTTATTCTCAAAGTTGATTAGCTAAAATGATTTAACCATTGAGTAAAAAATCATTACTCAATGATTTAACTTTAACACGAACTATGACTTTTCAATAAATTCATTTATTTTATGTGACAGTAAGATCGTCAAAGCCTGCTTTTCAAGAACTGCATGAAATTATTATTGGAATAGAAAATCCTACATTACAAAAAATCTGTAAGAAATAGGTATAGGGAACCCTAATACAGTTTTGTAGGGAATTAAAATTAGAATAAAAATATAGTGATAAATACGGGGTGTTCCATTTAAAATAAGGAAGTTAATTGGCTTTAATGTTGGTCAAAATAGTAACTGAGTTTTTATACACCCAGTATAAATTTGTGATAATAACTTCGATGGATTTTAAAGTTTGATGCTTTCAGTAAACAATGAAAAACATATGAAAAAAATTCCTCGAGTACGTAAAACAGAAAGTTCTTTTGAATTTCGATCTACATTCTCACAAATAGTGAAATATCTCGACAACAGGTGGAGTTAGGTATAGGGACTATAACAGTAAGTGACCTTTATTTAGTCCACAGAATCGAAATATGCCATCATATACAGGGTGTTCCATTTAAATTTTCATAACTTTGATGCGTAAAATTTTTATGGACCACCCTGCATATTCGAAAATAATTTTAAAACGTGCTCCTAATGAACCTACACGATAGTAAAAAAAAAGATTTCAAAAATATTTTACCATTTTTCGTATACAAACCGACGGAGCTTAGATGCCTCACCCTGTATAAGGACATAATGGGTTAAAAAATGGAAAAAAGATCGGAATCTATACGGTCATATGCCACTGTTTCAGGAACTGAAAGAAAATTATCCTGATGATTACAGAAATTATCTAAGAATTGATTCCCAAAAATTTGATAAATTATTGGCAATGATTGCACCTAAGGTTATGAAACAGGATACAGTGATGAGGCAGAGCATCCCACCAGAGGAGCGATTAGCGGCAACAGGACTTAAAATTCAGTACGGGAATTGGCGCTTCGACTCTGTGATCCTATTCCAGAAACTTGTCAAGCCACATACGAATCCTTGAAAGATGAATACATGAAGGTAAGTTATATTAGTAGTAAACGTATTGTTTACCATTATCTATAATAAAACGAACAAATTACTTTACATGTTTGATAATCAAGACCCTTTAATTTCGAATTAGTGGCATAAATAAGTTGAAAAATAACTTATGATTATGAAAATAAACTTTCTTTCAATAACAAAAATACAAAAAAAAAAACAACGTAACTTAACTTTTCAATAATTATTACTCGAGTTTGGATATTAATTATTGCTTATGAAATCATTGGATCTCTCGTAGAACAATGTAGCAGTAGGTCTGGACCCATCTAAATCCAGAATGAGCTGGGTGTGGGAATTACCTGCAGCTGCGTGCTGCGGAAATTCATTGGATTAATCCAAGGAATTATTAATTACTATATTTTGCGAAAATTGTCTCAACCCTACTGTCTGCAAAACGTCTCCAGAAGTATATGAAAATGCACTAGGTGGACGTGAAGTGCTACTGCTGTAACTGTGTGAGAAGTGGCACTTTGTCAGGTCCGTCAGATAGACTGGTTTTATATGTTAACGTGCCTAATAATCCCATTGTCAATACTTGATTGATAATACTTTCACAAAATATTGCTTGAGTCGGTTCCATCCTGTGCAATTTTTTTGCAATGCTAACTGCTACAGCATCAAACTCTGTGAGAGGCAAACTTCTTTGAGAGCCCAATGCTGTTTTGCATAAATCAAAAAATTCGTTTGTTTGCGCTGAGGCATTCGGCTTTTCCTTACCTCTTTGATAATACTTCTTTTTCGACGTACAAGTAGTATTTTGCGCAATCTGAAAAAGTTTTAGTTTAATTAGTGCTTTTATTTCCAGTTCCCTACTAGCAAAGAGGAGTGGATGGATATTGCAACAGGATTTCAGAATAGATGGCAATTTATAAATTGTGGCGGTGCCTTGGATGGAAAGCATATTAGAATTGTGGCTCCACCTAATTCAGGAGCTGAATATTGCAATTTCTATTCAAATGTTTTAATGGCTTTAGTGAATTCAAAGTACGAATTCATTTTTGTTGTTGTGGGGAAAAATGGTAGACTTTCAGATGGCGGCGTGATTGAATATACCGAGTTTTACAGGAAGTTACTGAAGTCGAAACTAAATTTACCAGATAAAACTGAAACATCAAATAATTTATCCTATGTGTTCCTTGGAGACGAAGCGTTTTCTCTACATGAACATTTCCTCAAACCATTTCCACAAAAGGACCTGAATTACCAGAAACGAATCTTTAATTATAGATTATCCCGAGCTAGGAACGTGTCAGAAAATGCATTTGGCCAAATTGCAGCTAAATTCAGAATTCTACACACGGAAATAAACATGGCTCCAACTAAATAATATATGTAGTATTGGCTATTTGCACACTACATAATTTTTTGTTGAAACTAAAAACGCCATATGCAACTAAGTCAATGTTTGATAATTATAATACTGATGGCCATGTTCAAATGGGGGACTGGAGAAACGAAAGTGTGCAACTGACTAGTCTTCAGTCAAAAGAGGTCCGTGAAGCTTATACGAATTATTTCAATGAGAATGGACGGATATAATTTCAAGACAAAGTGCTTCAGAAAGGAAAAGCATAGAATACGAAATAATGTAATGCGCTTCTCATAGTCGTTAACTTTTTTTGAATAAAATAGGTACTACTTAATTGGCTAATTTATTTGATCAAAAATAAATACTGTATAAACTTACTTGTGAGCTTTCAATATTTTCCTTTATTTCCAATGGAGGTACAGGCTGGTCCTGTTTAGAATCTTGCTCTAGCTCCTCCACAATATTATCAGTGTCTATATTACTTATACTTTTTAACTCTTCTACCTTTTTTACTTCCTTTCGAAATGATCCTCGTAAGCTCTGAATTTTTTAACCACAAGATCGCGATTTGCTTGATAAAATACTTTTACACAGCTTCACCAATTTTTCGTATGCTTCGTTCTTCAAACTTTTGTTCGTGTATTCTTTTGAACAGATTTTCCACAAACACGTGTGACTCTTATATTCTTCTAGGAAGTTCACCATGAAATCTTTCGTCCAGTATCGGGTGTCAGCCATTTTACTAAACAAAAACGCTGCGCGCCAACAATGTAGGTACACAAATTTGACCGGACTGCGCATCATGCATTCTTAGCATTTGCATGTCTCACCGTTCACACACACACACACACACACACACTCACACACGCGCACGCGCACACGCACACACACACACACACACACACACACACACACACACACACACACACACACACACACACACAACACACACGCACACGCCACGCGCACGCGCACGCGCACACGCACACACACACACACACACACACACACACACACACACACACACACACACACACACACCCGCGCAATCACGCGCGATTGGAACGGGACGTTTCAAGGAGTGATTTCGTTTACATGTGAACTCCGCTAATGAATGGGTTTTTATTTCTTTAATTTTTTATGTAGAAACGGTTCACTAGAAATCGTATAATCGCGAATAAAAATGTACAGGGTGGCCAACTAAGAATGCGAGGTACTGTATCTGGGAAACTATCCATCGTAGAGGCTTGCGCAACTAAAGGTTATTATTAAAACGGCCAATACAAAAACCTGGAAAATATTTTCAAGTTTCTGAAATGGTCGCTAGGGGGCGTAACTGCAATCTTGAATCTAAAAAAGTGATGTTTTTGTGAATTCTGCTATATTAACCTAATAAAAAAATAACTGATCTTTAAAGTCGAGGATAATCTGAACTTTTTTTGTTTGGCACTTTTACAAAAGTGGTGGAGGGTATTCAAAGGTTTCTTTAATTAACACCCTGTATCTTCGAAACGGCTAAGCCGATTTTAACAAACTTGGGTTCATTGAAATGAGCTATTCTTGAGCTACAAATGTTAAAATATTTGAAGTGTTGTTAGTTTCACAGAGGGCTTTGTTTGACATTCCGACAGAAATGGTTAATTTTCGCAAAAAAAATTAAATTCATTGGTATGACTTTTTTTCATGAACAAGTAGCTAAATGATGCCTAAACAAGCTCGCAAAAACCGCATCTCGATATCTTGTTCCTAACCTAAAATATCGGCAAAAGAAAACTTTATACGAAAATCCCTTAAATTTTTATTTTTTTTAACTATATTTTTCTGGAATTGTTTCTATTATGTAAGTTGTGGCCCTAAAAAGGACCGATTTAAAGGAAGAAGGTTTTTAATGCCCCCGTAAATGCTCGAAATGCTGACCATCACGCACGAAGTAATTTCCAAGCGGGAAATTATTGTTGCCAGTAAAGTCCTTTAGAAATAAGAAAAATTTACAACAGCGTTCAACAACCCTTTCAATTCGTTGCTGATGGTAAAATATTTTTTTTAAGGAACCGCCGGAGGTAGAGTTTGGTTTCTTTTTTTTTGATACCGCGCAGCATAAACTCTTGCAACAACAGTTAAATTCTTCATGCATTCAAAATATACAGCGGGCATATCAAATGTCATTTCATTTGTTAATGGCATTTTGAAATCAACGGCTCCTTAATCAAACACGAAAAACTTTAATGAAGCTAATATTAGTTTGACGCAAAGCAATATTTAGAGTGGCAATTGTTTTGTCTTATTTTTGGTATTTCAAGACCTACTTCTTGTTACTAGACTGTTATTCTGTCTATATTGAACAGTACGGGTGACAATTGGAACATTGGGGACGTCATTAGTTCTTCAGTATTAGGGTTGTTTCACACCATTTTTCTATAACATCGGTCCTTTTTTATCCACATTAAATTAAAGATACGCCCCCCAGGGGACATTTAATATATTAAATTTCATTCCTTTAATGTTTTAATAGTTGAAAAATCTGGAACACTGGAACTGTGGTAGGATTTGTAACAAACAAAATACACCCACGTACTACACAAAATTACAAAACTCCGAACGCGTTTCATCATCAGTACCATCAGCGAGTAACGTTTCGTTGCTTATCTGATGAAAGTTATTAAAGTTTAATAAGTTCTGAGTAGCCTAAAGAATTTTTTTGTTTTTAAAGATCTCTAAACTTTCATAACAATCAAGTTCGTCTTATTACTAACATGTTTGATTAAGAATACCTTATCTACTACATAATTTTTATCAAACATATGTAGGGCTACGGCAGCCTTGTCCCAACGTTTATATTTTGTATATGTTCTTTAAAGCGAATCTTGATAGGTCGTTTAGTTTGCCCCACATATATTTGTTCACAATTTTTACAATTAATTTTATAAATTCCCAACCTATCCTGCTTACCCACTTTAGATTTTGGATTTGCAAACTATTATCTGAAGTAGTGACTGTTTTCAAATTCATTTTGGAAAATATTTTAGATAGATCTTTTGGACAGTTTGGATTTGTTCTCTAGCGTTACCTAATGTAGTTACGTTCTTAACCCTTACCCTATGTGATTTTCCTAACTATATTCATGACCACTTCATCAGAAAACCCCGTGTATGCAGCAATTTCTTTAATAGTGCGCAATTTTTTATTGTAGTTTTGAACTGAAAGAGGAAAATTAAGCAATCTATGAACCAAAAAGTTAAAAGCCACGAGTTTATGCTGTCTACAGTGATTTGAGTCGTTGGTTATTAATATTTTAGTCCTAGTTTCCTTACGATAAATAACTATATCTAGTTTACTACCATTTCTTCTAACCAGAGTATCAAGGAACGGGAGACTGTCGTATGCCTCTATCTCAAAGGTAAATTTCATTACCGGAAATTTAGAGTTTGTACAATGTTTTCAACATTAAAAATTTTAGTATTATGGATGGCAAATACATCATTCACGTATCTAATCCAAACTCTAGAAAAATAAGGTAAATCGCGTTTTAAGTCTGTCTCAAATTTACCCATGAATAGATTGACCATAAACGGAGATAACACTATTGCCTATTGTCATACAATGTTCTTGCTGTAAAATTGATGGTTTATTTTGAAAAGGTTTGTTTCATACACAAATCTGCTAATGTAAGAAAATCTTCTACTTCCCTGTGGTCCAAATGGTTTTGTTTTAAAGCACCTTCTAAATAAACTAAAATTTGATCTATTGGAACGCTCGGAAACAGTGAACAAACGTCGAATGAAACTAAAATTTTATCTTCTGTAAGTCCACTGTTTATAATCTTATAATGAATTTGACACATTGATTCAGACTTAGTCTTCATAACTTCAGGAATCGATAGAACACGTGAAGATAATGGGCATTTGTCCTATGAACTATTGCCCTAAAACGCTTTCTTAACAGAGATAAATGGCGTCAAATTTGTTTTAATATTCTTCTTAATATTTCCTAAACGGAAATAGGAAATTTGGCGCACCAGATAGGCGATGATCATTTTTTGCAGCGATTTTGGCGCAATTGGTATACCGATTAATATTTTTTAAGCCGGCGCGCACCTTTCTACCCATCCGAATTTTTTTTATTACGTCTCTGATTAAATTCAATCTTATAACGGGCTTTCCCAGTTCTTTACCAACAAATTTTAATTTTTATGCACTGGTTTTTGAGTTTTCGGCCAAACTTTGTAACAACCTTGTGCATACAATGGGGTGATATTTGTAAACTGACCTTCTGCAAAATTGTAGGGTCATTTAGGAGTATGAGTAGTCAAGAACATCAAAAATTTAATTAACAAATAAAAAATCAAAAATTAGGTATTACACCAACTTCCCGAAATGCATTCCCCCTGCTTCTATCCACGTGTGATACCGATGAATTAAAGAATTAATCGCAACCGCAATTTGGACACGATTATTATTTAGGTCACGGCATCCATTCTGTATTCTTTCAATTAGTTCCTCATGGGTATCTACTGATACAATATGCCTTTGACATGACTCCAACCAAAATAGTCCACTGGATTCAAATCGGGTGGTGACCGAGCAACCGGCCCTTCGCCGGGAATCCAATTAAAGTTATTGTTCCCGACACATCCGATCCATCAATGATAATAATTTTCATCCAACCACTACCGAACTTGTCGCCCATAATACGCTGGGGAACCATCCAATTGGATCTAATTTTCCTGGTGAAAATTTAAAGGAACATCGTTAAGCAAGTCCTGAAGCGAATTTTCCAGAAAATTACGAAATAAATTCGTGTTTAAGCTAGGAGGTAAAAAATGCAGCCCGCCAAGAGTATTTTCTATAACACCAACTCAGATTCCAGATGAAAAGCTCGCCAATGATCATGTTTGAGCGCCCTAAACACTCGCGATTGAGACATTTGGAGCTGCTGTATGTTATTCACATAAAAATTTCCAAGAATTCGGGTATTATTTCTTACATTTCTTGGATTTTGATTTTGTTCATTGAAACCGCATTCAGAAAATCGACGATGTGCATCTACAAAAACTTGTGTTTTTTTGTTTGGAAAATGCGCTCAGTACTTTTCAACTGCTGCGTCAGAATTATCGATTTTCTTGATTTATTACATAGTTTTTTCGTTCGTTAATTAAATGTTTGACATTCTTGACTACTCATACTCCTAACTCCTAAATGACCCTAGAATTTTGCGGAAGGTCAGTTTAGAAATGTCGCTCCATTGTATGCACAAGGTCGTTACAAAGTTTAGCCAAAACTCAAGAACAAGTGCTTAAAAATAAAAATTTGTTGGTAAGAGCTCGCTCAGGTAGTTTATACTAATAGTAGGTTCGATATGGCATTTTGTCTTTTCATCGTAAATTACTAATTTTGGAAGTACTTGCTCTTCTCTGGTGTCACACGAATAAGATACATAACTAGTTTTTAGAAAATTAATAGATAAACCATTTTTTTTATTACTCGTAAATCCTGATCAGCCGATGCAGGTATTCTCTCCTAGTAATTACCAGAGTAGTGTTATCAGAAAATGCAGATATTACGCTTTGTATATTAAGGATTAGTAATTCATTAATGTATAATGTGAATAAAATAGGTCCCAGGACAGTACCGTGAGGGATCACCACTACGTAACGGTCGAGTTTCACTTATATGATCATCAGTTTTTACACATTGACTGCAGTCTTCCAAATAGATTTTTATTAAATGTAGAGAAACTTCACGAAAGCCATAGTTTTCGAAAGTATTCAGTAGAATTTTATGATTTATGGTATCAAACGTTTTGACTAGATTTAAGAAAATAAAATTTTACCTTTATCGATTTCTGGCGATAGGTATATTGTTTATGGAAAGTAACTGCAATTTTAGTTGATACATCCTCTCTAACGCCAAATTATCTTTCCGAACTTATTCCGTGTAAGTTTAGAAACTTTAAAACTCTATTCTTAATTGAAATCAGCCGATAGTAATTTAAGTTTTCTTTTTTAAATAAGGGTTTATACAACATCTAATTTCAACATATTGTTATATGAGTGAGAAAGTGGTTCTGTGATCAAATCAATGATAGTATTAGCGGTAATACCATCATCACCTGGTACGATATTGTTTTTGGGTTCTTGAATCAAATTACAAATTTCGTTTTTGTTTGTTGGATATATACCGGTTGTTTCGGGAAGAATACACGTAACTTCAGAAAATGATAGATCTAATCATTTTAACACAACACTTTCATATAAACGTAAGACAACAGTGCTTAGTTTTCGAGCTACAGGTTGTCAAAATTACAAAAAAAGTTGATTTTTGAAATATTTCCAAAACGAAAAAAGGTATTTTTCTCATTCTTGGTATACTAGCTAGGGATATAAATTACATTGGCTTTAGCTTATTCATACGCTTTTATTATGTACAGTGGCGTACAACGGAAGGGGTAGTGCAACCTTTTAATACCTAATTTCTGCGCTAATGGATTAAATTGGATTTTTATCAACTGCTTAGGCAGGTTATTATTCCGTAGTATTTGGAAAAGAACACCAAAACGTGAAAATCAGTGTTTCCTTCTATAAAACAACGAACGTATTTTAAAAATAAAATTTAGCTCATATTATTATGTTGTACCTTTATTTATTTTTTTAAATTAATGCGAATAATATTCTGAGGATTGAACAGTTCAAACTAAAAATAAATAATATAAAACTAACAGTGATATTTATTTTTCCAAAACACCCTACAGCAAATTCTCAAAAATACCACCTCCATTCTCAATACATTTCGTAGCCCGCATATGAATTGCTCTCGTCGTGTTTCTAATTTTATATTTTTCTCGACGAATATGATTAGCAGCATTTTGAATCCTTTCAATTAACTCTTCTCTTGTATGGACCGGCTGTTCGTATAATAACGCATTCCATCCATCCCCAGATTCCATAATTCATTGGATGGAGATCTTGCGATCTTGATGGCCAACTAATCGGTCCACTTCTACCGATCCATGTATCAGGAAAGTTATTATCAAGACGGTGTCTTACTTCTCTTGAAAAGCGGGCAGGAGCACCATCATGATAATTCATTTGCTGACTGATTATGAAGGGAACGTCTTCCAAAACTTCTGGAAGTTCATTTTGTAACAAATGTTAATAAACATGGGCAGTTTGATTTTCTTCAATAATATGAGGACCAATAAAAACATTGTGAAGTACTGCACACCACACATTCACATGAAATCGATATTTAAAATAACTGTTAATACAGCCATGAGGATTCTCATCTGCTTATCTATGAAAATTCCGTGTATTATGTACCCCACATTGAGTCAATTACGATTCGTCGGTATCACGTTATAATGTTATTTATTGTTAATCCAGTTGCAGAAGTTCAATCCCTCAACTGAAGGTCTTGCACATACATATCGATTGGGGCTTGTACCTCGATAGCGCAGTTGGTAGCGCGGTACTCAAGCAAAGTACAGGTCGTAGGTTCAAATCCTACTCGAGGTAAACTTTTTATTTATGTATTTAATAAAATTAATAATAATTTTTAATTACATATTTACCTGTGAACTTATTTGTTCATAACAAAACTTATAATAAATGTACATCATAATTTGATTACATTTTGTTAAACTTGTTCTTTAATTATGACATTTTCACACACAGCATTCGACCCTTAGAGGGTGTTCTGGTTTGTCATCTTGATGGCAGTTTATAATATTTAATTTATTAAGGATCTAGTTATTCCATACTAAAATAGTATTCCATAGTTGGCTTCATACATTTATCAAACTTATGTTTGCTTATGTTTGCGTTTTCACTTTTTCATATTTCATAAATTTGTTCTAACACCTTAAATAATTCTAAACGATTTTACTACTACTGAGGACGATAACTGTAAGTGTTATCGCAACGTATAGATTTGTAAAAATGTAGATATAAGAGTATACACCATTAAAAAGCCCAAAATATAAGTATTTGAATTATGTGTAATAACGATGAACGTTTACATTTTCATACTTATATACAGGGTGGCGTATTAGTGTGACAAAGTCCCATATCAGCTTTATTTAAATAGATACAAAAAAAAATTAAATACAAAAGTTGTAAGATATGTTCTGGTGCATATTCCAAAAATATTTTTAATTATACAGGGTAGATTATAAAAGCTTAGAAGTAGTTTTACATTTTTTTTTAAATAGAAAACCCTATATATTATTGCATATTTAGATTCTACATACAATTTTAGACACATTTTATGTATAATGTCCTATACCTAAGTCTAACCATTTTTGACAAATTTCAAATTTTTTGTCAAAAATGACGTTTGCAGGCCAAAACATAGGTGGAAATCTTTTCTAAACGAAGCCTTTATCAATTAGTTATGGTTGGTTTCCTTGGAAATGGGGACCTACTCTAATGGGCTGTATTGATATTTCTGTAATACATTCATAGAGGGTGATCAAAAATGGACAATAAAAAGTAGATTCAAAAAAAACTATAAAGTCAATTTTTTTTAATGGAAACCCCTTATTTTTTTAATTCTATCTTATTTAGCATTAAAAATAAGGGTGACTTTGTATAAAAGTGTATATTCCAAAAAAATGTAGTTTTTGAAATAATGACAATTTAACATTTTTTTATTGTAAAAAGGCTATACGGCTTTCAAGTTTTGTTGTTAGTTGGCCGTGACGGCTGGGCGCGGCGAAACAAAAAAAATCGAGCACTTCTTTTATTAAACGAACTTAAAGTAAAGACAATATTTTTTTGATTCAACAAATTATGTCCTAATCCTAATCATAAACTCAACACCTCTAATGTAACTAAACCTGTAACTAATTATACAGATAAAAGTACGACTACCTAATAAGTTGTTCGAAATGTCCGCCTCTTTCTTTAATACACAATGCAATACGTCTCTCAAATTCGCTGCTTAAATTTCTACACATTTCAACACTAATGTTTTGAAAACAGTTTCTAATCCTAATCTTCATGTCTTCCTTTGTTGTAGGCGGTATTTTATACACCTGCTCTTTGACGTACCCCCATATGCTAAAGTCCATTTTAGTAAGATCTGGGGATCTAGCAGGCTCTTCCCTCCCAATCCAACATTCTGGATATCTAGCGTTTAAAAAAGTTATCGGACATGTATGATGTACTGGGGCCCCTTCATGAAGAAACCACATTTCTTGTTGCGAATCCTGTGGCACTTGACGCAACAAATTAGGTAGATGGTTTTGCAGAAAGTCTAAGTATACTTCCCCTGTTACTCGTTGATCAAAAAAATATGGTCCAATTACATGATTACCGACAACACCTCCCCAAACATATAAAGACCATCTAGTTTGAGAAGTATATCTTACAAAATGTGGATTTTCGGTAGAATAGTAATGAAAATTGTGTCTATTTACACTTCCGTTTCTGTGAAATGTGGCCTCATCTGTAAATAAAATCAAATGAACAAAATTTCTTTGTTGGTTTATTTTGTTTTGAGCCCTTTGCAAAATTCCAGTCGTCTTTGATAATCTTCAGGAACCAACTCTTGAAGTAGTTGAATGTGATAGGGGTGCATTTTTTGAGACTTCAATATCCGCTGTACCGTACGTCGTTCAACACCAACCTGCTGAGAAATGGGTCGTTGTCCAATATATGGATTTTCGGTAACTGTTAATGGAACATTTAATTGATTTTCCTCAGTCTGTGCACGTTTTTCCCTAGTATTTTTTTCATATAACACATTGCCAGTTCTTTCAAAACTCTCCAAATGCTTTTCAAATGCCCTTCTTTCAGGTTGCCGTCTCTCTGGAAACCGTTGTTGATACAGTCTTCTTGCTAAGAGCGTATTCTTATCACTAGCTCCCAAAACAAAAATCATATCAACCATCTCGGCTTGCGAAAAATTCATTATTTACAATTTTAATTCAAGTTTTAAATCAATTTGCTGTAAAATACACTAATGCATCACACAAATTATCAACTGAGAATAAATAATGACGTTTCTGATGATCTCTATTATTTTTATATGCCACGCCTCGCCGTCATGGCCAACTAACAACAAAACTTGAAAGCCGTATAGCATTTTTACAATAAAAAAATGTTAAATTGTCATTATTTCAAAAACTACAATTTTTTGAAATATACACTGTTATACAAAGTTGCCCTTATTTTTAATGCTAAATAAGAATTAAACAAATAGGGGGTTCCATTTAAAAAAATGACTTTATAGGTTTTTTTTAATCTACTTTTTATTGTCCATTTTTGATCACCCTGTATGAATGTATTACAAAAATGTCAATACAGCCCATTAGAGTAGGTCCCCATTTTCAAGGAAACCAACCATAACCAATTGATAAAGGCTTCGTTTAGAAAAGATTTCCACCCATGTTTTGACCTGCAAACGTCATTTTTGACAAAAAATTTGAAATTTGTCAAAAACGGTAAGACTTAGGTATAGGATATTATACATAAAATGTGTCTAAAATTGTATGTAGAATCTAAATATGAAATAATATATAGGGTTTTCTATTTAAAAAAAAATTCAAATTACTTCTAAGCTTTTATGACCTACCCTGTATATTTAAAAATATTTTTGGGATATGCACCAGAACATATCTTACAACTTTTGTATTTAATTTTTTGTTGTATCTCTTTAAATAAAGGAGATATAGGATTTTGTCATACTAATGCGCCACCCTGTATGTGTTTTAACCACTTTTTATTGCTTGCTTTCACGTTTGACGTTTTGGCGTTTGTAATTTTTAGTGTCTTTTTGAGAATTTTTTTAATTTATTTAATTATTTATAACTTTCAGTCTCGTTTTGTGCGGTTTATATTGTGAAACTGATAATACTCAATTGAAATGATGGTGCTGTCAAAGGTCTTGAAGTTTGAACAATGTGAAAATATAGTATTGTTGTAGTTAAAAATAATTGTATCGTTCTATAAATAAGTTACTATTTATAAATTTTATACAGTACACTTGTTTCATGGATGTAAATTGCAATTTTGAATACATGTGCATGATTTGAAATAGAATGATTTCAAAATATAAATAATATAAAAATTGAATTTCGCGCGCGTGCAGAAAATACTTCCTCTCAAGTTGTATGGGGGCACTATTACGTCTATCACATTTAACTAACGTAGATCGTATTCTATGCATTTAACATTGTATGTCCATTACTAACAATAACTATTATTATTGTTTTAAAGTGTACTCCTCTTTCACTTAACAAATTTTAATTAAAATCTTGTTAATATTGTTAATTTATTTTCTTGCAGGTTGCATTCGTTTGTGTTTGAGATAGAATGGCTTAAAGTTTATGTAAGTAAAATATTGTATTAGTATGAAGTATAATCTATTATAATCTATTTTTTCAAAGCAGAAAAGTTGTAAAAAATTACATTCATAATCAATAGCGAAACATGCAAAAAATAACAAAAGGAGGGCAAAATGATTCAGTTATCAATAATGACCTTTTATCACTTCTGGATTTGTTTATTAATAACAATAAAGCGATAAAAAACTTAAAGCCTAAAGATATAAACAGCACAAATGAATTAACAAGGAATATTCAAGATATTGATAGCGAGGGAATTAAACAGGAGATCAATTCCGAAGAGTTGGTTAATTCAAACGCCCCTAATGCACCACAGGTGGTTGATAATGCTCAAATTTCACCGAAAGACTGCAATTCCAATGAAGAAAATAATAACAATAACAACACAGAAGTAATAACTTGTCTAGCTGCTAAGTCTACTGGTACTTCAAGTATTAGCCATAACTCTATTGTAAAGTTACTACAACAAAATTATAACTTAATTCTGCCTAATAGCGTTTACGAATCGGATGTTTCACCAGTTGTTTCGTTGGATCGTGGTGAAGTTCTTGATTGGTATGCGGATCAGCTAGAAATTTATAGATCAAAATTAGCAATTATGGAAAACAGACAAAAATACCAGGAATCGTTTCCAAGGCGCAGTATTGATTACAAATCTCGCTTGAGAAAACTTAATATAGTACCTATTGTTGATTTTAGTGATTCGGATGACGAATTCTCTACTTCTCGTAAAAACGCAATTACACATAAAATTTTGAGGAAAAACAAGCGTCTGCGGAAAAAGAAACGAGAAGTCTTTAAACTAAACCCATTGTGACTGAAATTACTATGTATTATTATGTAATAAATTCGTATTAAATTGTTTTATTTCTCTTCTGTTAAGTTTACAAAAATTATACATAATTAAACAGGGACCAATTTAGAAAAATATTTAATTCCTTTGGGGTTATGAAATCACCCTTAGTTTACAATATTAATCAACTACGAGGTACGGTGAATACTTCTCGGCCTGACACAGAGATGGCGCTCCAATCAGGAAAAATTTGTTTCCTGTCTGGTTGCACTTGTCATTAGTTCGTATGACAAGTTGCAACTTGTTATCTCAAGTAGTTTGCAGTAGACGTTTTGCGTGTTTTTCGTTAAAATGGATAAACTTGAATATCGTGTGGTCATAAAATTCTTCGTTTTGGATGAATTAACCTCTAAGGAAATTCCTCCGAAGTTGACAAAATTTTACGGGGACTTTGCTCCTTCCATGTCAACCGTTAAAAAGTGCGCAGCTGAATTTAAAGGTGGTCGCACATCCCTCAAAGATGACCCACGTGAAGGACGGCCAAAAACCGCAACTACACCAGAAACCATTGAAAAAGTGCATGATATCGTGTTGGACGATAGGCGAGTAAAGGTGAGTGAGATAGCTGAGACTATGGGTATATCGGAAGAAAGGGTGAGACATCTTGCACAAAGGATTAATGGTGCGAAGGCTCTACGCAAGATGGGTGCCGCATTTGCTGAGTGCTGATCAAAAGCAAATTCGAATTTCGCAGCAATCGTTGGACCGATTCAATAGGGATCCAACCGATTTTGTGCGGCGATTTGTCACAATGGATGCGACATAGGTCCAATACACGCCAGAAACGAAAGAGCAGTCCAAGCAGTGGGTGGAAGCTGATGGTTCAGCGCCAAAGAAAGCGAAATCGATAACATCTGTCGTAAAGGTCATGGCCAGTGTTTTTTTGGGATGCGAAATATATACTACAGGCGAGTATTACTCCAACCTTCACCCACCAGCTGGATGCCAAAATTCGTGAGAAGACGCCTAGCTTGAAGAAGAGAAAAATCAGCTTTCACCAAGACAACGCACCTGCACATAAGGATGCGTGTGCGATGAGGGAACTACCGGATTTGAGGTACGATTTGGTCGGCAATTTCCCCTATTCTCCTAATTTGGCACCCACAGACTTACATCTGTTCCCAAACTTGAAGAAATTTGTTTCTGGGAAGCGTTTCGCATCCAATGAAGAAGTTGAGAGGGCTGTAGATGAATATTTTCACAACCTTTCAGACTCTCACTTCTGAGAAGGAATACTGATGTTGGAAAAACGCTTGACCAAGTGTGTTGAAGTCAAGGGAGATTACGTACAAAAATAACATCATTTTTTAACTGAAAGTCGCAGTCTTTCATTGTCGGGCCGAGAATTTTTCACCTTACCCTCGTAATACATGTCACTACACGTAAGCATTGAAATATGCCCAATACCATTTAAAACCACATCCAATATTTATTGAAGGCGATTGTAATAAAAAATTACTTGATGTAAATTCCAAAGTGATAGGTTATCCCGTGACCTGTCCGCTATCTTGGACTTATGAATGAGTTTACATCCTTTTTTATGTCCTCTTGAAATTTTCCATTACATTAATTGACTATAATGTTTTCGGGGATTGATAAATTTAATTTGTTATTAAAATTAATTATAGGTTTGATTCGCGGTTTGATTATAATAATTAGCGACAGCAGACAGAGAAAATATAATTGCAATAGATATTTTATTTATGGTTTTTATGTAAATTAGGATTTAAAATTGTGTAATTTAGAAGTGAAAAAACAAACAAACAGGAGAAAAGATGAAACTCAAGCTCTACACATGTTGGAGTAGATATACATGTGTTCTCCCACATGGTCCGTTATTCGAATAAAATGTGACCAATCGCTTGTAGGTATTATGCTCACGTAATTTTTGGGTATAACGTCAACGATTCAGATGCGTGATTATTAATTAGACTGTAGCATACGATAAATTCTATGATACGTCACTGTTTGTTACGCTGAAACACGATACAGTCAGTTGGAGTTAGAGGATCGATTCGGTCGTACCTTGTAACAAGCGCTTTATTTGAACCTTTATGAGACACTATTGTCTTGTTACAAATTATAAACCGTTGTGGCGGTAAATATATTCTATCGTTTCCGTGTTATTTTAGTTTGTATTTTTTCATTATTTTATTGGTTTTAATGTAAGTTTTCCATATTAATAAAGTAGTCGTGTACATAAACATATTGATGAACAATCACTACCATTTTGGTTTTAATCTGCGAAACTGCGATAAATAATTACCACCCGCATACTTTAACCTGTTAGGTGTTTTGTGCCAATGACCAATTTAAAGGATTACTACATTCAAGCGTAAATAAGTACTTATATTTAGATCAAAAATCGTAACAAGCAATTCAATAACCTGGTGTAACATTTAGAAAAGTTGGTCGTTGTCTTGTAAGAATATACCGTTTAATTATTACAAGATATTCAAACCGCACAGAATTGTGTCTTGATAACATCGGGTAGTAAGTTGGTAGTAATTTAATTGCCAGTTATTTTTCAAATCTGTATAAATAATAGCGTTTTTGTCATTGCTGGTATGATTTAGCATTGTTGACTAACATTTTCGTCCGCGCAGAGGACAAACTGGGCATAAACTTCAGTTTGTTTTTATTAATGATACCGGGGTTTAACAGAAACATCCAGATGTCATTGAGAAAAGCCTATATTACAACTTTGGGCTGATTCGGAATAGCTACCCACGGTTTTAGCTGCTCAAACTAACCTGTTCTTATTTGTTTTAGATGTACGCTATGAAAAAGAGATACTGTCGCCCTAGCGCAGTTACTAAAACTTTCGCATCATTGCTTGCGGTCAACCCACATTACTTCTAGACTGTTTTAATGATTTTCAAGTGTACTGGATTCATTCGGCTTATTTAGAATTGTTTATGAACTGATTTCTTTATATATCTAATTTATTGCAATTGTACAAATGTAATGTATTAGGTAAGGCGCTGCTTTTATTCACGAACAATTGTGTACGAGTAAATTCGGTTTTTTTTTTGTTCTGGTGTATGTCTAGTTTAAAGTGTATTTTATTGTTACTGTTACCTTATTGCTATCTATTTCATTTTACTGTTTATTTCATTTTTAGAGTAACAACCTGCATTATTATTTTTCTTTTTACTCTATTGTTAACTTAATTAAGTGCCAGCATGATTGGTTGGATAACGGCCACATGTTTGGTGACACGATTTTAATTCTGATTTATTTATGACGCAAGTGTGGGTGTGAATTCACTGTTTCTTTTATTGTGCTTATGCGTGATTAAATTTTTTACACACTTTAACTCTGTTGTATTTGAAAATTGTCTTTTTTTTGTCTCTTTAAAACGTGTAAAATTGCTTGTTGATTTATAATCTGCGCTTTCTTCGATATTCTTTCCCAGTTTTTAATTAACGAATTGAATTATCACTTCGTCATGCTCGTTAATTCTAATTTGAGTAATTTTATGCTATCCCTGCCCGATTAGGATGGAACACAATCTGATCCATTTCTATCTCATATCACGTATCCTACCACTAGACGAATAGTTTCTCTTTTGCAGATTTGTGTTTTGTGCGGAAAGTCAATGTGATTCAATGAAATAATTGAGTAAGATTAGCATTATTGTCAGTAAAGTCAAGATGTCTATCAGCTATTTTTCTAAGAAATTGCATCACTGCGAATAAGTTCAATAATATTCTCTTCTGGTCTTTTAATTATTGAGACTAAATTTTAATTAGGTTTTTAAGGATAAGAGACCGTAGGATACAAGAAAGATCCTTTTGTTAGAATTGATCCAGATGCGGGTTTCATACTAAATATCCTTTTGATGTTATTAACCACCGCGCGCGCCCACACAGCGTACTCGCACACACACTTGTAATACTTGTGGCAACCCAATATTCTTCAATTTCTTCTATTTTATTAATACATAAGTATTTTAATTAAAAAACAATTTCTGATGAGCCCGAATACCTATATAAAATATTAACACATAGTATATAAAATCGTTTTAGTATCTAATTGCTTTATAACTGTTAACTATAATTTTTTTTTTAAATTATTGCAGTTAAGAACATTCAAATTCGAAGGTTTGTTTGTTTTCGAAAAGCGTTTTCATAATTATTTACATAATTCGTTGGAAAGCAAGTGAATCAAAAACAAATCGAGTTGTCTTCTCAAAATAGGAAACCAGTAATTAATTAAGTAAATAATTACCAACGTCCTAAACCCATAAAATTCATTTCTTTCGGCATCTTAGACCCCTCGTGATGACTAATGCCCGAAACTTATACATTTTTAGTCTTGTCCATCAAGACAATGCGTGTGTTAGTTTTTCGAACGAAGTAGGTGTTTACGAGTTTACGGCCAGTGGACCTGTGGGTGAAATAATTAGTGTTGTAACCGGAAATTCATTTTCGCTCATGGCATTTACACATTGTATGATATCCAATTTCCTCTCAATCCAAATCTCCGTAAGAGAGAATTGTCGATTTTTATAAAAAAGTTTAATTAATATTCTGACAAATAATTCTGTTCTGTATTTACACTTTAATTAAAAGGTGTAATAAATAAAGTGAAATGTATTGCCGTGATGTATAAGGACCTTTTTATTGAGTTCTGTAACGTTAGATAGTGGCGGTTAAAGAACCGTGGTAGTATAATACCGATTCTGAATCATTTTACATTGTTGCCATGCCTCAAGGTCATGTGGCGTTGCCAAATTTCACTTTTTTGCATGAAACTTAAAAAAATATTGGTATATTATAATTCCTGGTAATCCAAAAAATTCCAATTCTGAGCTTCTGGTTCTTGTATTGGCTAAATTGAGTCAAACTCTTCAAGGTCAAAATTTATTGGTATATTACGATTCCTAGTAACCTAAAAAATTCAAGTTCTGACCTTTTGGTTCTTGTATTGGCTAAATTGGGTCAAGCTCTTCAATGTCAAAATGTATTGGTATATTACAATTCTTAGTAATCTAAAAATTCAAGATCACGTCCCCTTTTCATTGTTCAAGCAATTCTTAGAATCAAAGTTCATTAATCAGTTTGAACTGTGGGGTTAATTTCTTGAATTGATAGTGGACATGTGAACGTCCAAATTTGTCAAGGGGAATTTTAATTATGATATGTTGACATTAATGCATTCTCTATACTGTTTAAAAAACGAGTGATTGGTTTTTCAATGTATCCATCTTCATATAGCTTTTCCACAATTGATATGTCGTTTATGACACTTGTGTTTCCCGCCAATTTTTCTGCACACAATACCTTGAGATCACGAATTAGTTTGTATATAATTAAAAACTATTATTAATTTTATACTCTAGTAAAGCACAGGTCGTAGGTTCAAATCCTACTCGAGGTAAACTTTTTATTTATGTATTTAATAAAATTAATAACAGTTTTTAATTACATATTTACTTTCGAACTTATTCGTTCATAACAAAAACTTATAATAGTTCATGTATATCATCCAATATTTATATTCAATCGGTCTTTCCGCCCCCTTTAGCTGTGGCAGATGATCATAGCAAGGGTATGATTATTTGTATATACTCTTGCTGGGTCTTTCTCGAATTTGCCCACTGACATCATAATCTCGCCTTGCAACATTCGTAGCTTCTAAAATACTTTTATATTTTTTTCTATCTTTTGAATTTACTAAATTCAACTTGGGTTCATTCATAATAAGCAGACCGTATAAACCTAGAGTCCCTTTATACGTGGCGCCTTTAGTAATCATATGGTTTCCTTTAACTGTAACGGGAGTACTACCAATTGTCTATTTATCTGTTTTGGTATCATATTGGACTCCATAAGTATGATCAATAGCATCTTCAGGATCCCTCATAATACGTTCAACGTATATACGAGGTAATTCATTGTACTGCTCGAGAAATTCTTCATCTGTGATATTAAGAGGTTCTTCTTTTTCCTCTTCCTCACGATTAATCTCTCCTACAACAGATGTGTCTAAGAAAGGTGGTGTACGAAGACCTGGAGGAGGATTTCTTTGACGAAACGGAAGCTGAGCTAGTGGGCTAGTAGCACTTTCGTGAATCACCTAATGATGGTAAAGTGATCCCGGGAGTCCTTTGAATAATCGAACTTGAGCTAGTGGGGGTAGTAGTATGCTTACTTGGAAATATGAACAAGGGTGGTTTTTTTGGGTTTAACGCCAATGGCACCCTTTTTAGGTGTTTTAATTTTTTATCTGAATCGATTTTATTTACTATTTCAGATAGAGATTCTATTAGGGACTTATATGTACTTTCAAATATTCTTTCATTATCAATGTGAGCAGTTTTAATACCGTTGTATTTCTGCTGTAGTATTTTACGATCCTGAATGATTTTTTTCTTTAATATCATCTCCATGTTATACATTGTAGCAAAACGGGTCCACAGAACAGGTACAGGTTTACACTAAATACATAGCTGTTAATACCTAAACGGATCCTTGTTTATGACAATGAAACCAAACGCATCTGCCCAGCACTTTAAACACATCCCGAAACGATTTCATGCTTATGGCGGGACTTATATCATCTTGCTCAAATAATATAATTAGATTCGCATTAACACGAATTAATTGCTTAGGAATTTTACTGGAAGTTTGACCCAAACAGTCAATATCATTATGCCTACACATAGAAAAATATGTCCTTATGTTATTTTACTTTTCACAAGCGATATCGTCGAAAATAAAAATAGAGTTTGATTTTGCACAATTAGACCCAATCATATATATCCTTCATTGGAAGTAAGATTTCCTCTAAAAGTTTGTACTTGTTTTGATTCAATGATTTAGAGTATACCTATACATGTTTAAATTTCAATCCATTTTTGTCAATAAGCAGACTAATCATTGTGTTTGTTTGGCCACAATTAGAGAGGCCGCATATATTACCACGTATACTATTAAGAAGTAAATCACCATGCTTTGGAGTACTAGACTTTTCATGAAGGTCATTATTTTGAATTGGATTTTTTTGTTTCTTAGCAACTATTTTCAACGTTAATGGATGAAATAAACCTAAACTAATAATTACTACATCTTTATTTGTATACGAGACATACAGAGTGCATATTACAGAAATTATAATCTTTTCATTTCTCCACGGAGTGGCTTGTACTGCACAATAGCATAAGGGAGAATAAGACCACAGACAACGAATCCATTATCGCAAGGTGTTAGAGATTCCATTTCCAATTTGACGACTACTGCTGAGTTTTTTAAGGATTCATTTTGTTTAGAGCAGTCCATAACAAACACTGGACTGTGTCCAAAATTTCCAGCCCTTGCCGACTTTGTGTACCTTTTACCTTGCTGGAATGCAACAATTATCTAACATGATTTTTCTAGTTGTATTTGTGTTTGTATTGGCCATATGTCTGAGGTTGCTTGTTTTAAAGCAGGTAATTCATATAACTTCCCTTGATGAAATGGAACAGTGATAGAATTTTTATTGATTCCTTCAAACAAATTAAGTTTTGCAGCATCACTAAGTGTTAAGTGCGGTACTTTCCAATGAATTTTATTTAATGTTATTGTTGCATCCACGTAACCATAGTCCCAGTTTGTATCGCGATTACGTGACGATAATCCTCCATTATTCCAAATATGTGGTTCAATGGTATGCATACTGTAAAAGATTTTTCTCTATTTTGCTCATCAAATTCTACCTATAATGGTTATTCATTCTTTGGCGACTACCCTAAATGGATTAGTACTTTGCTCTTGCTTGCCGTATAAGAAACATTCTTTAAGTGCAGACGTTATGTCTGGATTTCTGCAAACGCCTTCTATGTACAGAAAACTATCGTAGGTAGCCGTAATTAGATCTTGACTTTCAATTAAGATGCGCATTTCTTCGGAAGGGCCATATTTAGATCCAAATCCATACGGAAGATCTGGTAAATATCTGATTTAATTATAGTATAGTATAGTAATGTACGTTTTGAAATACGTCGGTAAGAACGTTTAAACCAACTGAGGTTAAAAAGTATTTCTCTGAAGATGTTATCCGCAATGAAGGTTGATGACTAATTAACCACTTACTGTAGGGATGTTGTCTTTTATCTGAATATTTGAAAGACGGCATTTATTTCAGACCCATGTTCTTTTAGTTCTAAGCGTACTGTAAACGGTTCACTTTCGCCAAGTCCATTAATTTGCGTTTTTGATTAATCAAGTTATTAGGTATAGTACTAATTACATTAGTGTTTACTTCTAAATATAGAGTATTGCTTGGAGTTTTATGTAGACGATAACCTGGCAGAATTGAAACGTCAATCTCATATAATACTTTTGCAGGTTTCCCATTTCGATAAGATCCTTTTATAATGTTGCACTCTACCTATAGATGAGTGTGTTTTGGTATTTAAATCGGTGCAAAATATTTGATTCTACTATTTTAGATTCAAACCCTAGCATGCGACCTTGCTATTTTCTTTAATAAAATCAATCTCAAATGAACTGTTTATCTCACGTTAGATGTATTGTTCTTTGCTCTAATGATACACTTTTTTGTGACTATTTTAGATTTTAGACAATCGCTAGTTTCATCTAACTCATGCACCGTATGGAATACAAATCACTTGCAAACGAGATGGATTTGTTCTAAAATAAAATCTATCGTTGCCTGTATAAATGTTTCTAATACTGGTACAACGGTAAAATCCAACCAATCCGATAAGGTATTTCTTCCCCAAATTTCGTTCTATCGGTGGATAGAAGTTGTGGCCAGCGGTGTTTTTCCAATACCTTCTAAACTGAATGTTATTGACGTATATAACTGAGAGAATTTGACACTATATGGATTATTTATATAAAAATTGTAAGTATACGAGTCCGCAAATAATTGTATTAAATTCTTGACCTTGGCTGTGATTATAATGTATTTTACATCCCCGAAAGTAGTTAATCACTTCGATTGGTGGTCGAAGATTACCGAAACTATTGTAATACCATACCTTTTTACCTCTCTTTTTGTAGCAAACCCAATGCGTGCCAGGTCCGCTTTGGCTATCTAATAATTCCAGATTCACTTTTCCATGGTAATTTAGGCATGCTATAATATTTTAGCTGTAGCTTTGTTCCTCAGCAATTAGCGCTTGATTTCAGAAATGACATACTCTTACATTGTTGTCCTTTTCTAACATATGTATCATACCTACCTAAATTATTGGGCATGTCTAATCGCCTCGAGCAATAATCAGGTAAACAACACCATTATGTATTGTTTGCAGACAATGGAATAATGAGCTCTGTTTTTGTTAACACAAACTTTCATAAAAATATCCCTAATGTAGGGTACATTGTTGGTATATATCTTAAAATCAATACCTGTTAACGGTCTTGCGGGTAATTATTCAGTTTTTTTTTGAAACAGTTTTACGCATAACGCACCACCACCAGATTTGTATGGTTTTAGATAAAGTGCACCACCTGTCTTATTCATGGAACCTATAGCGATAGATTCCATCATGCGATTATGCCGTGATGTCTCTTCTTGCAATTTTTGGCATTTTTAGCTTCATTGACTGCTTTTAAAATTTCTGATGCACCACCAGCTAAACCGCCAGTTAATTATAAGAATTGTGATAGCCTAAAGGTTATGCAATGAAGTCCTTTTTATCAATTTGGGGGGATTAATATATTTACTTTGCAATTAGGTTGAAAATGGTTTCCTCCAACCTTGGGCACTCTCTATTACTAATTATTACCCCTCTGGATTTTAATTAAAGATATCAATATGTTAAAGGCAATGTATTAATAGTCAGTATGCAACTAATAGATGGCAACAAATAATACTAAATTTAGGATCAACATTCAACCCTAACCAAGTTTTCATTAAATTCTAAAATATAGTTTTAGAGTTATAAATAATATCGTTTTCAATTTCAAACTTTACAGCCCTATAACTCTGCAAAGAAAAGCCGGAGAAAAATGAGTTATATGAAGTATTGACAATATTTCAATACCATCTACTCATTCCCAAGTTTTGGTCTTTCATTCCTGAGACACCCAGTATATATATATATATATATATATATATATATATATATATATATAGTTATTTACATGCGATGTTAGGAGCTTATAATTGTACTTTGGCGCGAAAACACCACAATAGATAACGTAAATAATGTACCTTAATTGATCCCTGCACAGCGGCATGATGAGAATTGGGGGGCTTTCCGAAAGCTTGGAAAAATACCCTTACTTCAGCTTGACTGAAATTGTCGAGGATCCGTGAATACAACGGTGGGAAACCAAAACCACTAAGCAGCACGTTCTCCTTCGAATGGCACCAGGTTTTCATTTACAAGATTATCAAGGAAGGCAATGAAGCACCCAATCATCCGGAAGCTAAAGAGGACACTAAAGTTTTTAAATCTCTAAAAAGGGAGCGACAGAGGAAGTTTACAGTGGCTGGCATACATGAGACAGAACTGCATAACATTAGGCGTATAATTTATAATTACAACAAAACAAACAACTGGTAACTTGTTACAAAAATTTAAAGAATATTTTGATTATGTCGGTGGCCGGTCTTCGCTACACAAGATTATAAAAAAAATGAGTTTTAAATTTTGTTCGTCTGAAAATAATACGATTCTAACATTCCGTCGTCATTACCCTGATTTGCTGCAAATTTAATGGTGTTCATTAAGTATTACTATTTTTTACTAGTTCACAATTAATATATTTCACCACATAAACTTTGACGTCAAATATTATATTGTAGGTATTCAAATCCGAAATAACAAATCGCTCTGTATTTATTTTATTATTTTACTGTTTCTTTAATAGTTATTATCATTATAGCACAATATTATTGATAATATGCTCGCGCTTTTCTTATATTGTGTACCTACTAACAGGGAAAGTAATAAATTATAATTTATCCTATACCAACTTGTATTATTACCTAGAAGTACCTATTAGTTACTGCGCGGAGTGTACTATTGCCGGTACATGCATTGAAATTCTATGTACTGCTACGTTTCACGTGCGCGAGATTTCCAAGCTTACGTTTCCTTTTTTGTTAGTATGCTCATGCTTATGGTTAGTATTTATTTATTTATTTTATTTATATATATATATATATATATATATATATATATATAGTCGTAGACTGGTCAGGAGTCCTTTTCCTCGTCAGCCCTGATCAATCCATGCTTGTTGGTGTAGTTTACAATCATGAGGTGTAGTTATTTTTGGTGTAAAAAAAAAGAAAAAAGATTTAGATATATTTGCGTATTTAAAAACGTGTTGTTTAGTGGAGTGTAGCGTGCTTAGTGTGGTTAATCCGATTCGTTTGCCGGTATCATGCTAGGTCATCAACGAATAAACGAGGGGATGCGGAGGGCATATGAGGTAATGTCTAAGGTTTATCTCCTCGGTGATGTCGCCAAGGAGTTGTATAAGGACCGCGGGGGGGGGTTGAATTTTAATTTAGGTTTTCTTTGTGGTAATTTGGGAAAACGGTAGTTGTAGGGAGTGGTAAGGATCTCTTTGGTAGGGATAGTGTCGCCGAATACTTTTATGTGGAAAGTTTCTCGGTAGTGTTTGGATTCTGTGTGTGATGGTTGGTATGCTTGCGTGTTGTGTTGTGAGGTCGCTAGGGTACCTGAAAGGTAACCTGTGTATGCGTCTGAGTATTCGGCGTTCACAGGAAGCGATAGAGGAAAGGTGATTGGGGTTTATCTTTGTGTATATGGGTGCTCGGAAATCCATAACAGGGCGAATGTAAGTTTTGTAAGTGTGTTGTAGTTTTTTGGGGTGGCAACCTCTGATTCTACCCCGGAGGGCGCCCATTAGCTTTGCGCGGTTTCTTATCCTGTTAAGCGTTCTTTGCACATCGGGGAGCCAAATGAGGGTTCTAGTGAAGAGGACTCCTAGGTAGATGACTTCTTGTTGGAGTGGGAGTCTTTCTTGGTTTAGGGCGAGGGAAACATTTCCGGAGACTAGCTTTGGGAATTTGTCTTCGGTGTAGTTTAGGATGTCGGAAGAGGATTGTTTGGGTTTTGGTGGGATTGACGGATACTCTCCACCGGTTCGCCTAGTTGGAGAAGTTCCATAGGGTTTTGGATATGAGGCGGGAGTCCGTTTCGCTGTTCCGATTAACCGTCTAGAAGGCGGTGTCATCCGGAAACTGCGCAACGACTACTCTGGATTGTGTAACTTCGGGAATATCGGATGCGAAGATAGTGTAAAGGATCAGCGCTAAGGCAGAACCTTGTGGTACGCCTGCTGTAGGTTGAAAGGGATCGGAAAAGGTTCTCCCTACTTTGACCCGGACTGACCAGTTAGTCAGGTACGAAAGTAGGAGTTTGGTGTAGGGGTCGGGTATGTTGAAGTTTTAAATGTCAGCGAGTAACCAGAGGGCTGGGTCGGGTAGATGCCGGAGGATTTTTCGATTTAGGCCGTCACGACCTGGGGCTGAATTTTTCTCCTTTTTGAAATACGAGTTGACCTGACCGGGCGTGATGGGGGCATAGAAAGGATTCTCGTTATCGAGTTGGATTTCGGGAAGGTTAAGGGTACGGAATTCTTCAAGGCGCCTTAAACTTATTATCGAATTGGGGATCATTTGGGGATTGGAGGTGGTGATCGAAGAAATCGGCCTTTCCTTGGTCGGAGTAGATTAGGTTGCCCTGAAGATCGGTTAGGTGGGATTTAGGGTTTGATTTCCTTCTGGTCAGTCTATCGAACTGTTGCTAGAAGAGCTTTGGTCCAGGAGTCTTCGGTGTGTTTGTTTGCTTCTCGCCTGATTAAGGCGATTGTATTCGGTCTTGACAGCCGGATCGCAAGAATTGACGATAGATTCGTCTTTTGTCTTGGATCCAGTTCACGATGTGCCGTGGGAGCGTTTTGCGGGGAATGTCGATGTTTTTAAGTGGGACAGAGATATCGACCGCTTCCGTAATTACGGAAGTTAGGTCTCCAATCGCTCTCTCGAGATCTTGAGTCGTTAGAAGATTGGGCGTTGGAAGGTTGTTGGAGATGTGTTCGGGGAACACATTCCAGTCTGCTCTCGAAAAATATTTAAAGACCGTGTATTGAGCAGGTGTAGGGGAGCTGGACAAAATGAAGTTTTGACCAGTAGTGGTATGTGATCTAATGTGATCGTGTTGCCTAGAAAGCACTCACGATCGAAACAGTGAGCTATGCGTTCGGAAACTATGATATGATCTACTGTTGAGGCACCTAAATGTTCGAAGTATGTTGGCTGTGCGTTAGCGATTCGCAAGAGTGGCAACTGCAACAGAGCCGATGATAGCCTGTTACCGTTGCCATTAGTTGCGGTGTCACCGCATTGGATGTAGCGGGCATTGAAATCACCTATGATAACAGCATTAGGGAGGCTGGAGACGTAAATTAAAAGGTGATCGGATAAGGTGTTGTGGCCGGGCAGGTTGTAATATGAAATGAATACTATCGAAGTGGAGAAGTGCACCGTCACAGCAACGCATTCGAGATGCTGTAGGTGTGCAGAAAGTTAAAAAGGAGTGGATGGGAAGCAATTTTTAATTAAGATGGCGGTTCCGTGTTGCGTGTTGTTTAGAAAGGTGTGATATGTGTTGAAATTAAGTTAGTGAGCGTTGTTTCCGTGATAGAAAGAATGTGTATATTATGTTCGTGTAGAAAGTGTTTAAGTAAGGAGCGTTTCCGACGAACGCCCCTGGCATTAACGGTCCCTGCTAGGATATCCATTTTGGAGGGTGGTAAGGATTGTATTGTCGGATTACGGAGACCTTCATCCGCGTATCGGATACGCAGGCGCCGATTATCCGTTGGAAGAAGGATTGGGAGAGCGAATCTAGGATGCGAGCAACCCTATTTCGCCGGTCGGGGAACATGTGGAAAAGGGTGTGAGTTAGGACTTGCAGGAAGTCTTTAATGGTAAGGGGATCGGTGTCGGGGTGGGTTTGATATTCATAGAACTCTATAAAATTAAATTCGTACCGGCACTCTGTCAACTACTATAACAATAGGAAGTATTTTATTTAGTTGTATTGCCAAAGAAGGAACCATCCACCAATAAAAGGCATTACAAAATTTTACCCGTTAAGAATTAGAAATTTTATTCAGTCAGTCTAATATCTTAGTTATTATAAACAGGTTGTTGATAAATAGTAATTAGAAGATATAGATAAATACCTCATTTAATCATTTAAATAATTAACTATACTGTGTCTGAAAATGTAAACTTTCACCATTAACACTCATAATAAAATACTTATCTTTTTTGGGATTTTTTAATGGTGTACTTTAAATTGTACAATCTAAACGTTTCGATAACACTTACAGTTATCTTCGTCAGTAGTAATGTTTGTTAAAAACTGTTAAAGATGTAGTAAACAATTTTGTCAAATTTGAAAAATTTCCAGGATTTCATCAGATACCCATTCACGATAATTCCATCTGCAAAACTGCTTTCGTTACACCGACGGGCATCTTGCATTGGTGTTTTTTGAAGAGTACCGTCGCATTAGTATGTTTGGACCATGTCCTCATCCTATTTCGACACCCCAAGCGATCCTAGCGTACACTTGACACGTTGCACTTGAATGGATTTTTGTTTAACGTTCAAAAGTGCCGTTTTGTGGAACCTTCTGTGGAGCAAACAAGTTAGGCAATTCATAGAACTAGCAGAATAAAAGCGGTAAAAGAACGCTGACAATAATACACTTTCGCACTTATTTGTTGGGTTCAAATTAGTTATGGATTGTAACACCATCAAAACTACAGCTACGAATCAGGATCTGATAACTCATGTAAGTAGCCCAATGATGGATGTACATGAAGGATTTTGATTTTGAAATATCGGATCGGAAAGGAAGTACCCCATATAGATTACTTATGTAGGGACCCTATTGGAATTGTTCGGAGAGCAGTACACTGCGACTGGACATAGAACAAAACGGTAACCAAGAAGTTCAAGAGATAATCAGATTAGAATACACTGAAAGAGATGGAATGTTACATAACATTGATACTAAGGGAGATGATACTGTGAATCTGCAGTGGTATGTCGGAAGACAAAGTCGGCAAAGACTGCTTCGTATATTTTATGATGAGCAATGTCATATTGGTACCGAAAAGGCGTAATGCAACTATTTCTGACCACTTTAGGTTTTGACGTACAAGAATCTTCATCAAACATTATATTAGCATTTTGTGATCATGTATGCGATCAAGAAAACAATAAAAGAACCACTGTAAGGTGCTCTAAAAGCTATGGAGAAACCAAAAGAACCTTTTCACACCTTGCATATGGACTGCTTGGGCCCTCTTCCTATGGCTACCGAGAATTACACATACACATTCTATAGAATATCGTTACATTACACCTGTAATACATAGGGAAAATCGGCAAGTGGAAAGTTCAAGCCAACAATTCGTAAGCTACTTAGGGTCGAACTATCACCAAATCAGAACGGCCGTATGGCTTGTCGAATATATAGCTGGTGCTTAATAGTACTGTCCAAAAGTCTACGAGTATGACCCGTTTTCAGCTTTTGTTAGGCATTAAAGGCTCCACCCCACTAATACAAACTCTTGCAAAATATTTCGGGAGACAACGCTGTAGTTGGGAGAAGGGAGTAATCCTGAAAGGAAAGATTTTGCACATTTTACGCATACATCGTGATTCTCAGATGCATATCAGTAAAAGCGATTATGAGGTAGTGAAATGTCTTAAAATAATCGGTACAAACTTGGTACAAGTATAATTTACGAAAACAACCAAGGAACAGTTAAACTTATAGCCTTCACAGTGTTTTCTGACGTGTAACATGAATGAGATCTTAGAGTTTTTAAAGGGGAACGACGATGTAGGTATTTGCTTCTTTGACTTTTGATGGTCTCTGTCCCGGTAGTGGTGAAGCCAAGTGGTGGCTGAGCTCTTCACCGTGCACAGTATGACAGATGGTCTCTAACCCGTAAGTGGTAGAGTCAAACGGTGGCTAGAGGTCTTCACTATGCACAACATGCTTGATGGTTTTTATTCCGGTAGTGGTAGAGCCAAGTTGTAGCTGTCTCCACTATGCTTGATGCTCTTTGACCAATTAATGGTAGAGCCAAATGAGGACTCCGCTATGCACGTCTGATTTGGCCTCTGTCTCGCTAGTGGTAGAGCCAAACGGTGGATGATGTCTCCATTATGCACGATATAACTGATGGTGAAATGGAGTGGTGTTAAATAAAACCATTATAAGTTTCAGGTGTGTGAATTAGTACTGGAGAAGCTCTGAGAACGTCTACTGCGCCAGCTTGGCCGTGTTAGAAAGCAGATATTTACTTTATATTCTGACAAATAACAATTTTTACTAAGTAATTGTCGTTGACTTATGTAATCCAATAAATCTATCAGCAATATTTTTTAACTACAATAATTAATTCTATGTGTTCAGAAAACGCTTAACTTTTGTTTGAAGTTAGATTTTTTATTTCCTTAATAGTGTTCGACACAGAACAATTTATAATAGGGCAATTTTATGTGATCCAGTAGGTCTTAAATAATAAATAATCAAAGCGATGCCTCTACCCGTATCGAAGGACATTGTGCTCTGTAAATCAGTTTCACTCTTCAGCGTCCAGGTCCATTTAAATGGCACCTTGAACATTTAGAAGTAGATCCCCAAAGTTCTCATCCCTTTCTTAATGTGTCATAAAATTCTACTGACCAAATTTAAATGTTGGACTGATAACTACTTCGTTTTCAACACAGCCTTTTGAAAAAATCGAATTAAAGCAACTCATCATCCACAGGGAACGTTCATGAAACTGATACATAAAATTACCTTATGTACATTATTACGAGTTTTACAAATTCAGTATCACTCGGTAAGTTTATTGATAACAGTGTAAACTGCTCAAAATATGATATGGTCAAAAATTAAACAACACAGAACAAAAATCCAATATAGTACATTATATACCGCGGGACTGTAGTACCACTTTTAATCCCGAAGGTAAAGCTAATCACCCGACCGTAGGGAGCGGCATAATTTACCTGAGGGATTAAAAGTACTTCAGTCGCAAGGTATATACGATATTTTTCGTACTTCCGAAACTAAAACTGTATAATAAAATACTTATCTTTTTTGGGATATTTTAATGGTGCACTTTAAATTATACAATCTAAACGTTTCGATAACACTTACAGTTATCTTCGTCAGTAGTAATGTTTGTTAAAAATTGTTAAAGATGTAGTAAACAATTTTGTCAAATTTGAAAAATTAAAACATAAACATAACCCTGCTATTAGTATAACAGTTTGGGAAACATAAAGCCAACTATAAAATTTTTAGTAAAGAATAACTAGGTCATAAAATTAAATATTATTAAACTGCCTCAAAGATGACAAACCAGAACACTCTCTACGACGAAAGCTAACAATGTAATTTGCCAGCCAAAAAACACATTTAACAAAATTTAATCGAGTTATGATGTAAGTGTAAAGTTGTGAATAACTTCAATGTTAAAATGATAGAAGCATTCACAAATCCAAACATTACATCAAATAAAATAACTCAGTTAAATCTAACAAAGAGATATCTTTATCAATAATTGGAAGTGTTATTAACAATGAAAAGCACAATACAGAACGTTCTTTGTAATTTTTAATTTTAATTTAATTTCAACTACTTATGTTAAATTATAGTGCTGTGGTAATTTAACATATAATTGGTAAAGCATTGGCTGGCAAATTACATTGTTAGCTTTCGTCGTAGAGAGTGTTCTGGTTTGTCATCTTTGAGGCAGTTTAATAATATTTAATTTTATGACCTAGTTATTCTTTACTAAAAAAATTTTATAGTTGGCTTTATGTTTCCCAAACTGTTATACTAATAGCAGGCTTATGTTTATGTTTTAACTTTGCAAATTTGACAAAATTGTTTACTACATCTTTAACAATTTTTAACAAACATTACTACTGACGAAGATAACTGTAAGTGTTATCGAAACGTTTAGATTGTATAATTTAAAGTACATCATTAAAATATCCCAAAAACGGTAAGTTTATTTATTATGAGTGTTAATGGTGAAAGTTTACATTTTCATATTTCAGTCCTTTGTGGGGAGGAAACTTATCGTTCTATCAGACAATTTGAAAAATTAAGGAAACGTAAAGCACAATTATTATCGTCACTCACCTTGTTATTACGATGCCGAGACCAAAAGATTATCCCAAAGTTTATGTATATTAAAAGAAATTTTAATAACAAGCAAGCGAATAATGTTTACAGAAGAACTGAGAATGCTCTTCTACGTAATCAAATACATATTACTAGGAAGTTATTGGATAACACCGCTAAAAATCTTTTATATTTACATGTAGAAATTTCATCTACATATTTTGAATAAAGAAGATTGGGATAAAATTGATTCTATAACGTTTAAATCTATGAAAATAAATTTTGACATCTCATGTCAACGTCAGAAAGAAAAATTTAATAAATTATACAAACAACAAAATAATAGACCATCTATTGATTATAAAAAAAACAGTTATAAACCTTTCTGATAATGTTGTTTCAGATTATGCTATTGAAGCGCTTTCTAAACGAGGAAATTTTGCGATAACACCAAGAGTTAATACCTTTTGAAGATATAATTTCCAACATCGAAAACTCCATTAGATTATTACCTTTTGATGCTGCTAATGAAGTTAGATATAACACCGTTAACATATTACGTAAAACAAAACCTCCAAAGAGCAACTTATCCTTTCGTCAACGACGTGCTTTACTTGATCTTAAACGCAATGAAAGTATTATAATATTAAAATCAGATAAAGGTAATGCAACTGTTATATTAAATATGAACGATTATAACACTAAGATAGAACAATTGTTGGGACCAGAAACTTATCGTGAAATACCAAAAGATCCAACAAAAAAGTTTCTTTTAAAAACTAAAGAGCTGATTAAATTATCATCTATTCCTGTAGAAATAAAAAGAAACTATCTAACTCTGAAGCTATTTCACCAAAACTATATGGTTTACCAAAATTCATAAACCTAATATTCCTTTAAGGCCTATTGTTAGTGCAATTGGTTCTCCTACATATAACCTTGCAAAACATCTTACATTGTTATTACAACCTCATATAGGAAAACACCCCATTACATTAAAAATTCTGCCGACTTTGTTGAAAAAATGCATAGTTTCAAAATTGAAGAGGGTGATATAATGGTTAGTTTTGATGTTATTTCACTTTTACAAAAGTACCTCTAAAAGAAACTATTGAATACATTGATCATCTTTTTCCAAAGGACATAACCATTCTTTTCAGCACTGTCTTACTACAACTTATTTTCAGTGGAATAGTAAATTTTATGAACAGATTGAAGGTGTAGCAATGGGTAGTCCCTTAGTCCTGTTATAGCTAATTTTTATATGGAAAATTTGAAACATTAACGTTACAAAATACACCTAAAAACCTTCAGTTTGGTATAGATATGTAGATGACACATTTGTTATTTGGAGACATGGAGAAGAAGCACTGCATGAGTTTTTGGTTTTATAAATGGTATACATCCTAGTATTCATTTTACCATGGAAAAAGAAACTAATGGAAGTTTACCATTTCTTGACATATTAATATCTAAAAATAATAATTCACTATCTTTTAATGTTTACAGAAAGCCGACACACACTGATAGATACCTTCATAAATTATCCAACCACCATCCACGTCAAAAATTAGTGTAATTAAATCTTTAGTAGATCGAGCAAAACGAATTTGTGACCCTGAATTTTGAATGATGAATACAAATATTTAAGAAAATCCTTACAAGATAATGGATATTCACTTACAGATATTAATAATGTTATTACACCTTCTAAGCGTAACCTTAAAGAAAAACCAGTTCTTAATGTTGGTACTGCTTTTCTTCCTTTTATAGCTAATGTTACAAATAGAATTGAAAAATCCTAATCAAATATGGCATTAGGACTATTTTTAAACCTACAAGAAAAATTAAAGAACATTTAAGATCACCTAAAGATGTGTCAAACCCTTTATCATCTTCCGGAGTGTATAAGTTATCTTGTTCATGTGGAAAAGTATACATCGGGACCACAAAACGTAGCTTTGATACAAGACGCAAAGAACATATGAGATTTTGTAGATTGGGTCAACCAGAGAGGTCTGCTGTGGCTGACCATGCCCTGAATAATCTAAATCATGACATTCAATTTGACAATATGGAAATATTGTCAAGACAAACCCATTATTATGTTCGTTTGCAACGTGAAGCTATTGAAATATATAAACACCCGAATAATTTTAATAGACAAGAAGAAAATCTCCGTTTAAATAGGTTTTGGCATCTTATAACTAAAAAAAACCATAATGATACGCCTTGATTTTAATTTATTTTCAACTTTTGGTATGTCTAGGTTTTTTTGCTGTGTTTTTCCTAGACCTTGAAGCAAATGCTTTACCAATTATATGTTAAATTACCACAGCACTATAATTTAACATAAGTAGTTGAACTTAAATTAAAATTAAAAATTACAAAGAACGTTCTGCATTGTGCTTTTCATTGTTAATAACACTTCCAATTATTGATAAAGATATCTCTTTGTTAGATTTAACTGGGTTATTTTATTTGATGTAATGTTTGGATTTGTGAATGCTTCTATCATTTTAAAATTGAAGTTATTCACAACTTTACACTTACATCATAACTCGATTAAATTTTGTTAAATGTGTTTTTTGGCTGGCAAATTACATTGTTAGCTTTCGTCGTAGAGAGTGTTCTGGTTTGTCATCTTTGAGGCAGTTTAATAATATTTAATTTTGTGGCCTAGTTATTCTTTACTAAAAAAATTTTATAGTTGGGCTTTATGTTTCCCAAACTGTTATACTAATAGCAGGCTTATGTTTATGTTTTAATTTTTCAAATTTGACAAAATTGTTTACTACATCTTTAACAATTTTTAACAAACATTACTACTGACGAAGATAACTGTAAGTGTTATCGAAACATTTAGATTGTATAATTTAAAGTACACCATTAAAATATCCCAAAAAAGATAAGTATTTTATTATGAGTGTTAATGGTGAAAGTTTACATTTTCATAAAACTGTATACATTATAATATAAAAACTACATTGAAACCGCTAAAGATACACAGTTAATTATTAAGTCCAAATCGAAATGCATACCAATGCAGCCGCTGTTTGCGGTGGTGTCTGTTTTCTAGAATAGCCACTGCTACGTTGCTTAGTAACAAGCATAATTTGGAAACATTGTCGTATGATTGTCATTGTCCTGTCCTGTCTGTCATGAGCTCTGTCATGAGTGAAGAAAGTTTATCTAAAACTGATAAAAAAAGCAGCAGAAGTAAATGAAGAATGGTTACCACCAAAGCCTAAGAAAGTGTACGAGCAGCAGTACGATGCATTCATAAAGTGGTACCATATGAAAAATGTTGGAGAACCTTCTAGTTCACTTCGATGAAAAATCAAAAGTTGTTTGAACCTCAACCCTCTGGGCATATTACTCAATGCTGAAATCCTTTATTAATGAGAGAAAATATCGATATAAGTAAATTTCTGAAATTATTAGCTTTTTTGAAGAGAAGAAATGAGGGATTCAAGCCAAAGAAGTCAACAATTCTCACGTCTGAGCAGGCAGATCAGTTTCTACGAGAGGCTCCGGATGATAAATATTTAATGGTTAAGGTAATAATTGTAACAATGTGTTTATATCCACAAGTTTTAGAAAATCATATTCTTTGTAGAATGCGCTTATTATGGGCGTTGCAGGGGCTTGGCGTGGAAAAGAGCTGGCTAATTTACAAATCGACGATGTGAGAGATTTGGGCGATTTCTTCCTGATTGCGGTTAAAGATACGAAAAATCAAATTGACAGAAATTTTGTGATAAAAAATTCAGAAAACAGTGCCATCAATTTTGTATAGATATTTAGAAAGTATGACACCTCATTCAAAAATTTTTTGTGCAATACAATAAAGGAAGCACCATGCGTCCAGTAGGAAAAAATATGTTTGGAACATTTCCACGGCAAATAGCAGTTTTCTTAAAATTAGAAAATGCGGCGCCCTATACAGGACATTGTTTTAGACGTACATCTGCGTCTTTATTAGCTGATTCTGGAGCAACAATAGACGTGCTGAAGAGACATGGGGGATGGAGATCTTCCAGCGTGGCCGAGGGATATGTTGAATCTTCGATTAACCCAGCGGCTGTGGTGAAAATTCATTCATTCCCCGAAATAAAAAAATCCTAAAATTTTCAAATCTGAAAATTTAGAGAAAATGCAGATATTTATTATATTATAGTAACACAAAAATACGTTTTTGAAACCAAAAATAATATATAGAAAATAATAACAAAAGGGCACATACAATTAATGTTTTTATGGGAAAAAAACATCACTTCTTTTATGTAATTATAAAAATAAGCAAAGTGGTAGTGAACATTTTAAAAACGTAATAGTCACATTATATAATAATATAAGAATGTTATATAAACATCGGATTACAATTTAAGCACTATTCTGAGAGTTACAGTCATCGCAATGTGCCACAGAATGTTCCAAGCATCTACAAGACGTTTTCCTGGTGGTTCTTCATTGCCCGAAAAATCTGTTGATGTGCTGGCCTGTAATTTTCGCGGAAGTCGAGAATTTGCTGCTCTCAATTCTCTGTGTTCACTCAGTAACTCCATGGCCATTTTTTTGTAAATTCTCGTTTTCTCATTTTGAAATCATTGTTGTTATATTGAAATATTACTCTGGCATTTATTCCAGCACAGTTGAGCAGACCATAGAATACTGTAAGTGTCGATATTTTGCTGTTACGAGATACATCGTACCATGCCGATAACTCATTTACATCAACGCCACTCTGTGGCGTTATAGAACGTGATTATCTCTGGTTTATGTTTTTCAGCTGTAGTTTCATCAATATCTGGCGTGTGATGCAAGGTAGACAATAATAGAACTACTTTTCCTTTTTTAGGTGTGTAAGAAACTAAAGTAGCGTTCTCTTGGAAACCAAATTTAGAAGAATATACTTCTCTATATTTCGAAGTAGAAGGTATATGACGTTTATTTTTCCTCACTTTCCCTACAGATGTGATTTTGTGGGTTCCACGACAACCCATCACACGACACTTCATCACGCGACAACTCATCACGGACATTTCATCCCGGCGACAGTTCATCACTAGGACATTTCATCACTGCGACATTCATCACATCCCGATTCATCACTCTGACAATTCGTCACATACCATACAATTTCATTATTTTCACTATGCCTATGGGATTGAGGATCTTATATTTATAAGGTGCAAATTAACATAAATGAGTATTCTTTAATAATAATATTTATTAAGTTTTTTATTAAATAATAATAAATAAAATGGAGAGAAATGTAATCTATTAAACAAATTAAAACAAATATGACACTGTTTTAAGAAAAATCAGTCTATTTTGTGTTTCATAACTATCAATCATATTTTGTAATCTTAGTTTTAATGATTTGTACGTATTCTTCATCGGTATGCGTTGTCCAGATATATGTTGCAAATACTGAGTGTGTGCTAATTCGCAATATAATTATAATTATCTTTACAATAATAGTATATTATGTCATTAATATTTCATTATCCTCGTACCTAATAAAATCAAACTCAACAAATTGAATAATTAATCTAAGCCCTAAAACAAATTATAAAATTATAATTATTAGTAAGTAATTAGGAAGATTACTTAAATCCCAGATGGTTTGTAAATAAGCCATTACATTTTCAGGAGTTAATTTATGGATTACTCACAATGTAATTAGATAATTATGTGATAGTAAATTGGGGAAGATTAACATTTTATATAAATATAAGCCGAACTCTATAATTTCTTCAGTATAATTCTTATTTTAGCATAGGTATTTACTGTAATTTAAAAAATTGTTGCTTGTGTAAAATATCAAGATGGAAAATGAAACTTTTTCATTTGGATCAACATCTCGAGGTCAAACACTGATATACCAGTCCTACGAATATATCAAACACCGGTTCACATCTGATAATGTTACACACTGGCGCTGTAGAAAACATCAAGTTGCAAAATGCAAGTCAGTTATTCATACAAGAGGGACTAGAATTGTACGACATCCTAACGATCACACACATGACATTACGCCTTTTCAACCCGTGGCCTGTAAAGCCATTGTTGAAATGAAACAGTTGATGGCCCATCCTGGTATGACACCAAAGCGAGCTATGGCTGAAGTGACAGAGAATCTCTCAGATGGAGTTAAGGTATGTCTGCCAAAGAAAACGACTCTTGCACGAGCTTTACAAAAAAATAGGAAACAAAACTTCTATGCCTATCCCCAGAGATATGAGGTTTGAAATACCTCACATGTATGCACCATATATTCTCCTTGATTCTGGCAGAGAAGACAATAACAAAATAATTATATTCGGCAAACACGACCTGTTAAGGTTTTTGGAACAAAAAACCTGCTGGATAGCCGATGGGACTGTTAAAGTTGTTCCAGAGTTATTATTCCAACTTTATAGTATTCACGTGCAAGAACATAGTACTTCGTGGCCTTGCTTTCTAGCATTATTACCAGGAAAATCCCAAGAAATATACACAAGGTTGGTTATGGCTTTGAAAAATTTAATACCCGAAGCGGCTTCAAGAATTCTCACCAATTTCGAGATGGCAGCAATGAACTCCTTTCAAACAGTATTCACAACGTCTCAAATATCTGGATGTTTTTTTCATCTCTCTCAGGCCATTTTAAGAAAAGTTGGAGGGCTCGGCCTTAAGAATATGTATGAAAATAATACAGATAACGTAGACATAAAATGTTATGTGCCTTATCACTGCTCCCGTTAGAGGAAGTTACGGATGCGTTTATTGAAGTGTCGGAAACTTTCCCGGATGGCTACCAGGGTGTTGAAGAATTACTCACCTATTTTGAAGTTACATTTATTGGTGGTCGCAAGCTACGTGCAGGAAGAAGAAGAGAAGCTATGTTTCCTAAGCAAATATGGAATCAGCAGGAAGCAGCAGCTGAAGGATTTGCCAGAACTACCAATTGTGTTGAAGGATGGCATAATGGCTTGCAATCACTTTTTATGTATACACATCCTTCAATGTGGACATTCTTTAGCGGCCTGGTGAATGAAACCAAATTAGCACACACTCAGTATTTGCAACACATATCTGGACAACGCATACCTATGAAGAATAAGTACAAATCTTTAAAACTAAGCTTACAAAATATGATTGATAGTTGTGAAACACAAAATAGATTGAAACAGTGTCATATTTGTTTTAATTTGTTTAATACATTAAATTTTTCTCCATTTTACGCATTATTATTTAATAAACAACTTAATAAATATTATTATTAAATAGTACTCATTTATGTTTATTGGCACCTTATCAATATAAGATCCTCAATTGAAGAACAATAAACCTTTGCAATGACATTGTTTCCCGAAATATACTTATTCCAGTGCCATCAGTAGATTCAAGATTGAGTCTAGCACTTTTAAAAACTCCTGCCAAAAATAGTAAACCAAATAATGCACGAATTTCGACAGGGCTTGTATCTCGAACAACGTATTTATGACTTTTCTTTTGTAGTTTTATGTTAGTCCACTTTACGATATCATTTATCATACTAGGACTAATCAACAAACCGAAACATTGTCCTAGTGTCTTAGAATCTCTAGCTACTCGTTTAACACCTGGTAAATGAGTGATGACATTTTCTGCTCGAACACGAACATTTTTAGGAAACTGAGATGAACGCCATATAGTACTATCCTTACCAACATAATATCTGTAAGCTGCTTCATTTATAGGAGCGTTCTCTTCCGCGTCCTCATCTTCACTCTCGGAGTTATGTTCACTGCAGCTCTCGTGGTCTGACTCACCCTCACTTTCAGAACCGATAGGAACTTCATTTTCATCGTCTTCCCACAGAGCAAGTAGTCTTGCTTGTTCACGTTCACTCTCCCGCCATAACTAAAAATAACAAATCTTTCTTTTATTTATACTCTATTTTATATGAAATTATATCAAATTACGTAATTGTGCTATATTTTTAAACGCTTTTAGAATAATTAGTTTATATTACAATAAAACCAAAGAAAAAACTATTTACAATAAAAAAAGCAAAAATGTGAACTATTCCTTTATATAGAAAATATACACTTACCTGTGTGGTGGGGTATGTGATACCCCAGTGGCCTTTGATGAATTTTATTTTATTACGTACTTCACGCTGCAAGCACAAAATTGATATTAACGGTATATTATTATCTATTGCCTGGAAGCTACAGAAAGGTTGGACGCACAGTTCGGAAGAATACGTAAAACACGCCTTGCTTGAAAGTTTGTGGGGTATGACATACCCCACCGCACAGCCGCCGGGTTAAAAATAAACAAAACATAACAGATAAAAATTCGGTCAAGTGGCCGATTTATCTTCCACAATTACCATTGTCATTATCACCTCCTGCTTCTGCAACATCGTCGGCACAAATTACCAGTTCAGTATGAAAAGGACATACCTGGTACGCGTCAAGTATCTACTGCATTAAGGCTACGGTTATAGTAGATGACGAATAATAATTCTGACGAATTCGTCAGAACTTTTCTTCTGAAATATGTGGTTACAGTGAATGCCGATACTGACGAAGGTCAGTAGTCGTTTCGTCAGTTCACAAAATGGATGTTGATAATTACTTTCTCGAAAGTCCTTTGTTATTAAAAATATTACTTTTGAGTGGTAGAAGTGAATGTATGAATAAGGTTTTTACTTCAAGAGAAACGAATGGGGAATATCACACGTTAGTAGAAGAGGGACACCTCACCTTTCACTTTTGTGACGTCATTTGACCTTGGGGATTTCCCAAGGCCTGCCACGTGGCTGACCACTATTTGACCTTGAGAAAGTTGTTTGCCTTGTAACGAACCGCAAGTCATTACTTCAAAATTTTTTCTAATTAATTAATTATTTTACAATCAGCCCTCGTAAAAGAAAGGATGCAAGCTTTCTTAGTATTCAAACACCTGCAAAACTTAATCTAATATTTCTTAGTATTCCGTATTACTGTCATTTACAGATATTGCTCATTATTTCGCCTGATTGCACAACAATAATTAATTTGTTCCCACTCCAACGTGGATTTCATAAAACATCGAAAGTTTTATACGTCAGAGTAATCTCCGCCAATTACAAATAGGATTCCCCCAAACAGAAGCCATCACCGCCTACGGAGAGTCCTCTATAAAAACCGCGCCGCGCACCTTAAAGGAAGTTAGTAATCAATACGCGCCACGTAAACGCATCCCGCCGCCGAGAAGTATAACCGTAACCGTAACCGATTAGCCGCCGTAGTAGAAGAGTTCCGTCGCGCCACTTAAACGTATTCCGCCGCCGAGAATTATTTAGTTGGTTTCACCAGCTCCTGTATTAGTTAGTCCATTTGACTAACTCCGATTCCAGAAAACCTGCACGTGACGGTTGTTTGAAAAGTAAATCGCCGCAGACCTAGTAATCGCCACCGCGAGTTTAGCTCCCTGTATTTGCGAACGCGCACCGCGAATCTTTTGTAAATAGCTATCCTCGATCTTGGTGATTAACGACACGTAAGTCTGTAGAGTAATTCAGAACACAAACATAAACACCAGCACACACAAACCCCCAGACCGCTACGGGCAAAAACGCCACGAGGTAGTCGGGAGTTTAAACACGCTAAACACACCCAGACCGCTACGGGCAAAAACGCCACGTGGTAGTCGGGAGTATTCGCCAACACACACCTGAAACACCCAGACCGCTACGGGCAAAAACGCCACGTGGTAGTCGGGAAATCACAAACGCCAACACACACCACACCCAGACCGCTACGGGCAAAAACGCCACGAGGTAGTCGGGGCCTACACCCATCACGCTAACATATACCTGACGACAAGAGCTAAGTAGGACTGTATAGACCTGCAGCTTTCCTCATTTACGCTCACTTACATTCTAAACACCTGAATTCACTAGCTCGCTGGAGAAAGACCGAAGTGCCTATAATCACAAACGCATTAAACGTAGAGTATCCGTCAAAGGCCTGTCATAGCCGAAAACCGTCCATCGCTGACCACGCGCTTAGTAAACGAATTGCAAGAAAGCAATCAATTAATTGTTTTCCACCAGCTTATTCCGCAAGTATAAAAACCGCCTTTAATAAATACGCGTTTTGTGTGTATACCATTAAGGAACGTCGATTGTATCTACGTGAGATTTCTTTCATATGCATAAAAGAAATCACCACCATAAAATCACCGCCTCGTAGATAACGCTTGAATAATATTAATTATACAACCCAACGTGTATAATCCGTCTAGTCTAAATTTAATGCAAAGATAAACCTCTGAAGAAGTCATATATTAAGCATAATACATCGCGAAGTAAAATTACTTCACGAAGCATACGCGCTTGTCCGTCTTCCAGAGATTACTAAAGGTAAAGAGCCGCACGCAGCTCGACCGGTACAGCAGTCCTGCGCACCATACGTGAACTCGGGATATCGATTTTCACTAGTGACCTACATTCGCGCAACCCTCGTTTTGAATAACCAGTAGTTTGTTTATAAATTCTTTTCTTTTATAGACAGGGCCGTATCCGGTATAAATAATTAATTAAACATAACGTTATTAATCATTTAAATATTCCGGTCATTTTTGAGTATAACTAGGGAGCATTAAAATCTATTTTACAGAAACGACTTCGACAAGAATAAGTGGACTCATTGGGCAACCGGAAGGAAGGACGCCGCCGTCACCAGCAGAACGTCCAGTGGTTTTGTTAGTATTACGTTTAGGTTAAGTTGAGATAGAATAAGCATATATATTAGATTTGTAATTATAGGAAATATATTATTTTAAACCATTCTCTTTTTAATTATTTTATGTGGACAGTGTAGAGCTAAGATTAAATATACCGACGAACCCACCCCCTCTTTAGTTAAATACAAAGACCGATTGCAGTTTAGCCGGGGCAAATATAAAAATTGTAATAAAGGACCTTACAGCCTTGAGAAAGTTGTTTACCTTGATAAAGTTGTTTACCTTGAGAAACAGGTTTGCCTTGAGAAACAGGTTTACCTTGAGAAACAGGTTTAGCTTGAGAAACAGGTTTACTTTGAGACCAGGGGCTACGCGGGAAATATGAAATTGTGGTTTCTTGTCAGACGAGAGCTACCTGTAGGACCTGGTGCTTCGCTGGGGATTGTTTTATGGAAATTCTTGTAAGATAAATGTTACATCTAGGACCTGGTGTAGCGCTTGGGGTTGTTTTTAATAATAAAGATGTTCTTGTAAGATAAATGCTATCTCTAGGACCTGGTGTTTCGCTGGGGTTGAAAATAAATGCTACCTCTAGGACCTGGTGCAGCACTGGGGGTTGTTTATAGAAATTCTTGTAAGATAAATGGTATCTCTAGGACCTGGTGCAGCGCTTGGGGTTGTTTTATGGAAATTCTTGTAAGATAAATGCTACCTCTAGGACCTGGTGTTTCGCTGGGATTGTTTTTAATAATAAAGATGTAAGATAAAATGTTATCTCTAGGACCTGGTGCTTCGCTGAAAATTTGAAAATTGAATAAGGGACCCTATTGCTAACTTGTAAGACAGGGTCTTGTGTTAGGTCTGAATCTCTGATGGGAAATAGTACGAGGACTCTAATGCTAACTTGTAAGACAGAGCTTGTTTGTGGTGCCGCCTAGCAGGAGTATGGACTAACAGTATTTACTGTAATAAAGGTGGCGTTACCTAGTGGTATATTTCAGAGTTAATCAGGGATTTGTTTGTGGTGCCATCTAGCAGGGGTATGGGCTAATGAGTATTTTCTGTAATAAAGGTAACACTATCTATCGGCATATTTCAGGGTTAAGCAGAGATTTGTTGCTGAGTCATCAGGAGGAGCAGCGAGCGTTTTTCTGTAATAGGTGGTATATTGCTTAGCTAATTAGGATTTGTTTGTACTTTATGACTTATACATGTTCTCTATAAGCTTTACTAATCAAATGCATTGCCTGTAGAACATTCATAAAGGTGTTTTTTAAGATGGGGTTTAACAATTATTTTTGGATGTGACACAGTATACGTTGTATAACACTACCTTATCTTATCATATCCTAATCAAAAAATAATACTATAAGACCTTAAACATACATACATACACACGTAAAAAAAAAATGTTAAGGAATTACCCGAAATCGTAACTTGTATTAATAAATACAGAGATTGCATCTGGTCCTCTCGGAGAAGATAATAATGATGGCCTTGAGGCAAACCGTCAGTCTCAACGGATTTGCTATGGTATAAAAAAGACTTGTACACCTCAAGGAAGTGTTGGGATCTCAAACCAAGCTGGCAGTCTCACCAAACCTGTTACTAATAGTAATGAAGACTTCTACAATTTGAGATCGTCTGATTTTTACCGTACCTGAATCCACTATTTAAAGTATTGAAGCTCTGACGTCATCTCTAAGTTATAGCTAATAGGGTTTTACCCCTCATTTAGAATGTAAAAACACGCATTCACTTTGACTGTCTCTTTGAATATTTTATTTTTGAAGGTCTCTTTTAAAAGTACAAAATATTTTTTCTATTCAAAAAATTTATAGTCGGATTAAAAGAAAATACAATAAGGCCATTTTGATATTTAAAGACGCTTAGAATGTACTGCTCATTATTTAAATTCAAATAGTTAATTACAATGGTTTTAATGAGTTTCATCGTATGATAAAATTGTTTTGTAAAATGCAGCGAATGCAATATATAAATAAACTGTAGCTTAATCTGATATGTACTATTTGTGAAGATAATAACCCTATTTTTAAAAATAAGATAAGATCTGTAATTGTTACTTTGCTACATTCATGTATACAAATACGATTTTTAAAAATTACTTTTTGTTTTACTTCAGTGGTGACAATTAATTCGTTTTAAATTATGCTTGCTTTAGTAAGTTAATTACTACACATCAATTGTAATTATATAACACGGTTAAATATAATAGTCTAAAATTGATTACCAATATAATATAAATAATTTCTTTTAAAAAAACATTAAATAATAAATTTTATATAATACGATTTTTAAAAAACACATGCCGAATTAAAAGAAAAACAATAGATTCAATTGGTATTACAGGGTTCTTGATTAAAACAATTAAACGTAGTACAAAAGTGAATTTTTCAAAATGATTACACAACGAGATTATCGGGTTCAATCGTTTTAAAAGTAACTTTACATTCATTGAACCTAGATTGTAAAGTCTACATATCGATAAACTATTTGTATGAAATACAATTATATAACCCTGTTATACAACGCTCATTACTAAAATATAATGTGAAAAGTGTACTTAACACTCATTAACGAACCTAAAAATATTTTTTAAATCTGCAACTGCAAAACACATTAACAAATTAAAATATAGAGTTAAATAATAATAATTTCAGCCATGCATGTAGACAGATTCTCTTTCTATAGAATTCTATACAATCGAAAAATTATTATCTGTATGTTTTAATTAATAGCTATCTAATTATAACACTTTTAAATTTCTAATTTGAAATAAGGGCAACGTAATTTAGCTTATTCCTGTTTCATAGAGCATTACCATCGTCAAGATTTGAGCTGCATCCATCGTCTTCACCTTGAACGATTATATTGTAATAGTTTAGTAACAGTTCGTAAAACATCTAATACCTCTGATCTAGATCATAATAATAAAAATTCATTAAACAGTGATTACGCTTTAAATGCATGCAAATAAATAATAGCTTTTTTATATTACGTCTATTATTATATAGACGTGAGATTACCTAAAATTAGCTGCTTCAACACAACTCTGGAAATACTACATCCGTTCAAATCTCTCTCTCTCGTTCTCAAAACTGAACCGTATTCATTTTTCTTGAATTTACCTGTACTCCATTTCGGATTCGGCTGTATGTTTTCTAATACACAAACAGAATCTTCAATATTGTGATGTATGCAGTTTGCAAGATGTCCGTGTTCTCATCTTTTTAAACTAGTTTCATATTATTTTACATACAAACAAGCATCAGGATGCACCCATCAAAAAATCAGATTTTTTGTAAAAACATATGCAGGTTTTAAGTAAACACAATAGCGGATACAGCTACATGCTAACGTTATAGATGTTTTTCGTATGAGGGTTTGAATGAGAGCTCTTAAACGAAGACAGCCTCACAGGTGTTTTTAAGAAAACTGATACACATTTCAGGAGAAGAAAAACATCAATTTCCCTATGCAGTACAGTGTTGTAGTTGAAAGAATTAATAAAACATTGAAACAAGAATGTGGTGCTGCCTTACGATGATAATGATAAGGTAATTTCTAATGTGGAATGCATTTTCATTTTTTATGAATGCAGTATATTTTCTATTAGTTATTTCGGTATGTGACATTGTAAAAACGAATGTTTTTTAGAAATTATCAGGTTTTCTATAACGCTGATAATTACTTTTCGGTGTATATATACAGTTCTGCGAATATATATTTTTACAGTTCGAAAAAAAATGGAACATATTACAACCATTGTAGAGATCGACTCAGCATACGAAGTTGAAGTGGCCGCGAGACTGAAAGTGATGGAAATCATACGAGATAAACTTGAAGCCCAGCAGAGAAGTTTTACCGAGGTGAGCACAGCTCTGGGTTGCACACATGAGGGTACAGGGTAGAAGTCGCGGAACAGAGGTCAGTATTAACGTGTGCGTGAACAAGAAAAAGTGTCAGCCTGCAGATAGCGTTAACCGAACCTGTAGCAGTACATCAGCAGTTCATCGGGGCGGGCGGCGAGCAATCACAACTGCAAGCATGTAAAGACGCAAGAAGACTAAGGCTGGCAGCAGTAGCGTTTCTAAAGACGTCGACCTCATGACGAAGTGGATTCCGACATCATACTTATAAGTGAAAATGAAGAGGACCAGGAAGGTATTAGCAACCACAACAAGCAGTTCAGGCCAATCCGACGGTGAGCACACTGTCAACATCCCCAGAGGTGCCAGCAACAACTCCTACCGGAGGTACAAACCGTGTCAGCGATCAGCACTTTCTCATCGTCAGATGTAGGTAGTAGTATGAATGTTGAGATGCGCGAATGCAATTTTAAAAAACAGATACTTGCTAATGATGAGTTACGGGCATTCATACAGCATTTAGGTCATCAAGATGACGAACCCTTAAACCCACGTGACGCGTTTTACGGAGTTCGCACTAATGCTAGTAAGCTTTATCATCAATGTGACGGCATTACTGAGAAAATTATGTATTACGACGTGTGCTCATTATACCCATTTGTAAATATCCCATAGGTCATCCAAAAATTCATGTAGGGCTAGATTGTAAGAACATTTCATTAGACACGGTGGAGGGTTTAGTTAAATGCAGAGTACTACCACCCTCTAATCTCTACCATCCTGTTTTACCGTTAAAAATGCACGGCAAGCTGATGTTTGTGTTATGTAGGACGTGCGGTGCTGATTTAAATCAAGGGGAATGTAGACATAGTGAAGCTGAGCGCAGTTTCGTTGGAACATTTGTAGCTGACGAACTGCGTAAAGCTATCGCTAAAAACTATATAGTCCTTGATGTTTTCGAAGTTTGGGAATACGAGGTAACCACGTATGACAGAGCGACTAAACAGGGAGGTTTATTTAGCGGGTACATAGATAATTTCTTAAAACTTAAGCAGGAATGTTCAGGGTGGCCTAGCCATTGTACGTCAGAAGTCGAGAAAACGCAGTACGTGACAGAGTACTATGAGAAAGATTCGGTTAGAACCTAGTAATATTAAGAACCCGGTTTATACGTGGCCAAACTGCTGAATTCTTTTGGTAAGTTTGGTCAGCGCGAAATTTAACCCAGTGCAGTATTGTATCTGAACCAAAGGACTTTTCAAATTGTTTACCGATCCATTGGTTCAGGTACAATCCATAAAACCTGTAAATGATAATGTTGTAATGGTGAATTGATAGACCAGAAGGGTGAATCACAAAAACAATTAATGTGTCCATAGCCGCATACACGACTGCTCATGCCCGTTTAGAGCTATATAGTTACTTAGAGAAACTAGACCGCCGCGTCCTGTATTACACACAGACATGTGATATTTGTCGCAAAACCCGACGACTGGAATCCAGCATGTGATTTCCTTGGCCAGATGACCGACGAGCTGGAGACGTACGGTGGAGGAAGCTATATATCCGAATTTGTTAGTGCAGGACCTAAAAGCTATAGTTATAATGTGTTTTCAACCAGTGATCAAGCAGTTAAATCCGTGTGTAAAGTGAAGGCATTACCTTAAACTATAAAACTCACGCATTATAAACTTTGAATCGATGAAGATATGGTACTTAGTAATAGTAAAGACTCTTTGTTTGTATATAATGACAGAAAAATTGTTAGAGATAGTTGTTATAATGTATTAAGTAGGCCGGAATCTAAGCAGTATAGGATAAGTTATTCTAAGCGACGTAGAATAGAAAATTTTGATACTCTTCCATTTGGATATGAAGAATAAATAAAACAGATAATTTTTTTTATTTTTATTTTTATTTGGATATAAGAACATCGCTTCATTTAAAAATGATTCAGTCCTCACCCTCATAATTACACCCTGGCGGTGATTGGAGCAGTCCTGATGAGCTCCTCTGGTGAGGGTACAGCCACGTCTCACCTGCGCCTGTCAGACTGATTAATGGTATTGACGGTAGTGATGGTGTGTGTTGACCTTGTTCAGCCGCGCAGGCTCATATTCTCCTTGGCGGTTGAGCTTGAAGAGGAGCGTCTCTAGCATGAGACATTCATACTACTACCTACATCTGACGATGAGAAAGTGCTGATCGCTGACACGGTTTGTACCTCCGGTAGGAGTTGTTGCTGCACCTCTCTGGGGATGTTGACAGTGTGCTCACCGTCGGATTGGCCCGAACTGCTTGTTGTGGTTGCTAATACCTCTCCTGGTCCTCTTCATTTTCACTTATAAGTATGATGTCGGAATCCACTTCGTCATGAGGTCGACGTCTTTTAAACGCTACTGCTGCCAGCCTTAGTCTTCTTGCGTCTTCTTTTACATGCTTGCAGTTGTGATTGCTGCCGCCGCCCGATGAACTGCTGATGTACTCGCTAGGTTCGGTTAACGCTATCTGTGCAGGCTGACACTTCTTTTCTTGTTCACGCACACTGTTAATACTGACCTCTGTTCCGCGACTTCTACCCTGTACCCTCATGCTGTGCAACTCCAGAGCTGTGCTCACCTCGGTAAAACTTCTCTGCTGGGCTTCAAGTTTATCTCGTATGATTTCCATCACTTTCAGTCTCGCCACTTCAACTTCGTATGCTGAGTCGATCTCTACAATGGTTGTAATATGTTCCATTTTTTTTCGAACTGTAAAATATATATTCGCAGAACTGTATATACACCGAAAAGTAATTATCAGCGTTATAGAAAACCTGATAATTTCTAAAAAACATTCGTTTTTACAATGTCACATACCGAAATAACTAATAGAAAATATACTGCATTCATAAAAAATGAAAATGCATTCCACATTAGAAATTACCTTATCATTATCATCGTAAGGCAGCACCACATTCTTGTTTCAGTTTTATTAATTCTTTCAACTACAACACTGTACTCGCTATAGGAAATTGATGTTTTCTTCTCCTGAAATGTGTATCAGTTTTCTTAAAAAACACCTGTGAGGCTGTCTTCGTTTAAGAGCTCTCATTCAAACCCTCATACGAAAAACATCTATAACCGTTAGCATGTAGCTGTATCCGCTATTGTGTTTACTTAAAACCTGCATATGTTTTACAAATAAATCTGACTTTGATGCATGATGCTTGTTTGTATGTAAAATAATATGAAACTAGTTTAAAAAGATGAGAACACGGACATCTTGCAAACTGCATACATCACAATATTGAAGATTCTGTTTGTGTATTAGAAAAACATACAGAATCGAAATGAGTACAGGTAAATTCAAGAAAAATGAATACGGTTCAGTTTTGAGAACGAGAGAGAGAGATTTGAACGGATGTAGTATTTCAGAGTTGTGTTGAAGCCAGCTAATTTTAAGTAATCTCGTCTTATAATAATAGACGTAATATAAAAAAGCTATTATTTATTTGCATGCATTTAAAGCGTAATCACTGTTTAATGAATTTTATTATTATGATCTAGATCAGAGGTATTAGATGTTTTACGAACTGTTACTAAACTATTACAATATAATCGTTCAAGGTGAAGACGATGGATGCAGCTCAAATCTTGACGATGGTAATGCTCTCTATGAAACAGGAATAAGCTAAATTACGTTGCCCTTATTTCAAATTAGAAATTTAAAGTGTTATAATTAGCATAGCTATTAATTAAAAACATACAGATAATAATTTTTCGATTGTATAGAATTCTATAGAAAGAGAATCTGTCTACATGCATGGCTGAAATTATTATTATTTAACTCTATATTTTAATTTGTTAATGTGTTTTGCAGTTGCAGATTTAAAAATATTTTAGGTTCGTTAATGAGTGTGTGTAAGTACACTTTTCACATTATATTTTAGTAATGAGCGTTGTATAACAGGGTTATATAATTGTATTTCATACAAATAGTTTATCGATATGTAGACTTTACAATCTCAAGGTTCAATGAATGTAAAAGTTACTTTTAAAACGATTGAACCCGATAATCTCGTTGTGTAATCATTTTGAAAAATTCACTTTTGTACTACGTTTAATTGTTTTAATCAAGAACCCTGTAATACCAATTGAATCTATTGTTTTCTTTTAATTCGGCATGTGTTTTTAAAAATCGTATTATATAAAATTTATTATTTAATGTTTTTAAAAGAAATTATTTATATTATATTGGTAATCAATTTTAGACTATTATATTTAACCGTGTTATATAATTACAATTGATGTGTAGTAATTAACTTACTAAAGCAAGCATAATTTAAAACGAATTAACTGTCACCACTGAAGTAAAACAAAAGTAATTTTTAAAATCGTATTTGTATACATGAATGTAGCAAAGTAACAATTACAGATCTTATCTTATTTTAAAAATAGGGTTATTATCTTCACAAATAGTACATATCAGATTAAGCTACAGTTTATTTATATATTGCATTCGCTGCATTTTACAAAACAATTTTATCATACGATGAAACTCATTAAAACCATTGTAATTAACTATTTGAATTTAAATAATGAGCAGTACATTCTAAGCGTCTTTAAATATCAAAATGGCCTTATTGTATTTTCTTTTAATCCGACTATAAATTTTTGAATAGAAAAAATATTTTGTACTTTTAAAGAGACCTTCAAAATAAAATATTCAAAGAGACAGTCAAAGTGAATGCGTGTTTTACATTCTAAATGAGGGTAAAACCCTATTAGCTATAACTTAGAGATGACGTCAGAGCTTCAATACTTTAAATAGTGGATTCAGGTACGGTAAAATCAGACGATCTCAAATTGTAGAAGTCTTCATTACTATTAGTAACAGGTTTGGTGAGACTGCCAGCTTGGTTTAGATCCCAACACTTCCTTGAGGTGTACAAGTCTTTTATACCATAGCAAATCCGTTGAGACTGACGGTTTGCCTCAAGGCCATCATTATTATCTTCTCCGAGAGGACCAGATGCAATCTCTGTATTTATTAATACAAGTTACGATTTCAGGTAATTCCTTAACATTTTTTTTACGTGTGTATGTATGTATGTTTAAGGTCTTATAGTATTATTTTTGATTAGGATATGATAAGATAAGGTAGTGTTATACAACGTATACTGTGTCACATCCAAAATAATTGTTAAACCCCATCTTAAAAACACCTTTATGAATGTTCTACAGGCAATGCATTTGATTAGTAAAGCTTATAGAGAACATTATAAGTCATAAAGTACAAACAAATCCTAATTAGCTAACAATATACCACCTATTACAGAAAAACGCTCGCTCCTCCTGATGACTCAAACAAATCTCTGCTTAACCCTGAAATATGCCGATAGATAGTGTTACCTTTATTACAGAAAATACTCATTAGCCCATACCCCTGCTAGATGGCACCACAAACAAATCCCTGATTAACTCTGAAATATACCACTAGGTAACGCCACCTTTATTACAGTAAATACTCGTTAGTCCATACTCCTGCTAGGCGGCACCACAAACAAGCTCTGTCTTACAAGTTAGCATTAGAGTCCTCGTACTATTTCCCATCAGAGATTCAGACCTAACACAAGACCCTGTCTTACAAGTTAGCAATAGGGTCCCTTATTCAATTTTCAAATTTTCAGCGAAGCACCAGGTCCTAGAGATAACATTTTATCTTACATCTTTATTATTAAAAACAATCCCCAGCGAAACACCAGGTCCTAGAGGTAGCATTTATCTTACAAGAATTTCCATAAACAACCCCAAGCGCTGCACCAGGTCCTAGATACCATTTATCTTACAAGAATTTCTATAAACAACCCCCAGTGCTGCACCAGGTCCTAGAGGTAGCATTTATTTTCAACCCCAGCGAAACACCAGGTCCTAGAGATAGCATTTATCTTACAAGAACATCTTTATTATTAAAAACAACCCCAAGCGCTACACCAGGTCCTAGATGTAACATTTATCTTACAAGAATTTCCATAAAACAATCCCCAGCGAAGCACCAGGTCCTAGGTAGCTCTCGTCTGACAAGAAACCACAATTTCATATTTGCCTGGTCTCAAGACCTGTTTCTCAAGCTAAACCTGTTTCTCAAGGTAAACCTGTTTCTCAAGGCAAACCTGTTTCTCAAGGTAAACAACTTTATCAAGGTAAACAACTTTCTCAAGGCAAACAACTTTCTCAAGGTCAAATAGTGGTCAGCCACGTGGCAGGCCTTGGGAAATCCCCAAGGTCAAATGACGTCACAAAAGTGAAAGGTGAGGTGTCCCTCTTCTACTCACGTTATTTCAAGAATTACTGAATCAACCATAAGTTTGCAGAATATTTCAGAATGTTACCAGAAACATTCTCCTACATACTTAATGGAATCGATGCAAATATCTATAAGCAATCAAATTTTCGTTTTTTTTTTTATGATTGTGGATCTGAACAGGCTAAATAAGGCCTATCGTGAACACTTAGGAGGATGGATAGAGAGATAATGAATTGCCAATAGATGCCTATGAACAGCTACCTTAAATTTTCTCATATCATAAGTGAGAGGAAAACAGGAACTAGGGAGATCATTCCAGAGTTTAGAAGCCGTGTAGAAAAATGTGGATTGCGCCCGTTTGGTACGACAAGTGGAGATTTTTACTGCATACTGATGATGTGAATGAGCGAACCGAGTGTTTCTCGCAAAGATAGCCGGAGATGGTATCAAAGAATGTAATTCACCAGCACAATAGCCGTTGTAATAACGATAATACAAAGAAAGAACTGAAACCATCCTTCTATGCTCAAGGGACTGTATGTGAGAAGTTAAGGACGGGTCATTTATAAGCCTAATCGCTCTCTTTTGAATACGATCAACGATATCAGAGCGTATTGGGAGCACTAACCCAAAGGTGAGAATTATATTCCAGATGAGGCCGAATTTGGGCCTTATACAGCAGAAGGAGTTGTCGAGAGGTAAAGTACTGCTTAGATCTGTACAAAAGCCTATTTTACGAGCAGCTGTTTTGGTAGCTGACAGAAGATGGTCAACCCATGAGAGATTTGAAGATACAGTCATACCCAACAGAGTAATAGAGTCTGAAAACTTAAGAACTGAGCCATTCATACTTACAACAGGAAATGATCGATCTTTTTTGGCGGACATAAGGCAACACTGAGTTTTGTTAGCATTAAATTTAACTAGATTATTGCTTCCCCATTCGAGAATACGTTGAATGTCTTTGTTGATTGAATTTGCCATTTCAGCTTTAATTTCTTGATTTGACATAGAAGGTGGATTATCACTATGAGTAGACTGAGATGAACTACAGTGAAGAGTGCTATCGTCAGCAAAGCAATGGATGGGGTTAGTTGTTGAAGAAATAAGGTCATTTATGTACAGTAGAAAAAGTGTAGGCGCTATAACGGATCCCTGTGGTATGCCCGCGTTAATGCTAACTTCTTTTGAAAAAAGCCATCAACTACGACACGTATTCGTCTTTTATCAAGGAAACTAGAAACCCAGTTGATATCATTTAACCCAAACGAGGTGAGTTTGGCAAGTAAACACTTTTGCCAAACTTGGTCAAATGCCTTTGAGATATCCAAAGCGATTACAACTGTTTCACCGGACTGCTCTACTGTATTGTTCCAAACTTGGGTCACATATGAAAGAAGATCGCCTGTTGAACGACTTTGCCTAAACCCATATTGGTGGTCACTAAGGAGTTTGTTAGTTTCAAGGAACGTGAGCAGTTGCTGATTGATGGCTTTTCCATGATTTTAGACAAAATGGAAGTGATGGCAATTGGTCTGTAATTTGAGGGATCGGTCTTATCACCTTTTTGGGAATAGGTTGAACATTTGCTAACTTCCATGATGAAGGAATTCCCAGAAGATATAGAGATCGTATAGAGCTTAGATAGGACTGGTACTAGTTCGGGGAACATTTCTTTAAGACAATAGCTGGGATACCGTCTGGGCCCGTGGCCTTATTGAGATCAAGCCTACTGATGATCGATTCCAAGAGCTTGTACCGAAAATGAATTGGTTTCATAACGTATGAAGAAGAGTTGACTAGGGGCACATCTTTTCCAGAATCATTGAGACACGAGTTTGATGCAAACAAATCCACAAAAACGTTGGCTTTGTCTACAGAATCAGCAACTACCGATCCGTCAATAGATGTCAGGGGGGGAAATGAAGATATTCGAAGGTTTTTACTAATGGCTTTTGCTAAAGACCAAAATTTGCGACTGCCTAAAGGAGATGTAGCTAGTTCATTGCATTTTCGTTGTTCGAACAACTTTTTAGTTTTAGTGATGACACTTTTGCAGATATTTCTAGCACCAACGTATTGGACATTACTGTCAACCGATTTAGTAGATTTCCATTTAATGTAACATTTATTTTTTAAAGATATTGCATCGGAACAAGCCTTATTGAACCAGGGTTGGGAACGTGAATGACCTGCACGGTACTGTTTTTTCGGAATGTATAACTCCATTCCCATGAGGATGACTTCAGATACTGAAAGAGCGATGTCCGAAGAAGAGGACGACTTGAAACAATATTCACGCCATGGAAAGGTTGCAAAGAAATCCCGTAAATCACTCCATCGAGCTGACTTAAAACACCACAAGGTTCTATCGGTTTTGCGAACAACAGTGGAATTAGGTACAGTAGAAATGATTTTATTAGACAATGGTCGGAAAGACCTAAAGGCGAAAGAACGGAAGTTTTATAAACAAGAGGGTTTGATGTAAGAAAAGATCTAGAAGATGTGGAGTATGGTTAGGGTTATCAGGGATTCTTGTGGGTTCAGAAATCATTTGTGTGAGATCACATGAAATAGCAAATGTTTCTGCACTATGACCAGCGGGATTTGTAGTAGATGAAAATTGAAGCCAATTAGAGTTATGAACATTGAAATCGCCTACAAATGAGATATCGCAAGATGGAAACTGAGACAGGAGATAGTCAACTTTCATACTAAGGTAATCGAAGAAGTCTTGAAAGTTGCTGTCATTAGGAGACCTATAAATGCAACAGTAGAATTTTACAAAATTAGGACCAGAATGTTTAAACCAAATCACGTCAAAATTTTTATTTTCTAAGGAAGAAACCCTCTTGCAAGCAATTCTGTCCTTGATGTACGCACATACGCCTCCTTTATATCGAAAGTTAGAGTGAAGATGGTATTGAGGAAATTGCAAGTCGGGTGACTCGGAGCTTTCAGAGGAGACTTGTGTTTCAAATAGAAACAATATATCAGGTTGTAATTGTTCAAGATGTTGGTGAATAGCATTAAGATTAGACCTGATACCGCGGATGTTGCAGTAGTGAATCAGAAAGTTGATACTTTCGATAACCGAGGTCGCTCTCCCGGACATCCGAGTGGGGCAGGATTTTACGTCCGGAATTTATAACCCTAGAAACCACAGCCATCTTATTTTTTAATTTGGGACTTTTAATCTGATAGGAAGACAGTGAGGGCGAGAAGGAAGAATAAGGATGAGAATAGATTAAGGATGATGGAAAAGGTAACCGGCAGCCCTTACCGAGCTCAAAAAATCGGAGACCCAATATTAAGGAGCCCATGGTAAGGGTGGTGGTACCTCCCCGGCTGGCATGGAGTATACATGCCTACCACCTATTACATGTATTTCGCCAGGAGAAAGACTTGCGCTCACATTAAGGTAAGAACATTATTTATAGGTATTTTGTTATTTAATATCAAAAACTGAAATGCAAACTTTGTTCCACTAACTATAAAGTAATAACTTTTAAATACACGTATCTTCAGTTACTAGGGTCGTGTGAAGAAAAATGTGAAGTTAAAGTAGTGAGGTAATATTCTGTGCTATTGGGGTAGTCCTGAGATGGGGTTGTCACGTCCGTAGGCGAGGTAGGAATACTTTCCCAAGTTCGATTTGTTGAATTACTTGTTGAAGAAGGGTTACTGTAAAGCACTTGCTGTGAAACTGAAGACAGGTTACTGCAGTTTATCTCCTGTTGTTGTCCTGAAGTGGGAACATGCTGACCAAACATCAGTTCGTCACAAAATACTTGTTGCAATCGTGTTCTCACGAACATTTTCCTTGCTTCTGAAACATTTCGGAGAGCTGGCAACAAACTCATGAGAAAATGGTAATCAGCATCCTCTTGATCTTTATCTTTGTTGGAAATGTCTACTTTTCTTTTAAATTCGGCTAGTTTAGTTTGTTCGATATCCAAAAGTTTCTCAAGAACGTTCATTTTTTTGGTATATTTAGCTCGAGGAGCCATAACATTTTCAGATGATGTCTGTATCATTGGTTCGGATTCAGTTATTTCCGAATTAGTATATTCTTCCAAATCGGGATTTGTTTCTGTGTTAGTGTCATTTTCGGGCTTATTTCCGAAATCTTGTACAGTAAGGTCTACTTTGGTGTCACTCTCAAGAGGTTCAGGAATACTGCTCTGTAAATTCCGGGGCACAAATTGATCTCTTAAAAACATCATGCTGGTAAAATAGGGCCATGACGTTTTTTTAAGAGGGTCCCCTCCACCGCCCGATTTTTTCTTTGGGAGTTTTTGCAATCTTTACGAAATGTGTCTCGCAAACCTCTCCATTTATTTTTAGTAGTTTCGACTGTAAATAAAAATAAAACACTTCTTAATATAGATTATTGAAGTAGAACTGACAAAATTATTTTTATTTCAGGTTTCTTTCTACTGGGATGTCGTTTCGAGCACTTAGTTTTTCATATAGAATTGCGCATACTACTATACGCCAAATAGTTTACGAGACTTGTCGTGTCATATGGAATTCTTTCCATGAGAAACATATGCCTCCACCGTCTACAGACCATTTACAAGCTATTGCAAAGGACTTCTTCAGAAAGTGGAATTTTCCTAATTGTGTTGGGTATATAGGCGGAAAACACATTCGAATTAAATGCCCAAAGAATTCGAGAACGGCATATTACAATTATAAGCAATACTTTTCGATTGTATTGCAAGGTATAGCTGACGCAAATTATAAATTCATTACTATTGATGTTGGTGCTTATGGCAAACAAAGTGACGGAGGAATATTTTCCCTGTCAAATGTTTACAAATCTTTGGAAACACGTACTTTCAATATACCACATAATGACTATATTCCATCAACAGATATTTCAGTCCCGTTTGTCTTGCTAGGTGATGACGCTTACCCATTAAAATCGTATTTATTAAAACCATATTCGCGACATAATTGTACAGACGAAGAGCTGATTTGTAACTACAGACTTTCCAGAGCACGACGTTGTATTGAATGCGCATTTGGAATCTTGGTAGCTAAGTGGAGATGTTTAAAAACGGAATTACAAATTAACCCAGAAAACGTCGATATACTAGTAAAGTGTGTCTGTCTGCTACATAACATTATTATTGATAAAGAAGGTGTTCCGACATCGCTTGAACATAATAATATAACAAACACTAAATTACCTCTTACCAGACTATACAATCATTATGGAAAAACAGCGAGTGAAGTGAGAGAAGCCTTTAAAAATTATTTTGTCAGTCCTGCTGGTGAACTACAATTCCAATATTATATTTTTAGGTAACTACGTTATGTACATATAATATTCGATGTTAAATTTAATTTTAATTTTGTTTATAAGTAAATGAATAGAAATAAATTAAGGTACTTACCATTAGCTTCCATTTCTTGGCTGATCTTTTCCCACTCTCTACGAGATAAGTCTCTGTTATGGTAGGTTTTGTCTTTCATGTCCCATAAACATCTATTTTCAAAGACAAGGCTTATTAGTTTTTCCACGTCCATCATTTAACGACGCACGAATTCGTATGTAAGATCAAACTCGTTTGAACGACAAACTTGTTGTGACGAATTCGTGCTTTATCTGACGACCAGTGCAGCTGCACTATAACCACTCTGATAAGATTTACATTGTTTCATTGTTCTGACGAATTCGTCAGAATTATTATTCGTCCGAATACGCATTTACTATAACCGTAGCCTAACTCAGGAAAGACAGGTCAATATGACGAACTGCAATAACATTAATTTAAATATTAACGTCAACTATTATAATTCTAATTAATTCTCTTCAATAAAATACTTACACAATCAATTTCTTTGTAATTTAATCCTTCCGAGATTTTTGTCAATATTTAATCCCGGAGGGACAAAAAGTGGCACTTCAGTCCATGTCATAATGGAGTGAAGTTTATCACTTTAATCTCGGAACTGCGAAAACAATTTTATTACATTTCGACGGACTATTTGTAAGAAAAACTAAGTATTATCCTAAAACATTAGTACGAAATTGTTTATTTCTCTTGGTTATAATATGAATAAACATTGATCGCGATATAAATCAAATATGGGCTTAATTTAAGTTCATGGCATCTTAAAACCCCAATCACTGCACTTTCTGGATAACGTAATGCTTATAAAATAACTTACGGAATATATTCCTGCAACAATGGGTAATCTTAAATCCTATTGTACATTGTTCTGGGCAATAAGATAGATCAGTTATTTTTATTTTGAAATTGTAGGTAGTTATCCACATCAGCATTTCTAAAATTAAGTTACTTCTTCACTGAAGGTCAAGGTGACGGTGTTCTTGACTTCTTGTACAACGTGCAACGTGCACGTGCGCGTTTTTAATAATAAAATACATTACAAACATCTAAACATCTTAATTTTATAAACATTATTGGCTATAAAGTAACACTAAATACTACATTTGATATTTATACAGCGACATATAATCGTTATCGTTAATTTCTAATACAGTGATAGTATGTAAGTTAATATGAGCAACATTTAAAAAATATTTTTAAATATACTGGGTGCTCCAAAAAAATGGCATATCAAAGTTATGTTTTTTTAAATGACACACCCCGTATATTATTGCATTTTCGAATTTTACATAAAAAATACGTAGCACTTTCATAAGGGTTCCCTATACCTACATACAGAGTGTTTCAAGTTATATCAATTTTTCTGAAAATGTAGGGTTTTAGGAAAAATTAAATATCTCCTAATAAAATTAATTCCAACAAATTTACTCTCAGGTTTAAGTAAAATACTGTTCCCTTAGTCTATTCATTGACTGAATAGTAAACACCTCTTTACAGGGTGTTCATTTAAATTGAAAATATTTCAACAAACAGCTTTAACAGACTCGGAAAAAATAGCAATGTACAATGACAGCACACTACAAAACTTACAAGATTAGTCAGCTAAACATTATTTGTTAAAATGTAAATTACAAATATCTGAAATCTATAATGTACACATAAGATTGGTATCCAGCTTTCTACTTATTGGTAAAGACAATTACTACTACATTAGCAAAAAGACATTAAGTAGGCATTACGGAGAATATTTCAATATAAAAATGATACAGGAACAGATAAATTCCAAAAATTATTAAATAAGCCGAAAATTTAAAGGTTAAAGGATAAGAAACCCTTATAGAAGTTGAAAGATAATTAAGTAAGCTAAACTATAAGTGTATAAAATACAGGGTGTTCCATTTATAATAAGCCGAATATTTCAGTATGAATGTTCTACTAATTTAACTGAAAAAAATTAACACCCTGTAAACAGGTGTTTACTATTCAGTCAATAAATAGACTAAGAGGACAGCATTTTACTTAAACCTAAGAGTAAATTTGATGGAGTTAATTTTATTAGGAGATATTTAATTTTTCCTAAAACCCTATATTTTCAGAAAAATTGAGCTTGAAACACTCTGGATGTGGGTATAAGCAACCCTTATGAAAGTGCTACTTATTTTTTATGTAAAATCGTTGACTGAACGAATGGTGAAGACTCGCCGAACCCATTTTAAAAATCGTAGACACTGCTGGACCCGAGATATAGGAGTCGAAACCGTATATTTGGATCCGAGATTTCAGTTCATTGTTGGCAGTTATATTGTTAACGTCGTATATTCGTGTATATTTGTGCCGATAAAATGAATACTACCGCGAACCATATTTGTGTGTACAACAACTGTTTTAAAAGTAATAGAGTTTATAAAAACATTAGTTTCTTTAAATTTCCTTTAAAAAACTGTGAAATAGTTGAGCAGTGGAAAAAAAATTGTGGAAGTATCAAAATAGCGCTTATGGACGTTAATGACCTTAAAAATAAACTAATTTATGAAAAACACTTTAATTCGGATGATATTATTAAAAACAATAAACGAAAGTTGTTAAGAAAAAATGCAGTCCCTAATATATTGACAAAAAAACGTGAAAACGATGACATTGTTAAAGCGTCGAGCAGCGGCGTCCTTCAGCCCATTAAAACATACGTAAGGAAACGCTCTTTGTAGTACAGATGACGAAGATTTAACAAACGATTTAAATAAATTACGTTTACTTAAACATCTATCAAGAGTTACAATTACTAATTCCAGCACGGATAGTTCACCTTCAAAATTAAGTGATGGAATTTTAGAAATGGAATCTCTTACCGAAGCATTATTTAAAAGAAAGTGTAAAATATTGTCAAGTAAGTTAAAGCAACAGAGAAAAAAATACAAAGCCAAATTCTTGCAAACGTATAGATTACAGAAAAAGAATTGTTTCAGTGTAGGTGCGGTGCTTAATACTTTATTAATAGATAAAAGCTCATATTTAAGAGTATTCGTAAATATGCAGTTATTTCATAAGAAAGGCACCAAGTGGACAAACGCCGAAAAACAATTAAGTCTCTCTCCACATTCGTTCAGTCAACGATAAAATTCGAAAATGCAATAATATGCGATGTGTCATTTACAAAATGATATGCCACTTTTTTGGAGCACCCAATATATTTTAAAGTATTTTAAAGATGTTGCTCATATTGACTTACATAATATCACTGTATTAGAAATTAACATTATATGCTGCTTCGCCGTAGAACTCCGTGGAGTCGGTCGTGATTCACTCTGTATAACAATAATATTAATATATGTGAATTCGTATATGAAAGATTGAAAACTTCTACTTAACAAAAATCTTTGTTTTTTTATTACTCAGTTTACAATAATTTCTGACCAAATATGTGTAAGAACCTCCTTTTGTTTCTGTATGTAAGAGGAAGGAGGGTTTATCTAATATATACACAATTCAATAAAATGATCTATAATCGCATAACTTTATTATCTCTCACCAAACTCAGTCCGGTTTGATAGGGCTTCTATCAGGCTTGTGCCATTATTGCCCTTGGCTTGGCTACTGCAATTATAAAGAAAACACAATGACTGACTATGCCAATCTCAACTCATACTTTTACAGTTATTGTACAATTCTAAGGCCAATCAGTTATTGAACACATTGTATGTGATTTTCCCTCTCGGGAGACATTGTCTAATGAATCTGAGGATCTTTCTACGCCAGGTCCTTCTACTCCTAATCACGTATCCCCCAATGATTAAACCACCCTCATAGGAAGAGGGTCTGCAGGAGTCTTCTAACGTCAGACTGAAGCAATAAGCTTTAAGTCGGAATACATAACTCCAATGAATTAATGGGGGACTTCCAACGTTAGGGAAGGCCCAGATTACGTAATATTCGTGCATAAGGTGATGGGTACCCAAGGCTCTCCTATAAAGACCGACCACGTATCCTCCTGTGCATTAAACCACCCTCCTCAAAGATAAGGGTCTGCGAGGGTCTTCCAATGACAGATAAGGGCCACATGCTACATGGCATAGATACTGACCCTGTGCTTGAACGCAACACCAATGAGATAAAGGACCAGACGCCCACCAAGTACTTAACAAGATTAGGAATCCAGACCAAATACGTATTCCCTCATGCAATACAGAGGTCTTCCAACGACAGACCAAGGCCACATGCTACGTGGCATGGATACTGACCCCGTGCCTTAACGTATCCCCCACGAGATACAGGAGGCCTTCTAACGTCGGTCCGGTTCTAATCATCCCTATTAGTCACATCTAACATTCGCACGCTTCTTAGTAAACATTAGCATAACACTACTTAAGGTACCCCTTAATCGTGTCATGTAATCATATATCATATCGTTAAGAACAGCAGTTATTGTCGTACTCACACATGAAAATTAATTACACATAATGACACTAAATGTAGGTGTCAATAACAATGCAAGTTAGATATGCTCACCTTAAACGCACAAAAATATAACAGCACTATTTCGACAAAACTTGATTACGTACTCAACATTCTTTAAGTCAATATTATTTGTAATTTGTAAATCGATATTGCTATCGACCGTCTCTATTAGGTCATAGACCAGCATTTTTTCTCTAAGTTTATTTTACATGACACATTTATGAGGTCCTTATATTAATTACTATGCAACGAACTCGACAGAAAAAAAGTAACACGTGTGTCGAATAACCCATAAATTTTATTAACTAACAATTACATAATGAAAAGAAAATAATTTTTGTATACTACTTACATATAGCAAGTCATGAGCGCGATGTTGGACGTTGTTATCTTTCGGGTAGTGCAAAAAGAAAACTTAAGGAAGAAAAATTGAGGAAGGTTAGAATCAGTGTCCAAAATTCAGGAATTGGATATTTTCTTCAGAAAAAAATTTGACCAACCTGAAATCAACCATTTAGACAACTTCTGCATACCTGCTACATCAAATGTTACAAGTGGCATAGTACATGAGGAAGAAATACTTCCTAAACCCCATCATATTGGAAATGGTTCATTAAAATCTCTGAATTTGAGGGACACTCTCGAAACCGTGTCAAAAGGTGAGGAGATAGTTCGTGAAGATAAGGACAATGTATGTAGCGGACCGCGAAAATTTTATCATTGTAATAAACGTTTGTCAAATCGCCATTATTACCACGAGAGAAAAGATAATTAGTGGATTTTTAATATCTTGATAATAGGTCGCAAATTGCTAATGTTTTCAAAATATTTTATTTAGAAGTTTTATGAAAGGAATGTAAAATTGTTTGTAACTAATATGTATGTAAACACATGTTAGGGTGTGAGTGGCAGGTGCACACTTAAGAATGCTTTACTGAAGGGACGTAACGAATCATTGTAATTTTTTATGCGCGCTCTTGATGTCAAAATGTCATTGCTCTAATGATTAATTACGACTGAACGGGCCGCGATCAAAAGATATCTTTGTTTGTTACTTGAAACTTCGAGAGAGAAATGTAGCGTTGTTACGGACGAATGCAATTTTTTAAAATTAAGATGTCATGCAATAATTTAATATGAAACTGCTCCAACGTAAATTAATATTTCTTGTTTTTTTTTAATTACTTTTGAAAGACGGGGGTTGATTTCGGGAGTAATGATAGTTAGGTTTGATTCGGGGGAGAAGGCAGTTACAGTTAGTGTCAATAGAGCCAGATCGATTTTTGTGTTATTTAAATACCTTCATTATAAACAGTCTGTCTTTAAAATAATTCTTGCGTGTACTTTTTATTTTGAATTTGCCAACACTAAGTTCTTTTCTTCCGTGGTTAAACCGCGTATGTTAACGATTTGTGTCTGTGATCCATTAAAGGAATATTTATTCTAGTGTAAGTAGGTATTTTTATATAAATTAAGACTGGCCGCAAATGATTCTAGAAGTCTATATCATTAAGCTGAAATCTGCTAAAATAAAAGACAGTCAGGGGCCTCTCACTCTAGTATTTGTACGAATTAGCATTGTTGGGCGTTGGTTATATTTATATTTGTGTGGAGGTGGGCTGATGAACGGGTACCTGATACCGCTTTGGTTACTAATTGTAAAAGGCAATTACCAAGTAGATACACACTCCCAAGATCAGATAACCATTAAACACCTCGAATGTTTATTTCTATTGTTTTTACATGTTGTATAGGTGAATGTATAACCAGAGAGGGGAGCACGGTATTTTTCTAACGCACTCAAACTTATATATATATATATATATATATATATATATATATATATATATATATATATATATATCTCAGTGATCTATTTATAACTTACCCTTCTAAGGCTTTGTTTTTAATGAGTTTTTTTTGTCGGTTTGGTGAAGTAGAATTATTTGCCTGCGAGCTGCTTTCTCTTTGTATGTGCTTTAGTTGTCACTAAACAATTGGGTACTTGTAAATTCCTTGTCTGTTTTCTTTTGTCCTCGCCTTTACCTTATTACGTGTGCAATTTTACTGTTATCGTATTTTATACGTACCGTAATTTGCTTTATTGTTTTATGTGCTTATTTACTTAAAGATCGGCATGATTGGTTTTAAAAGGGCCACATGTTTGGTGTTACGATTTCTATTTTGATTATTTATAACCCAATTGTGCGTGTGACTGCATGTGTTTTTCTTATTATTGTGTTTCTGTGTAACTAAACTGCTTTTTATTCATTTTCTCTTAATGTTATAATTTCGTAAGCAGTTTAACCTGATTTAGTGGTGTTTTGTTATACACTGTGTCTCTTGAATTTCTGAACATAGGGAATTCCCATGTTAAAATAAACTATTGTAAATTTTGGCTCCCCTAATTATTTTACAGTAAAATGTCAAATGTAAAACTTCTTAAGGAAAAAAGGCTGCTTCTTATGTTACAATTGCATTTACATTTGGTCATCCGTTTTCGAGAAATTTAGGAAAAACTTAAGGGCTTTTTCGTAACTGGTCAAGGTTGCTTTGCTTTAGACAGACAATGCTAACAATAATTATTAATTGTCATTGTAAATCATTCATTGTTCAAAAACAATTCATTCATCATTAAAACTTTTTTTGGGACAGATTATTACTTTTTAAAGAAAAATTTGTTTATAAAAATGAATTATTACACCATTGAAGAAAAAGTAAAATTTATTGAATGGCCGGTAACGTTAATAAGCCATGTAATTGTCAAGATACTAAACCTCTGGGGCAAAATGACAGAGATTTGGATGTGTTACTTAATGTTGTTGAAGATAAGAATAAAAGTGTGAGACAAATTGGGTGCAGTTTAGGAATATCTCACAGTACCCTCCATCGAATTTTGAAGCGACAAACTCCAGTGTTTAAGTCTTTCAAGTATAGCTTGCAGCAGGAAATTTTTGATGAAGATAAACTCATGAGAATGGAGTTCTGCGAAAGATTAGTAGAGTTATCAAACATGGATAGAAACTTTCTAAGTCGTATTTTATTCACCGACGAATGTTCTTTTTCAACTCATGGTATTCATAACCGCCAAAATTTTCGTTAGTGGAATGCTGAAAATTTGTATTTATCAATAAAGAGTAGAAGTCAATATCGCAACACAATTAATGTATGGATTGGCATACTGGACCATAGATTAATAGGTCCTTTCTTTATTGATGGTACGTTGACTGGAGAGCGTTATCTTCAGCTGCTTCAAGAAGAAATTGGCCCAGCGCTGTTAGACTTGAACCTGGAGGAAGACATTTGGTACCAGCACGATGGGTGTCCAGCACACAATAGTCTAATCGTACTTTGAGTTTCTAGACTTCACGTTTCCCGGCTGTTGGATAGGTCGGGGTGGTACCATAAACTGGCCAGCACGCTCCCCTGATTTGGCTCCCTGTGACTTTTTCCTCTGGGGTTATTTAAAAAACAAATTATACAGTGAAAACTCGTTTAACAGTCTGATCGACTTAAAAACAGCAATCTTAGCAAACAGCCACGAAGTCTCCCAGTACATGCTCGCAAACGTTCGGAGAGAGTTCTATGATCGACTTGGATATTGTTTAGCTGCAAACGGAGATTTATTTGAACACTTGATCAAATAGTAGAAATGATGATTTTTTGTTATTTATTTTCCAATTTTCATAATTAATTTGTTTATTTAGAATATCATCTTCTTGTTTATAACAGACTTATTTGATTTGTGCTCCTTATTGTATTTATCCTGACACTTACATGGCTTATTAACGTTACCGGTTACGAAAAAGCCCTTAAGTTTTCCTCATTAGTAGACATATAAGGCCGATCCTGGACCAGTTCAAGGTCACCCATGTAAATCTTATGGGGATTTATTTCAAGGTCAAGTGAGTTTTCTCGTTATGCCAGAACGCGCTCCACGTCTCAAGCATGCTTGTGGTGGGATTTAAATTTTGGAGTCACTCGCCCTCTGGTGGTGAAATCGGAAGCTTTTGGAGCTCTTTCAAGGTCGAACTTTAAGCGGAGATTTAAAATGTAGTTGGTCAAGGTCAAAGCTAAAAAGTTGCAAGGTAATCATAAATCAAAAATAGTTTTGAAGGTCAAAGGTTATTGACTTACGGTGGTTTCTTAGAAATATAAAAGGTCAAGGTGAAAAGCTAAAATAGAAGTTGCAAGGTAATCATAAATCTAAAAATAGTTTTCAAGGTCAAAGGTTATTGACCTACGGTGGTGTCATATTTCTTAGAAGTATAAAAGGTCAAGGTGAAAAGCTAAAAATAGAAATTGCAAGGTAATCATAAATCTAAGAATATAATTTTCAAGGTCAAACTTTTGGGAAATATAAATTTTTGGAGCTGATCATCATCATCATATTATATTTATAGTCAAGGTCAACAGTAGGTATTTAACAAGTTTAAGCATGTTGTAATATGTAGGACGCATATTTCTTATATAAACTGCAGCGAGCTGTATGTTGAGATCAGTCTGCAACACATAATTGTTAAATATGGAATTAACAGGGTTAAACCAAAGCACCTATTGCAAACCCTTTAAAATGCGTGCGAGCTCGATATATCGAGAAAGTATAAAGTAACGAATATGGATATAATTAATACTAAGTACGGTGAACGTATAGTGATAGAAACGGGTGATTTTAAATGTGTATTACCGGAACGCTTTTATGTGTATTTCAAAAAAGAAGAAACACGAATTGAAGAATTTAAAACACTCCTAAACACGAAGGATGTGTTTATAAGTAGTTTGGGTGCAGCTGGCAAAACAACAAACATAACATTTTCTTTTTAATAGTAGCACCCCACCATATGTAAAATTGAAATACTAGAATTATTTTCTTAAGCAGCGTTTAGTCATAGTGAAATTGTGAGCAAGTAAAGTCATGCAAGTAGCAATAAAATCATTTCTGGAACGATCCAAACTCAGAAGTTCACCGTTATATATGGATACATCACATCATTGCAGTAACAATCTGAATAATTTAACATTTTGTTGGTGCTGTCAAAATAGTGATGGTAGTAGTAGTAGTAAAATGAAGAGAAACACGATGAAGGTTATTCTTCTGCTAAGACTGACTGGCATCATCATTTCAATATAAGGATGAAGTGTATAAACAAGCAGCTAAGGAATACTTAATCGATTGTACCTATTATAAACTATCGAACGATACTCATCATGCAAAACATCTGGAAATTGGATACAGTACACACCTCAACCTTGCACCAGTGGTGCGTATTGGGTGCGGTAATTGTGATCAAAGCAATAATGTAGTGTTGGATATGAAGGAATGGAATGAGCTTCTAAGATGGCATTCATATGTAGAATTACAATTTTTCGATCTCAAGAAATTGAAAATGAAATTGATTGGTCAAATGTAAATGAAGAAGATATAATCTATGATCAACATTATGAATCTCTATCTAGTAATCTTGGTATTTATTACAATTGGGAATTAATTAAAGGATATGACAGAATTTTGAAAACTGTTATGATAGAAAACTACAAGTGCTGTTCTTGTACATTCAACTCACATAGTATAGAAGAACTATTCAATTTAAAGGATATAGTAAGCTATAGATTGGAATTTCTTGAATCTTACAATCTGGTGTGTTTTATGAAAAGTTCATACAACAAGTTGTTGACTACCGTCGTTTTCGTGAGAAAGAATTCAGTGGTGGTGATGATGACATTTATAAAGATATTGATGATGTTATAAATGCTAAGTATAATATTAATTCACATAACACTGTATGTTTAATGGAAATTTTGTATTATCGTCCTGCTTATCTAATGTATAGCATTTACTGAATAAAGAAATAACTATGATTTGTTTTTCTCAATTTAGGTATAAATACCCCTTCTATCCATCCATGTAAACAATGCTAGTTAAGAAGCGAAAGAGTGTAGGTGGTGGTGGTTTGGTGAATGGTCTAATCAATAAACTTCCGTTTGAATTGCATTTACCTGGTTACCAGTATTGCGGTCCTGGTACAAAGTTGGAAAAACGACTCGCACGCGGTGACCTCGGTATTAATCAATTAGATGCTCAGTGCAAACTTCATGATATCAGTTACAGAGATTACCGAGATTTAGAAAGTAGACATAAAGCAGATAAAATTTTACAAAAAAAGCTTGGGAGCGCTTTAAATCATTAGACGCAACGCTAGGTGAACGAACTGCAGCTTTAGCAGTCAGTACCATCATGAAAGCAAAAGAAAATTGGGAATGGGGTGTAAACGTCGATCTAATATGAAGAAGAAATGCAATGGTGGAAATTTATTGCATTTACGAAAACAATAGCTAAAAAATTAAACCTAACGGAAATTTCACAGACACAATAAAGTCAGCGCTTTCAACGGCAAAACGTGTGGTAAAAATTTAGGAGGAAAGAAAAACATTAAAGTTCCTAGAGTAATTCCCTACCTAAACAAGGAGGGTTTTACCATTTCTTATTCCGTTATTCGCAGGATTATCAGCAATCGGTGCTTTAGCTGGCGGTGCATCAGGAATTGCTAAAGCAGTCAATGATGCTAAAAATGCTAAAAATTGCAGGAAGAGACATCGCGCCATAATCGCATGATGGAATCGGTCGCTATAGGCTCCATGAATAAGAAAGGCGGTGCACTATATCTAAAACCAAACAAATCTGGTGGTGGTGCATTATACTTAAAACCGTTTCCAAAAACTGAATAGATTACCGAAAGACCGTTAACGGATACTGATTTAAAGAAATACTCCAAAACGTACCGTACTTTAGGGATATTTTTATGAGAGATAGCATGCCTAAATTGCCACGGAAAAATGAATCTGGAATTATTAACTTAGATAGCCAAAGAGGACCAGGTACCCATTGGGTTTGCTACAAAAGCGTGGTAAAAGGTATGGTATTACGATAGTTTCGGTAATATTCGACCACCAAACGAAGTGATTAACTACTTTCGGGGTGTAAAATATATTATAATTACAACCAAGATCAAGAGTTTAATACAATTATTTGCGGACACCTATGCCTACAATTTTTATATAAATAATCAGCACAACATCAAATTTTCTCAGTTATGTCAATAACATTCAGTTTAGAAGGTGTTGGTAACACAGCTAGCTACAACTTCTATCCACCGATAGAGCTAGATTTGGGGAAGAAATACGTTATTGGATTGGTTGGATTTTACGGCTGCAACAGCATTAGAAACATTTATGCAGGCAACGATAGATTTTATTTTAGAACAAATCCATCTCATTTGCAAGTGATTAATATTCCACACGGTGCATATGAGTTAGATGAAATTAACGATTATCTAAAATCTAAAATACCCACAGAAAAGTTTATCATTAGAGCAAACAACAATACACTTAAATGTGAGATAAACAGTTCATTTGAGATTGATTTTACTAAAGAAAATTGTATTGGGCGCATGCTAGGGTTTGAGTCTAAAATATTAGAACCAAATATTTTACATACATCTGCGTTAGACATCCAAATACTTAAACACACTAATCTACACGTAGAGTGCAACATTATAAAGGGATCTTATCGAAACGGGAAACCTGCTAAAGTATTATATGAGATTGATGTTTCAGTTCCTCCAGGTTATCGTCTAGATAAAACTCCAAGCAATACTCAATATTTAGAAGTAAACACTGACATTATTAGTAATATAACAATTAATTTGACTAATCAAAAGGGTGAATTAATAGACTTTGGTGAAAGTGAACCATTCACTGTACGCTTAGAACTAAAAGAACATGGGTCTGAGAATTAATCCAGGACCAATTCCATCTTTCAAAACTCATATAAAAGACATCATCCCTACAGTAAGTCATTAATTAGTCATCAACCTTCATTGCGGTTAACATCTGCAGAGAAATACTTTTTAACGTCAATTGGTTTAAAAGTTCTCAACCACAATGGCAGAATCGTTAAACGTCTTTCAAAACGTACATTTTGATGATACTATAATTAAATCAGATATTCACACTTATCTTCCATATGGATCTTCTAAATATGGACCTTCCGAAGAAATACGAATCTTAATTCAAAGTCAAGATCTAATTACGGCTACTTATGATAGTTTTCTGTACATAGAAGGTAAACTTGAGCTCAAAAAGAAGATGAAAGAAAAGCATGCAGCTTAACCAACAATTTCCCGAACTTTCTTTTCGAAGAAATTCGTTATGAGTTAGGTGGTCAGAGTGGATGTTTGTAGAAATCCAGGAATAACATCTACGCTTAAAGGATATATTTCTTATACGGCAAGCAAAAGCAAAGCACTAAGTCATTTAGGATGGTCACCAAAGAATGAAGAACCATTACAAGTAGAATTCGATGAGCAAAATGGAGAAAAATCTTTTACAGTATGCATACCATTGAACCACATATTTGGAATAATGGAGGATTATCGTCAGGTAATCGTGAATATGCGCCAAGAGTTGGTTTTAATTCGATCTAGAAGCGATACAAACTGTTACTATGGTGAAGTCGATGCCGCAATAACCTTAAATAAAATTCAATGGAAAGTACCGCACTTAACACTTAGTGATGCTGCGAAACTTAACTTGTTTCAAGGAATCAATAAAAATTCTATTATTACTGTTCCATTTCGACAATGGGAGTTGTATGAATTGCCTGCTTTAAAACAAGCAACCTCAGACATATGGCCAATAAAAACATCAACGCAACTGGAAAAACCACGTTGGATAATTGTTGCATTCCAACAAGGTAAAAGGTATACAAGGTCAGCAAGGGCTGGAAATTTTGATCACATTAACATCAGAAATCTTAAAGTACATCTGAATTCTGAGTATTATCCATATGAAGCAATGCATTTGAACTTCAGTGCCAACCAATATATACCTGCCTATCGCAATTTTTTGAAATTTCGTTGTGATTACTATGGTGAAGATGATAAAGATGCATTATTCAACTATTCCGAATTCAAATCATGTCCAATATTTGTAATGGACTGCTCTAAACAAAATGAATCCTTAAAAACTCAACAGTGGACATCAAATTGGAAATGGAATCTCTAACACCTTTCGATAATGGAATCGTTGTATATGGTCTTATTCTCCATGATGCTATTGTACAGTACAGTCCACTCACCGGAGAAGTGAAAAATTATAATTATTATTGTAGTATAGTCTAATATATATAAATAAAGATGTTGTAATTATTCGTTTAGTTTTATTTCATCCATCAAAGATGAAAGTAGTTGCTCAGAAACAAAACTCTCAATTCAAAATCATGACTTTGATGAAAAGTCTATTACTTCAAAACATGGTGATTTACTTCCTAATAGTATACGTGGTATTATATGCGGCCCCTCAATTGCGGTAAAACAAACGCAATGATCAGTCTGCTTACTGAAAAATGGTTTGAAATTTAAACATGTATACGTATACTCTAAGTCATTGAATCAAAACAAGTACAAACTTTTACAGGAAATCTTACTTCCAATGAAGGACATAGGTTACTTTACCTTCAGCGACAATCAAGATGTGATTGAGCCTAATTGTGCAAAATCAAACTCTATTTTTATCTTCGATGATATCGCTTGTGAAAAGCAAAATAATATAAGCATATTTTTCTATGGGTAGGCATAACGATATTGACTGTTTCTATTTGAGTCAAACTTACAGTAAAATTCCAAAGCAATTAATTCGTGATAATGCGAATCTAATTATATTATTTGAGCAAGATGAATTAAACTTAAAACATGCGTATGAGGATCATATAAGTCCCACCATAAGCATGAAATTGTTTCGGGACATGTGTTCAAAGTGCTGGGTAGATCCGTTTGGTTTCATGGTCATAAACAAGGATGCTGAAGTTAATAATGGTCGCTATAGGAAAGGATTTGATGAATATATAATACCTTAAACTGGTTTCAGTAGTAACTGATCTGTTTAGGTATTAACAGCTATCTGTTTAGTGTAAACAGCTACCTGTTCAAGGTGAACCGGTACCTGTTTGTCGCAACAGCTACCTGTTCATGGTAAACGGGTACCTGTTCATTAAATCCGTTTTGGTATATAAGGCGAATATATATATAATACCTTAAACCGCATTCAGCAGTTTAGTAGTAACTGATCTGTTTAGGTATTAGCAGCTATCTGTTTAGTGTAAACAGCTACCTGTTCAAGGTGAACCGGTACCTGTTTGTCGCAATGGACAACAAGGAGAGGATATTAAAGAAAAAATTATTCAGGCTCGTAAAATAATACGGCAGAAGTATAACAGTATTAAGACTGCTCGCATTGATAATGAAAGAACATTCGAAAGTACTTATAAGCCTTTAATAGAACCTCTAACTGAAATAGTAAATAAAATCGATAAAAAAACACCTAAAAAGGAGGAGGTCATTGATGTTAAACCTAAAAACCACCCGTATTGATATTTCCAAGAAAGCACCACTATCCCCACTAGTCCGCTAGCTCAAGTTCAATGGACCCACGTCTCACTCCATTAGGTGATTCAAGTAAGGGTGCTACTAGTCCACTAGCTCAGCTTCCGTTTTTCAAGAAATCCTCCTCAAGTCTTCCATCTTTCTTGGAAACATCAGTCATGGGGAGATTAATACTGGGGAGGAAGAAGAAGAACTGTCTAGTATCGTAGATGATTCCCATAATGAACCCATCTCGAAGAATTTCTCGAGCAGTACAATGAATTGCCGCGTATATATGTTGAACGTATTTTGAAGAATGCTGAAGGTGATATTGATCATACGTATGGAGTCCACTATGATACCAAAACTGATAAATGGACAATTGGTAATACACCCATCACAATTAAAGGAGACGATATAATTATTAAAGGTGTCACGTATAAAGGGACTCCAGGATTATATGATCTGCTTATTATGAATGAACCCGACTTAAGTCTAGTAAAGTCAACAGATAGAAAAAATATAGAACTATTTTAGAGGCTACGAATGTAGTAAGGCGAGATTATGACATAAGTGCACAGATTCGAGGAAGCCGCAGCAAAAGTATACACAAATAATCAAACCCTTGCTGTCATCATCACCCACCACAACCAAGGGAGGGGTGGAGCTATATTTTTAAGGAATTAACAAACAGACCCATTGAATATAAATATTGGAATGATATACATGAACTAATTCGTGATCTGGAAGTATTGTGGGCAGAAAAATTGCGGAAACACAGGTGTTGTAAATGACATAATATCAATTGTAGAAGAACTATATGAAGATGGATACATTGAAAACCGAACAACCGCTTTTAAACAATATAAATGAGAATGCATTGATGTCGACATGTCACAACTAAAATGCCCTTGACAAATTTGGACGTTCATATGTCCAGTATCAATTAAAGAAACTACCCTCAGTTTAAACAGATTGATGCTAATCAATTTGATATTGAGAATAAGAGACTCAGCAATGTGGCCAATCCCATAGATCCTCAAGATGTCATCCACAATATTATGTATCAACAAGGTTCGATTTGGATGGAAATCGTTTGACACAGTTGGTGACCCTGAAGAAGATGGTGATGCTATAAATAAAGGATACCTTGATTTCTGTTTACAAGCAGTTCGGAACACTTTCAAAGGAAACGCCAACGCTTATCTAGCGCTGGAGGAAAAACTACATCAACTTAAAGAAATTGTGAATAAATTAGCACCATGTCCAAATTACAACTCGTCAACGAATTGCACAAACCTGCACGAAAAAATTTTAAACGAAGGCGAACAATAATTAGAGGTTTTGATGATCTTTGGCAAGCAGATTTAGCTGAATTTAACACATATGCCAAACAAAATAAGGGTTATAAGTATATATTAGTGGTCATCGACTGTTTTTCGAAATACTTATGGACTAAAGGATTAAAAACGAAAACAGGTCAAGAAGTTACCAAGGCCATGCAAACAATCTTTGAAAAGGTCGGAAACCTACCAATTTGCAGACAGATGCAGGAAAAGAATTCTACAATGGCATTTTACTAAACTAATGCATCGTTATGGAGTCAATCATTACTCTACCTATAGCACAAAGAAGGCTGCAATTGCTGAACGTGTTATCAGAACCATTAAAGGTGCTCTATATAAGTCATTCAGCCTGCAAGGTAAATATAAATGGATTGATACAATTGATACCATAACGATGGATTATAACAATCGTAAGCATAGAACTATTAGAATGAAGCCCAAAGATGTTGGTAATCATACAAAGCTAGAGGCTTACACTAACATAAAAATATTCGATAGGAATCGATATTCTGTGGGTGACATAGTACGAATCAGTAAATTTAAAATATTTTCGCCAAAGGATACACCCAATTGGTCTAGTGAACTATTTAAGATTGTGAAAGTTTGCATTACTAACCCCACTACGTACATGCTTGAAGACATGAAGGAAATCCTGTACTGGGAGGGTTTTATGAACATGAATTACAAAAAACAAAGTATCCGATGTATATCTAGTAGAAAAAGTGCTTCGCTCCAAGAATAATAAGTTATTCGTAAAATGGTGGGGATTGGATGAAAGATCATGGATCAATAAGGATGATATTGTTTTATAACATTTAACCTGTACTTTGTGAAACAAATTACTTATATTAGTTATATATATAGTTTGTAGAAAAGGATGTAGCTCTTAGATGAAATAAAACACACAAAAATAATAGTATTTTATTTTTAAATATTACATTTATTTTAAAATTTCATTATCTTATAAAGTGAACCTAAAGTACTATATAATCACTTAAATTACTGGATGGCCATATACCCGAATCTGGCCCACACCTCCATCCCAAACAGGAATTTGAATTTGTTTCACCTTTATTGATGTTGTCTAGTATCCAGTAATAAATTTTGTGGTGCTCATCGTTTTCCCACGGTTGAAACTTATAGTTGATATTTTGTTCTAATAATATTTCAATCAAAATATCGAGGCACTTGTAGTTAGCAAATATGTGTTTCTCAATACATTCAGTTATAATAAATCAGTGTCCTTGTAAGCAATATTTTCTAACGTAGATTTAACATTTGTTGAATCATGAACCCTTAATAAATATATAGATACATTTTAAGCGGTATGTCACCAAGTCATTCATATCGTCTAAGATCCTATCTACTTTATCAAAAGTTAATGAATTGTAGCCTTTATCGGTACACAATTTCATAAAACTTTTAATGGTATCGTCTAATTTAATTTTTTATCAAATAATGTCTAATAATAATTTCATTTGCACACTTTGAGTTTATAGCACACCAGTAAAAACACTCATCAATAACAATATTTTGTAATATATTCAGTATAAATGTATAGTTTTCAGGAGAGGTCAAAGAACGCTTCAGGTACTTTTTTGTTTTTGATCACTACTGCACTGCAGCTCTTCCTGCAAGTTGACTTGAAGACTGCTCATTGTTTACTGAAAGTTATACCCCATGGTCTAGTATCAGTGAAATCAAAATTTACTAAGCGTTTATCGTCATAAGGATTGAGTATGACTTTATTTTTTTAATGGTAAACACATCATGTTTCTTTGACCTTATGAGATGTTGATAGCGCCTTATTACGCTACCATCAAACAAAACCTGTTTATAATCATTAATCGTGATCTGCCTCACGCTTGCTTGCGTAGAACCCTTTGATTTTTACAACCTTTTCATCAACCGTGTAAGCATACATTTTTGCACGAAGTCCTACAAATTCAACCATAATTTCGCCATGGTTTTCATCTTTCATTAAGCCGGGGACCTTTTTTTTACTAATGGAGTCCAAAGATGTTGTCGGACTATAATCAGATGTATCGAATTTATCAATGTCCTCTTTAATACATTGATAGATATCAGGAACCGAAAAGGCGTATATGAGACTATCCGTATCCGTGTACAAGAGCTTAGCATTATTATGGAACTTGGGTAGCGTGTAGCCGTAATGAAAATTATAAAAAAGTTTTGAAACGTCTAAAACACTGAATCCTGCATATATAGGTTTATTTAAATATACTTCAAGCTTATTCATTTGAACGATAAGCATATCATTGTTAAATATTGTATAACTATGAAAATTTGGTTTTGATATGTAAGCACAGCACCATAGCGACCCTCCCATTTCGTTACTAGCCGTATGTCCTTATGTTTACGTACATTTTCCATCAGCTTCCCAAAACACTATTAATCATTAATTTATAGAAATTTTTATCAATTCATTTTGAGATTGCTGACGCATGGCTGTATTTAAATCTATATATTTTTTAACCACGGAACTGTTTAAAACGTAATATACGGTGTACTTTTACCAACTTCAATCCATATTTTAAATATACTTTTAAATTTCTGTAATGAATTACATAATTACGTTTTGGATACAAGGTAAGCAGTAATTTTTCATTTTGGAATCAGACGCGGGTGGAACCATATGTTCGGGTGCTGGGTAGATCACTTGACTCTCATGTAATTCTATAGGATAGTCTAAATCACACTCGACTATATAACCAATTTCCGAATCATCAGGATGGTTTATTAATCTAAAGTTTCAAAATTAGCTTCATCAACAAAAGAAAAATCGCCAAATGGTAGAAATTCTGACATGGTGGCTCCATATAAATTATTCACGTCGTAGTACATTAAATACACACTTTCAGAGGTAGGATCAAATTTTTCCTCCATGTACTTATTGTTAGCTTTAGCATACCGATTTGAACATTGAGCTACACCACCTCTAATCCCTCTTTCAATAAACATTAACATATCAATGTCTGTAAATAATTCTAACTTTACTTGTGTAATTTTAAGCATAGCATCGAATGCTAAACCGGGGCTGTATAATAGTGCAGAGGATCAAGCCTGTAATACAAGTTTGCCGAAAGTTCTCGAAAATATCCGCTAAAAGTAGAACGTCTGTTTTAGATACAAATCCTTTCCCTAACGATTTAATACTAAATTTGTTCCAAACGTTAACCGCATGCTCAAAACTCTCATCACTGATTCCCTCATTATTAAGATGACTGAAAATGCTTCTTTAGGAGGAGCGTGGTCTCGTTTAATTTCTCCCGGTATCAATATACTCATAAGGAAACACACCTTTGCGAACTAGTAAAGAAAATTCTTCTTCATTGTTACATTTAGCTCGGGTAATAAACTATTTTCCAAATAGTTTGATAACTTTTCAATACTACTACTCATAAATCTGAAAGAGTCAATAAATCTAAACTTAATTTTACTACCTTCTATTACTTTTGTGAAAGAGATATATCTTTCTTTGTTTATGGGTAGGAGTGAAATCTTACCTAGTAGCCAATTCTCTAATGACGAAATGGCTATCATAACCTGACAAATTATGAAACACAACCGGTAAGATGTGAGAGTCTTTATAGTTTAGGTTACAATTCTGATGTGATGCTCCTCGAAATGCTCCGGTGAAATGGTTATGGTCTCTACCTTTATATCATTATCTGTAAATGGTTTTTCGCAAATGTGACAGATCGTAGTGCTTTCAAAGTGTTCAACCTGATTGGGAGTTAAAGTACCCATAGGAATTATTTTATTAATGATTTCGGTGCTCCAATGTGCAATACTTTGAAGCTCTTTAACAAACCATTGAATGCAATCATTTCCTCTATAAAGCCTAAATCGAGATAAAGAATCATTGTATGAACACTTTAAGTAGTAAGCAATTAAAGGGTATATGTTTGGAATGAAATAGAGTATTCCCCAAGTGATGTTAAATTTGTACACTTTTCTAAAATACTTTCTAAATCCCATAAATTACAAACGGTGCCTTTTCCTGAAATGCGAAATTTTGAACCAGGAACATCTGCTTCGGTAGGCATCCTGACTGAACATTGATTAAGTTGATGGCAGAGAGTGACATGTTTTTGTAGAAGGTGATCTGAAGAAAAGTGATTCAAGCATTGATAACAAATAAACTTCTTGTGCCCCTACTCGATAGTTGTTTAGAAAAAAGAGCTGACATATTTTTAATCCACGCGAAATGATAAACAGTATAATTTTTGTATTAATAGCATCAGCAGTAGAACCCGCAGAATGATAATTAGGCGAAAGTACTAAAAGATTTATAGGTTCCCTGACACTATTTTCTTGATTTACATTAATACTAGCGGTAATACACCTTTCCCTGAATACAAAACAAATTAATGGAGAGGTTGTTTAATTTTTCAAATTTTTTACATCATCTATTTTAATGGGAAAGGAATTGAACCATAATTCAAAACATCTCTAAAATGAGGATAACTGTAAACTCTATCTGAATGAAGTTGCACTGGGTATAATGCCGAAACAACGGCCCACAGGAAGCAGTACTCGTCATCGTTCTTAACATTCACTACCGCATGCTTTACTGCTATGAAGTAAGGAACTTTAACGTAAGTCGAAGGCCACCTCTAAATGGAGTATAGCTATTAATATTCACCTTTAAATGTAAAACTTCATGTAATGCCCAACCAGAATCCCTTTCGGAAAACTCCTCTAACTTTTTTTGTAATTTGTAATAAACGTTATTGTTATACCACTCACGCAAATTGGTGGTAATATCGATGACATAATTTTTTATGGCAAATGTCTTCAACTCAATAACATGATTTTGAGGTTGCATGAAATTGCAGACTAAAATGACATTGACCTTTAGCATCGTTTGTCTTAGCATTACTTTAACCTTTCGCGCAAAACTATTGTATGCATTTTGTAAAAAAATAAGAGGGTCCTTGATGTTTGCTATATTGACTATAATTCCAGTAAGTAACCTACCATTGAAACATGAATCTAGAGAGTACCAACTTAATTTGCGTGTACGCTTTTTAGTAACATTTCCACTACCTGTTTTCTCTGAAGCGCTCTTTAACTGTTTAACTCTTATAAGATAACACTTTAGCAATGATAAATTACTTTCGAGTTTAAGCAAATTTTCGCATGTCTCTAAATAAATTTTATTTTGAATTATATCTAATAGCTTAATATTAGTGTTAATTATACGGATGTGCCTTACAAATTCATTTTGGGTTTTCAACAATGGAATAATATTTCTTGTTAAATTAACAATATCACTACTGTTGGGTATACCGTTACTCATAGTTACCTTCAAAACTGTATCCAACACTGCAAGAAAATATGAAGCACACGATTATATAGTAATGGAAACAAATATTATATTTATTTGATATGTAAAATTAAAATTTAAGTAACTATAGAAGTACTTTAGGTATACAATTGCAATTCTAGTCGTGAGTGCAATATACTGACTGGTACAAAACTGCTCTTTATCTCCTTATATAGTAATATAAACCTAGCATTCAAGGTCAAAACTGCTTATAACTTGTTGCAAGAGCTTCAGTGTGCATAGATTGCATTTTGTAGCGTTTACTGGGAACATATATTAACCTTGACATCAATACTGTTCTCATGACTCATGCTGCATCACCTTTGCTTGCTCAGGTCATTGTACTAACCACTTCCACTTGTTATCAATTTTGTTAACGTTAACAGATCTATGTGTATATAACGTTAAAGTTTTAATTGAATACTCATTAATTATTCACCATTAGTAATGGCTTCATCCAGTAAACGATCTAAACTTTCACTAAAAGACAGGCAAAACCTTGTATTTTACATGATGTTTTGGTGCGCCCATCAAATAACACCCACAACTAGCACCCTTCAAAGAGACCATCCCCATCATAAATAACATGACGCAACCAGCACCCTTCGAAGAGACATCCCCATCATCTCCATCAGGGATAGTGATGTAGAGGATGAATTTTCGAATATTTCGAGAGGTATGTACAATTTTAATTAATTAATATTATAGTTTCCTTTCATTAATTCATAGAGAATTTTTAGTACAAATAAAATTATTCATTTTTTCAGCATAACACCAGCAACCACGGTTATAGCAACACCCACAACCACCACCGTTGCGAAACCTGCAATATGGAGGAAAAATTTGACTCTTATAGAAGGGCATCTCACACAGCAGGATTATGAGCACGATCCACCGACCCTTCAAGCCTTTAGGAAACAAGTATTCGGTGGTTGCGAAACTTCACAATGACTATTTGAATAGTGAGGTGGTGGGGGTGGAGCGAGCGGAAAAACTGGATAAAGAACTGAAGGAGGCTAATCAATATTTAGAGTGTGTGCGGCAAAATATACTAAAGACTGAAAATATATTGCTTACGTTGGAAGGGATGGATGTGTGATGTTTTTTGTGGAATTTATTGTATCTTTTCATTATACAAAATAAATGTAAATTGTTTTTATATTTTTATTATTTTTCATGAATTATTCCCATTATCCAAAAAATTTTACTACAGCTAAAAATTTGAGTGATAGTCCAGTTACGCTAGAAAAGTGAAATTAAAAACATCTGGAAGTCTGACTTACTCATGCATAAATTTCTGCATCAAAGTAAAGCAGTCCTTTTGCAAATTTTAATTGCATGCTGCGTTACAAATTTTAACTTATAATAAGTTAAGGAAATAATTGAATCCTTGAGTAAGTGCTGAATACAAAATGTTAATTTCAATTAATTTTGTAATTATAAAATAATAACTTAAAATACACTAAGAAGGTTATTGAAAATATCATATATAAAGCATATATAAAGCATATAAAGCATATAAAGAAAGTGTGAAAATATAATACAGTTAAAGAAAGCTTGCGTTAAATAAAAGTTAAAACAGTTCTCAAATGCATGTAAATCTGAAAACTTTAGCATGTATTTATGCAACACAAATGACACAATTGCATTCATATATATTTTTACAAATCCTGTTTAAAAGTTGTAATGTAAATTGATGACATAGAAATAGAATGTTCGCTAAATGCTTTCACAGCAAAAACTGCGTTCATTATCCTACAATGATTATTAACGCTGCACCGAAAATTACAAGTCATGTTTTAAGTGTTGTTTTAAAATTGAATTTGGTAATTTAAAGAGCATTTAGATACATTAAATGGATAAATGGCATGCATATGTTTCTTCTGAGCTTACGTAAGTACAAAAGGTGTGTTTAAGTGCTTTTGTTGTTTCAAAATGGAATTGGGCAATTTAAGTGTAATTTTTCATATTTTGGAAAAATTATTACATCAAATGATAGATTACCACTTCTACAACACAACTGCGTTGAAAAAAAAATTTTTTTTTTCTCGGAATTAGACGAAAAATTTAAATTTTTAAGAGCGCATTTTTCTAGGACTTTACTAACCCCCTCCCCATCCCTCACACCTGCCCGAGGACGTCCTCGTCGACTCGTTTTTTATCTCTTTCCATAGATATGTACATACATCTTTTCTTACATCACACACTTTCAAACATACATCACTTTCGTAGTTCAAGTACATGTCTATCGTTTACACAACAATAATTGCAATTATGCATTCCATTCTAGTACAGTACTTGAATATCATATTACAAACCATACTTATAATACTACATGGATGCATTTTGCAATTGCATGCTTTTACTCATTACAGTACAATCCATTTAAGTTGAATTGTAATTATGTATATATATGTAAGATGTCTAAAGATTCATTGTGAGCGTTATTATTACTTTATTTCTTGTAAAATCGTTAAAATCTATTTTAGAAAAAAACCGTATTACAAATAGTTTACAAATTAGTTACACTATTATTTTATTTTATCATATTTCATATTGGTGCTTGATTTATTTGGGAAAAATGCATTCTAATAGTAAAGAGGACCTTCAATTTTTTCCTAATTTTTTAGTTCTATCTTTGGCGCTCTTACTTATTGGATATATATACGGAAATTCAAATTTTTGGGTAAAGGATTATCGAGTTGTGATTTATTAAGCAATTTCAGTAGTACTTTCATTGCTAACATGAATTGTTCCATCACATTTTTTTATCACATTTTTTTTGTGTTTTCAAATTTTGGAAACTGCTATAATTGGCGCTCTTACTTATTGGTATATATACGAAAATTCAGAATTTTGGGTAAAGGATTATCGAGTTGTGATTTATTAAGCAATTTCAGTAGTACTTTAATTGCTAACATGAATTTCATCACATTTTTTATCACATTTTTTTGTGTTTTCAAATTTTGGAAACTGCTATAATTGGCGCTCTTACTTATTGGGTATATATACGAAAATTCAGAATTTTTGGGTAAAGGATTATCGAGTTGTGATTTATTAAGCGATTAACAACGTTCAATTACATATCAAAACTACAAACTTTATCATTAATCATTGAAAATTTTTTTCACATTTTTAGTTTTGAGAATTTTGGACTGCTACCTATTGCGCTCTTACTTGTTTAGTATACATGCCAAAATTGGAATTTTGGGTAAAGGATTAGTGATTTATAAATAAATATAAATATATATAAACTTTATGTGTCATTTCTTCCTACATAATTTGTATAATTTAAGTCATGATAAAACTCGTTTAATATATATATATCTATATAATTCAATTAAAACCAAACAGAAATTTCACTTTTTTCTTTCTTCTATGCCTACACACACACACTTTATTTTTTCAAATGAAGTGCCTTTTCATATGCAATATAACATACATGTAATTACTTATTTACTAAAGCACCTTTTCATGGCACATTCACTCGAAGTTGCATCATTTTCTTTTTAGCTCATACAGCTCTAAATCTACCCTCAATTTTTTATTTCCTTGATTAACACCTCGAGCTTTTCTTTCTCTCATCAATACTTAATAATTCTTTCTTTCTTTCTCTCCTTATCAATCTTATTACTTTCACCATTTCTAGCAATGAAAAGTTTACTGAATCATGCAATCACGGAGAAGCCTTTTATTATAAACATGCATCCTTTCAAAACTGCTAACCTCCTCAAAAACTTTCAGATTTCTAAGAATGATTACCTTGCAACTTCTATTTTTAGCTTTTCACCTTGACCTTTTATATTTCTAAGAAACCACCGTAAGTCAATAACCTTTGACCTTCAAAACTATTTTGATTTATGATTACCTTGCAACTTTTTAGCTTTGACCTTGACCAACTACATTTTAAATCTCCGCTTAAAGTTCGACCTTGAAAGAGCTCCAAAGCTTCGATTTCACCACCAGAGGGCGAGTGACTCAAAATTTAAATCCCCACCACAAGCATGCTTGAGACGTGGAGCGCGTTCTGGCATAACGAGAAAACTCACTTGACCTTGAAATAAATCCCCATAAGATTTACATGGGTGACCTTGAACTGGTCCAGGATCGGCCTTATATGTCTACTCTCATTTTCTCGAAAACGGATGAACCAAATGTAAATGCAATTGTAACATAAGAACATCCTTTTTCCTTAAGTTTACATTTGACATTTTACTGTAAAATAATTAGGGAGCCAATATTTACAATAGTTTATTTTAACATGGGAATTCCCTATGTCCAGAAATTCAAGAGACACAGTGTATATTTAACCCTTTCATTGTTTTTTGTTTGTGTTACTTGATTTATTAATGTGGTAGTGATGAATTTTTTGGTTCTCCGCAAACCAGAAATTACCTAGGACTGCTAGAGCCTCTGGCCAAATTTGGTGCGTTCCTATCGGAACATATCAACACTCATGAAAGCAAAGGGAAAGGTGATACTTAATATTTTTCTAAAGGTGTGTGTGTGTGAAGAGTTTATATGCTTAATTGGTGATAAAATGCACGAATTAATAGTTACGGAAATTAAGAAGTGGAAATATTATTCAGTGTCGTTGGATTCAACACCAGATGTTACAAATGTACCTTGGTCATAAGATACGTTTCACCATGCGGTCCCGTCGAACATTTTATTACATTCTTAGAAATGAAAGGACAAATCTTCTACATATTGTAGAGAACAGAGCTACGATAATGCTAGCAATGTGAGTTGTAAATATAACAGACTTCAGGCCAAAATTATGGAAAAAATCGTTTTGCCGAACGCATTCCTTGTTTTGGCCATTCTCTGAATTTAGTTGGAAAATGCGCTGTCGAATTCTGCCCAGAAGCTTCCCGTTTTTTTATGTTTACTGACAATCTTTATAGTTTTTTTTTCTGCATGCACTCATCGGTGGGAATTATTTAAACGTACATTAGCAAATTCTGAAACACGTCATGGTTTGCTAAAAAGAGTGTCCGATATTAGATGGAGTGCACGAGTTATGCTGAACTCAGATATCGCAGACGAATGTAAACAAAACAAACAAGTGGTTTGTTAAAGATTATGAAGAGACTAGAGACTGGAAGTATACTCGTCCTTTGGGATCAGGTGCTTCAGAGATTTCATTCGAGCAATGCTTCATTGCAGTCGTCAGATCAAAATCTTAAATCGGCTTTCGCGATTTACAAATCTTTACAAGGATATGTTGAATCAATTAGGAATACATTGTTTGTGATTCAGGAGAAAGCCAAAACTATGACTGGATGTCAACAGTATCGCGAAGAAGTTTCACGAAAACGAATAAGAAATACCAAATTTGACGAGGCTACTTCAACGAATAATACTTTTGAATCTATGGATCCATTCAGAGTTGGCACATTTGTACGTGTAATAGACAGGTTGGTCCAATTGCTCTGACAAAAAGACGAACTGCGTACAATAAACTGAAGAATATATTTGGATTTCTTCGTCACCTACCAACGCTTAGCACAGAAGAAATTAGGATTGGTGCCTTCAAAATAATTCAGGCATGTCTAAAAGATGTAGAAAACGAATCTTAAGAAGAACTAATTCCGTTCGCAGAGTTTTTGAACACTGAATTAACCGATATCTATATGGGTTCTACATCTGAAGAAATTTCTTATTAACTGAAATTTTATAAGCTTATAGTTTCAAATTCTTTGAGTTCTTGTTTCCCAAATGTTGAAATTGTGCTAAAAATTGATTTTACCTTAACGGTTACCATTGCAGCGGCGAACGTTCTTTTTCAAAATTAAAACGAATAAAAAATTAAGTACGAGCTACTATAGGCCAAAAGCGACTGAATCACCTTGTTTTGATGAGTATTGAACATGAGTTACTTAAAATCGACACATCCTTTAACTACCCGCGCCGGTGTATAAAATACACCATTTCTACTAATAAAGCCGTAAAAACCCGACGCGCCTCGATGTGACCCACAACCGACGTGTTTACTGGGTGCTCAGACAGTTGCGCTTCGGTAACTGGAAAGTTAGTTGGTTTTATTGACAGTTAGTATTTATGTTGATTTTTGAAAATGTTTATTATTTTACGGACAAAGCAAAAACAAAAAACCCCAACAAATTGACACAGGCGTAATTAGAGAAGCTGGCTCAGTGATTTTCGACTCCGATTCGGAAGAAGATTTACGCGACGATGATGCTGATACTTCTTCTGAAGAGTACATAGAGGGCACTGAACGTGATTCTGAATCAGAAATCGAAGGTAACGATTCCGATTATTTAGAAGATGTTGGAAATAGCAGTAACTTTATTACCAAAGATAAACTGACTAGATGGAACAAAAATTCGCTAAAAAGCAAATTCAGTAAAGTAAGCGCTAAAAATCTTGTGAAAATCTTTCACGGTGCCAAACAACAAGCAAGAGATATTCAAATTGAAGTAGATGCTTTTATGAGAATATTCACAGATGAAATGATAGAGTACATAACTGAATGCACGAATCTACACATTTCGAATGCTAGGTCTCAATTTATGAGCGAACGTGACGCTAAAGACGTATCAAAAACAGAAATGCAAGCATTCATGGTTTGCTATTGTTATCTGGATACAAGCAGCAAAGTCATACTCACTTTTTGGAACCCTGGACAACAGATGGTACCAGTTCTCAAATATTTACTTGCCGTTATCCGATTTGATGATAAAATTACAAGCTGATTTAACTTAATCATACAAAATCAGCTCTCATTTCAAAAAATAATTGAAGTCACAGAGTGCAAAAGAAAGCCAATCTCACACTTATTGTAATTACCCATCTAACGCCCTTTCGCATTAACTGTAGAATTGTTAGTACAGGTTCACGCACCGTTAGGAAAAACAAGTTTATTAACAAAAATTGAACGAAAGCTTTGCGTTTGAAAATATATTATAAACAACAACAATACATCATTTATTTAATCACATTCTTTATCCGTCTTCTTCTTCTTGAACCGTGATTCATCGCTATCATTATCATTATGGTTTTGAGACTCGCGCTTCTCCTCTACCTCATAGACCTTCTTCCTCTTCTGTGAATCATCACTATCACCTTGGATGTGAGACACATCCAGCTCACCCACGTCATCGTTTCCATCATCATCTTGAACGGTTATGTTGTAATAGTTTAATAACAAGTCAGTAAAATCTCTAATGTCTGCTGATGTTGGCTCATAAACAGGAGAACACATTATAATAATGATCACTCGATGACGGATACATTTTAAAGAGCGAAACGCGCGAGAAACGAGAATGCTGATGGCCTTGGGTCTTGTGCATGGGCGCACTCGTCAATGTTCGGGTAGAATCGGTTATCTTCGGGGAAGTTTAGAGTAGGAGTCGCAGTCGCCGAAACAGCTTTCGCAACCGTCTTAGGAGAAAATACCTCAGCCAAAAAAAGGAACTTAGATATATAAACATGTCCCTAGGGAAGATATTAGAGTGTGGTTAGGTCAATACTCGCGCGCGCGAGATGATGATGGAAACGATAACGTGGGTGAGCTGGATGTGTCTTACATCCAAGGTGATAGTGATGATTCGCAGAAGAGGAAGAAGGGCGATGAGGTAGAGGAGAAGGACGAGTCTCAAAACCACGATGATGATAGCGATGAATCACGGTTCAAGAAGAAGAAGAAGAAGAAGTCCAATAAAGGATGTGATTAAATAAATGATGTATTGTTGTTGTTTATAATAATAATAATAATATATTTTCAAACGCTAAGGTTTCCTTCAAATTTTTTAATAAAATTGTTTCTCCTAACGGCGCTTGAACGTGCACTAACAATGCTACAGTTAATGTGAGAGAGCGGTTAGATGGATAATTACAATAAGTGTGAGATTGGTTTTCTTTTGCACTCTGTGACTTCAATCATACTGATATTTTTTGAAATAAGAGCTGATTTTGTATGATTAAGTTAAACCAGCTTGGTATTTTTGTATTGTGTTTGATTCGTTTTAGCAAAGTGTAAGTTAGTCCAATTAGTATTTTTGAGCTGTAAGCTAGTTTTCGCAGGCTGTAACTTATGATTTGATTGATTGATATTGATTTGGTTGATTGATTGAGATTGATTGATCTGATTGTTTGATTTGATCGAACGTGATTTGTTTAGGATTGATCTGCTTACTTGTTTTGATTAATTGATTTGTATGTTTGAGAAGGAGACGAGGGAGAGGAGAACACAATCAACCTCTATTACAGAAAACATTCATTAGTCTTTACACCACTAGATGGCACCACAAACAACCCTAATTAGTCCTAGAAATATACCGCTAGATGATGCCATCTCTATTACAGAAAAGATTTATTAGTCCATACACAACTACATGACGTCACACATTCAATTTTTCCAACAAGGGGCCACGACAGGAGGGCGCAGGCCCTAACACAGGTCCCCATGTTTGTCTTATAAGTTAGCAATAGGTTTCTTATTAGAATACAAGTTCAAATTTCTCGCAATAAGTAATCAGAATGCAAACACTTAAATACAAATCCAAATCTACGGGACCAGGGGCTAAGACCCGAAGGCAAGTTGCGAAGCCCCTATGTCTGTCGTATAAGTTAGCATTAGGCCTCCTTGTTATTATAATACAAGTTCAAATTCCCCCTCATAGATGGCGCCGCAAACAAATTAAAATTTTTGCCCTAGGGCCAAGGGACTGAAAGTAAGTTGCTAAGCCTTACATCTGTCTTACAAGTTAGCATTATACCGCTTATTATAATACAAATTCATATTTCCAGCCATAACCTGCAGAGACTTAAATACAAATTCAAATTTACCGCCATGGGACCAGGGGGCAAAGCCCCGAGGGCAAGTTGCGCAACCCTACACCTGTCTTACTAGTTAGCATTAGGCCCTTTATTATAATACAAATTAAAATTTTCCGCCAAGGGTACCACGACAATACACGAAGGTCCATGAACAAGTTGCGAGCACGACAAGGAGCGAAGAATCGAGAACAAGTTGCGACGCGCTACACCTGTCTTACAATCTCGGTTATGTTCGGGGAGAGTTGGTGTGGGTATCGCCGAAACAGTTTTCGCGTCGCGAAATTTTACCTATATGAGACATGCAAATAACGGTTTCTCGAAACGTCAAGTACTTGCAGCGACCAGCAAATAGATTGAGATGTTTGGTCACGTACATTAGAATTTATTTAATCAGGAAAAGTTTGTCATAAGTGGTGTTGAGTTAAAGGTTAAATCTGTACGATCAAGAGATACCTTTAGTCTAATGGTGGTGCACGGTTCAAATTACAAGACGCGAATTATGGACGCTAGTTTACTGGCGAGACGTATGCGAACCAATCCCACCATTCTTTTGCGTTTGCATTCTAATTGCGCGCGCTAAAGCCTTAGAAATAACTTTATAACCTTTCGAGATAACGTGTAAATGTTATTGACTTTCGCATTAACTGTAATCCGTTCGTGCGATTCTTACCTATATGAACGCATCGCATCGCTGAATTTTGCCTACATGATTAGATTTAATGTTTGTTAAAGAATTGCTGGTCACTTTTCGCAGTAAAGTCCCTGCCCTTATCCGTCTGTATACTTTGAGGTATCTTTTCGCATCTTTGAAAAATAACCGAAAATACGTCGATTATAGAACATGTAGTTTTTCAGCTTCAGAGCTCGTGTCCATGCCATCTTGCTAAATACATCGATAACCGTCAGTATATAATTATACCTGTCACTATATTTACTTAGATTTCTCATACCGCAAAGACCCCGCCTGACACAACTCAAAAAAATGTTACCTACAATGTACCTATTTCGAGTAAATTTCTCACTACAGGTTTATGTAGAGTGTACGCTACTTGTTTCTGTAACCGCGCTCTAATATCTTCCCTAGGGGCTAGTTTATAAATCTAAGTTCCTTTTTGACAGGGGTATTTCTGCTAAGGCAGAGCTTGTATGTAAAATAGGCTTATGTGACGGTATAACAACCCCATTATCGGTAAAACCCGAAAATTTAAAAATAGTACTCTAATAAGCGGTCACTTAACCTGATTATAAAATCGAAAGCCGTTTTTTGATAGAGGTATTTCTGATGAGACAGAACTTTTATGTATGTAAAATAATATAGAGGTAGCTTAAAGAAGAAGACACAGGCAATTCACTGCATACATTACAATATTAAATAACCTGTTTGCGCAAATATATATTTGGTTTTGGCTATTGACGGTTTACACGAAGAGCTTGATAGATATTTTTATTCTGAGTTAGTAATTTAATTTAATTAAACAGCTTCGTAATTGCATTGCATATCTCTAACTAATCCAGTCTGTGCTAGCTAAAAGCCGCGATATATACATGTATGTAAGATATGTTTATTATTATTGTTTACATTCAATTGTGAAATCGTACATTAACTTTTGCATAACAACAAGTTAATTATCCGATTACGCAATACCCATTAACTATTTTTATTGTCATTATATAGAATTTAACAGCGTATTTAAAATCAATTGTATATGTTATCTTTATCTTGATTAGATTCTTTAATATCAGAAATAATCCAACTGTTTATTAGCTTTACAAAATAGACCAAGATACGATCCTCACGTGGGCATATAAAAAAATGGCTGTTAAGGTGTCCCAGGGCCACAAAAATCCAAGATAGTAAAATTTTAAAATGTTTTTGTAAACACATTAATTAACACAATGTCGACTGATTGTCACTTTCCAATCATAATGAAGTTGTATAACTGTTTAATAATAAACACATATTAAGAAGCCTACGAACAGATTCCCGTCTTACAAGACTACGGCCCCTTATTAGAATACAACCCCAATGCATAAATATATTAGGTCACAATCTGTAGATGGGATTTAAAAAAATATAATAATAATTATGCAATCTCCTTTGATAAAAACGGATCCGAATTAATAACAGATTAAATATTTTTATTCTCAGAACATTGCATATGCGCACATTTGCCTAACCTCCAGGGACTGAACTTTAAAAAAAATTCTTAATACAGCCAAATCATGGTGAAAATCAAGGTTGAAAAAGGCCTCCGAAAAGAAACCATAGGGGTGAAAAAATACGATCCCCACGTGGGCGTATAAAAAAGTGAAAGGTGGGTTTTGCCCAGAAAATCCAAGATGGCGTCAAGTGCCCGTCTTCTACTCCTATCATATCAGTGATTGTTGACGGAGCTTGGAGCAAACGATCATATAAGACGAATTATAACGCTTTGTCTGAAGTTGTAAGTATTAAAATATTAATTAAATAATGACTACATTTTATGTTTTGTAGGCTTGCATTATTGGAGCAAAAACCAAAAAGATATTGTATATGGACGTAAAAAATAAATATTGCTTTGTTTGTACCAGAGCAAAATTAACAGAACCACCAACTCATGTTTGTTTTAAGAACTGGACCGGCAGTTCAACAGCTATGGAGGCATCAATAATTACGGATGCATGGATTAATTTACGGTAAGGTTATAGGTGATGGTGACAGCAGTGTTCGCCGAAAATTAATAGAAACGGCACCATACGGACCTACCTTTGTTTCAATGTGATAAGTATTTCTGTAAAGAGGAAGGAAAACAAAAGGTATTTGAAAACACTATTTATTATTAATTAAACACTAACAATAATACTCTTTTAGGAGAATCTGGTTCCTGACTTAAAACTAAGCGGATTATATGACGCAATAATGAATATTAATAGAAGGCTGGCCCAAAATGTGAGCAGTTTGCTGTATGATCTCGACACCAATGCTGCTGAAACTTTTAATTCCGTAGTAGCTAAATCTGTAGGAGGAAAGACAGTAAATTTTGCATTGAAAGGTTCATATGAATGCAGATGCAAGTCCGCTGCTATATCGTTTAACACCAAAGGTGAATTTCTGTACGGTATGCAAGCCAAACTTCTTGGGGACGACTATAAACCACTGTATTTCGAGAGGAAAAAATTAAACCGCCAAACGCAAGATTCAGGATGCATTATTAAACAATCATAATACAATGTTATTTATACAGGTCGTGTTCTAAAACGAAAGTTATTTGCTGTTACAGATGAACACTATGGTCCTGAAGTTGCAGTTGAAGAAATACCGGACTTAGACCTGGAGTATTATATTGAAAAAGTAAACCAACTAATGGAGGAATTGAAAAGCGTTGATAGAGCTGAGATATGTGAAGAAACGGTGTTATGAGGTAATTGTGCACAATGGAAAATGGAGCGGAAAAAACGTTTAACTGCATTGAGATTTGGACAAATATGTAAAATGAAAAAAAGCACCTGCTGTATTCTAGTTTTAGGGGCACATATGCTACAGAATTTGATCTAATTCACGAAACGACTGCCATTTCTTTATTTGAAAACCAACATCAAAAAAAAGTTTAACGGAGTGGGTTAATTATTGATGAGGAATTTCCATTTCTGGCGTGTTCACGTGATGGTTTAGTAGATGACTACGCGGTAATTGAAGTCAAGTGCTCTGCACAAAGTGAAAATCTCCCACCAATTCAAGCATTTAAAAATGGTAAAATAGATTATTGCGTGAAAGAAGGGCAAAACTATTATTGCCAAGTTTAGGGATTGCTTCACATTACCAAAAGGAATATTTGTTATTTTGTCGTCTATACCAGCGGGGGATACACGTTGAAGAAATCGAAAGGTAACTAAATAGACGTACGTAGGAAAGAAAACAAATAATTATATATTTTTTTACTTGCAGAAATGATTCTTTTTGGACCACAAAGATGGTGGAAAAATTAACAGAGTTTTTTTATAATTCTTTACTCCCAGAATTGGTTGGCCCACGAAATCAACCTCTAAGAGAAGTTTATATGTCTTAGCTTTATTTTATACCAATATTTATTATTTGTGATATTAATTCTTTTTTGTTCAGAATAAAAATAATAAAATAATAATAAATAATAATTTTATTTAGGTATTTAAAAAAAACATACCTACCTAACGCAATTCCGTAAACTATACATAAGAGTGATAACTAATAATACAATTTATATTTATATGACATTCACACAACTTTGTGTTACAAAGTATAAAGTAAATCATAATTACACCAAACCCTATGATAGTTGCCTTCAGATTAAAATGAATAACAACACTAGGTTTTGGATGCAATTATTAGAAATGAATTCATTATATCATATATATCATAATAGCCATACAGTAAGCAGGTAGCGTTGTCGATACTCGGGTAGTAATAATTTCGCCTCAGGGTTTGGTGTCATGTAAGTTAGCTAACTTTACATTCGCCGATTGAAAATTTTTTCAAAATATAAAACTTTTTTGTGTATTTACTGCATTACTATAATAGTTGAAAAAAATATCTTTACGCACAGCTGTACAATTTTATTAAAGAAACATATAACCGCAAAAATTTTGTTCAACAACATGCTAAGCTCATAACTTCGTTATTTTTTCTTAGCTTTTAATGTTATTGGTAGCGTTCAAACCCTTATAGACTAATCTAACAGAATTTTTAACAAAAAATGTACGAGGCATATTTGACCCCGTACCGCCGTACAGTACGATTTTTATCAATTTTGCAAAGACGAGGTCATATAAGCCTCGTGTTTACAACTACCATGCACAGGCGATTTGCTTTGTCTATTAAGAGCAACCCTAGTCGGTCTGTTGACGTGATTTCCGCCTGATATTGTTTACGTGCACCGATGGACACCACATAGTTACTCGTGTATTCAAAGGTAACGGACGTATTTTTTAAAAGCAGGTACAATGTGTTCAAACAGAACAAAGCAAATTATTAAAAATTTTACTGCTCTACAAAATGGCTCAAAATCGGAATCGAGCGATAGTGATTTTGATTCAGATGATTCGATTTGTGATAAAGATTTTGTACCGTCATACTCGGATGATAGCGACAATGTAAGTGAGGCTGAAAGTGTTTCGGAGGAAATGACTATTGTGGAAAATGAAAAAAATATTAATATCGAGCAGTTAAATGGTCACAATGAGGTAAATATTTGGAGACAAATTACATCCTCAAGAAATGAATTATTATTTGAAAAATATGATGAATTGGAAAAATATAATATTCCCGAAAATGTAACGTCGCCTTTACATTTTTATAAACTTTTCGTTACTGACGAGATTGTAGATATTATTGTTGAGCAAACGAATATATACGCTTCTCAAATTAATACTATGCGCAGATGTTCAAGAATGAAAGCTTGAAACCTACCGCTAATCAAGAAATACATGCATTCTTTTCCGCAGTTTTGGCAATGGGTTTAGTACACGAGCAGGAAATATCCTTATATTGGTCCAAGGATCCTTTATATAATAATTCATTTATTTCTACAATCATGACTAGAGACAGATTCTTGTTGTTATTAAATTGTTTGCATTTCGCTAACAGTGAAGATGATTTAGGACAAGGTAAGTTATATAAAATACGTCCTGTACTAGACCTACTGTTAAGTTACTTTCCTACTTGCGTCACGCCTGATGAAACGCTTGTAATAGATGAGTGTTGTACCTTTTAGAGGCCGTCTGAAGCAGTACATCAAAAATAAAAGTCATCCCTATGGAATTAAAGTATATAAATTATGTACTGTGATCGGACATGTTCTTAATTTGCGGATTTACACAGGACAGGGAACTGATATAACTTCTGGAAAAGGTCATGCCCAAGCTGTAATTAATACGCTTATGGCCAATTATTTAAATTCTGGAAGAACCCTATATTGTGATAATTACTACACGAGTATATCGGGAGCAGAACAGTTACTACGCAAAAAAACTAGAATTTGTGGTACCCTCAGATCCAACAGAAAATTTTTATCAAAAGAGGTTAAAGACAAAAAACTAAAGAAAGGTGAAGTTTTTGGACAAGAAAAGGCAAATGTAAAAGTGATTAAATGGTACGATAAGAGAGCTGTTTTAATGTTATCAACCAAAGAAAATCATGATGATACACTAAAGGAGACTGGAAAAATTCGTCATAACCAACCTGTTCAAAAACCATTATGTATCTCTGACTACAATGTTGCCAAGAAAGGAGTAGACTACAGGTAATGAAATTTTAATTAATTAAATGTCTATAAAACAATAAAAAATGATTTTTTTTAGTGATCAAATACTACACTGTATTGAGAAAAACAAAAAAGTGGTATAGAAAAGCTGCATTTTCCTTATTTTTTGATTCATGTGTGGTTAATGCATGGATACTATACAACAAAAAACACGGCAATAATAAAAAATCCATGTTGGATTTTCGAGATGCGTTGTGTAAAAATTTATTACAACAGTCAGATGCTGAACTACCACCAAGACCAAGAACACCAAAGCGGATACACACGCTTGTAAAAAAATGGTCCCGACAGCAAAAAGAGGCGTAAATGCAAAGGGTGTTATCAACTACTTAGGCAAACGTTTAGCAGCAAGGAAGCAGATAAGAAAGTAAAAAAAGTTATTACTTTTTGCGAAGAATGTGAAGGGAAACCTCCCTACTGGTTAACATGTTTTAACAACGCCCACGAAAAGAAAACAAGCGAGAGTGTATAGTTATTTTTGTTCTCTCTTTTTTTAGGTTTATTTTTGAAAGTAATTTATTTTTATTTTAGTTTGACCATGTAGGTACATGTTGTTTGATTGGGGATCCTTTCCAAATAAGAGAGATCATAAAATTTTTTATAGTACTTTTATTATGAATATGTCTTAATGAATTCAGTCAATATAGCAACTGTCAAAGGGGATTGGCCGATTGTTTTACTGTGACTGTGTATAAGAATTAATTGGTTTTCAATAATTATAACACTAACTTTTTTAAAAATATAGTGCAATGTTTTCGTGGTCATACATGTCCCGAACCGCCAAATAGGAAAGTATCTGACGGGGCCTATTAGACCTCTTGTCGCTATATATGAAGACTAATAAAAATTGTTTTCGCCAAATACGAATTACTGTGACGGGGCCTAATAGACCTCGTCCCGCATTTAAGGTGTTAAGTAAGTTTTACTAATAGTGGTAATTATTTTCAAAATTAAGATGATTACCAAGAAAATATTTACGCACGGTTAATATGTACCATTTGACAAACAATATCCAGTATTGAGAATTTCTTTAAACTTGAATGTAACTGTCTGAACCTAACAGAAAGTTTGACAGTTTTTCGGATCTTTATACGCGCTCTCCATATGCCCCTTAAATAAGGGTGTCAATCATAATGATCTTGTTATACTTAGCATTCACAATTTAAAATATTAATCTTACACTATATTTTATTTTTATATCGTGTATTAATTTTATTACCATTTATTAGCACTTTGTGCTACAGGCCCATCCTAATTTTAAACTGGCACTGCTTTTACTATTATCTATTACTGTGTAGGGTTTGTTTTCAAGCTTATTAATAAGAGTGAAGTTGTTACAGTTTATTAGTTAGGGTCTGCATGACAAATATATTGAGAAAATATATTACTCGACATGTACTTTTTTTGAGCTTTTGTCAGATTCTGAGGAATCCAACGGCTACAAAGCTTCCTCACATTTAAATGGTGTGTATCTGTTGTCAGTTGTACTAATGGTATAAAATGTGAAACTTTACGATTATGATAATACCTTAGCATTGCAATTGCAAGGAGTACTTGATTCCGAACTTTAGCAGTGATTCTCGTATCATTTAGTATGTTATCAATTAAAAAGTTATCTTGGAGTTTGATGTATAAAATAAATTAAGGTGATGTCCTGTATCTACATTTTTTTTGCACATGCCTATGTAAGATGTTTTTTTTTATAGTTTGATCTGTATTTTGAGTTTCGCATGTATGTAATTATGTATATTAATTAATTAAATTGGCCATAACTTTGAGTGACGTCCGTGTCGAGAGCGTATCTATGATGTAAGAGCGAAATGGAGTACGGGAAATGTAGAAATGAATGCTATCGTTGACTGAAAATATGATTTTTTACTCAATGATGCTATTCACCGAAGTGAAAAGGTGTGGCTTATAAGTGAGAAAAAAGTTCTTTGTTTTACTTTTAATTAGATATTTAGCTTAATATTACAGAAAAATTATAATTAAGTATAACGTAAAGATAAACGACAAGCGAAACTTTTTTTAAGAGATTTAAACTTCCGCATGTAAACGCAAAAGATGCTCAAAATTCGTCAAATTTTTACGGATTTTGAATTGAGATAATATAATGTAGTGTTTAGATGGCAATGTTTGACAATTATTTACACCTTTCATAGTACAAATAAAAATTGTGATCTATATACATGACCTTTAATTTTTTGTGAATTTCAGCTTGTGACACCAAAACCCCCACGAAAGTCATAATTTAGGCGACGGAGCACTACTAGTATTATGTAATTATGTAAATAACTTAGTAATTTTAATTCCAAAGTGTACAAGACTACTTCCTCTGTTTTATTCAGGTGCTCCAATGTATTATTTGTAGTAAAATTATTTCCTGTCTATTTTATGTGTTTGACGCATACTATAGGTATCTACACATTTGTTTATATATATATATATATATATATATATATATATATATATATATATATATATTATTACAATTAAAGGTATAAATAAGACAAAACATAAAAAAATACACGACATTTTCTTTAAAACTGTAATACGTACAATCTAAATTCAACGTTTCGGGAATTTTGTATCCTTTGTCAAGGAAATTTATTTGACAATTACAGAAATTGAACTATACAGGTAACTATTTTATACAAGTACAAAATATGAAACATTAGGTAACAATTAATTTAACGACGTTGTGTTTGACTTCGGGTAGTGGTCTAGTACATGATGTAGAAGGTGCAGAAGTGGGGACGCCAGTTTAGTTGCAGCATAAGTGTTTGAAATATTCTGGATAGATTTGAAGTTGGTCTGAAATGTAGAATCAACTTTGTTTAATGACAATATTTCCAAATTTGTGGCATTCTAAAGTGTCATCTCGTTTATTGAGGGCGTAAATTGGTAAAACTCTTCAATTTCAACTGCTTTCTAATTAACTTTCTTAGTATATAGAGGTGCAATTAAACGGATATTATAGGTATATAATTTGGTCTGTATCTAAATGATTGTGCAGCTAAAGACGATGAAGGATTGTGCTATAATTGCTAAGTGTTTCACTCGGCTCTCGCATATAATATTCTGTTAGTTTAGTCCTATATAAGTTCTTCGACAGTTGTTGCACGGTATCTCATACATCAATTACGTAACGTTCATAGAAATCCTTGATATACCGCTCTTATTAACTGATCAAAATTCATAAAACGGAAGAAATGAAGACTATTAATATATAATACTAATTCATATATATGGATACATATATGATCATAGAAATATTAATAATTACAACGATATTATAATTAGATTCCAAGAAGTAATAACTGTTCAAACAATGAACGAAAGATTCCTGTTATCTACCTTATATAACTTAGGTAATTACAGACAGAATAGCAAATAATTTCCAAGAACGACTTGACCGGTATTCAAACCACATTCAACTTTGTCCCAACTTTTAAGAAACCCCAAAGAAAATTCCTAATGAAAGTCAAAGTGTAAACAGTGCAACAACTGTAAAGAACTGATATTGGAACTACAGATATTATATGTAGACGATGACAGGGAGCATTACAGCAATCCTTCATCGTATAGTTTGACATCATTTAGATACAGATCAATTTAAACACAATACCGTTTAATTGCACTCTTCATACCTTACATAAGAATTATTAAGAAGCAGTTGAAATTGAAAGTTGACCAAAGCCCTCAATAAACGAATAACTTCTAGAATGCCACAAATATTGGAAGAATGTCATTAAACAAGTTGATTCTACATTTCAACATTCAAATCTTCCAGAAATTTCAAACATAGTGCAAATCCTGGCTCCACTTCTGCACCTTCTACATCATGTACTAGACCTACTACCCGAAGTCAAACACAATCGTCCAGATTAAATTTAAATTAGTTACCTTGTTTCATATTTTGTACTTGTTAAAAATAGTTACCTTATTTCAATTTCTGTAATTGTCAAATAAATTCTTGACAAAGGGAACAAAGGACGTTCCCGAAACGTTGAATTAATTGTACGTTTATTTACACAAGTTTTAAAGAAAAAATGTCTTGTTTAATATATATATATATATATATATATATATATATATATATATATATATATATATATATATAGGAAAAATCTGAGACTTACTAAAGTCGATGGTGGACATCCATCTAAAATATTCTCAAGATTACAACACTTCTGGTTGTACCGGAATTGGATATTAGCTTGCTTATTTTAAATGGGACATCCTGTATATTGCTGCATTTTTGTATTCTGCGTCCAATTCTAGGCATACTTTATGTTTAATGTCATATACCATATACCTAACTCTAGCCGTTTTGAAATATTCAATAAAAAATGACAGTTGCATCGCCCAACAAAGTTGCCTATATTGTCCAAACGGCAAATTATTTTGCAGTGAAACTCTGAAATATTGTAAACAAAGGACTGTTTTAGTTCACTAACAACGCGCAATGACGTATTTGTATACAGAGTGATTGAAAAACAATAATGAATTTGGCACTAACAAAAATATTAAAAGTCAATTTTTTTAAATTGGAATCCATACTTTTTGCATCGGATTTGGGTTTCGCACCAGAAATAACTATGATTTTCAATTTAAATGCCTATACCTAAATCTAAACCATTTCATTTTATTGAAGAAAAAGCGTTTTCACTTGCCCATATTCGGTTACGTTGTTGAACTTTTTATTTTTAGTCTTAGCTGGTAATGCTTTGTCAAGCAGTCATCATGGAAATTATGGAGATATGCCAATGACATTAATTTTGACAACTGAAAATATGCCGTCACGACTCGGATATTCAAACGAAAATTATTTAAATTTGTTTATTATTTATGGAGAATGTGATAAAGTGGTGAATAGAATATGTGCGGCGTTTGCAGAAAAAAGAAATCATCACCGAAAGCCGTGAAGCAAATTGTTGAAAATGATGTTAAAAATACAGATTCCGTTAAAAGAAAAATTATCTATTTTTAACAATGAAAATGTACAATTGCAATTTTGGGTTACTTTGTTGCAAATCCAATGATGACAATAAGACAGGTTTCGATAGACTAAGGAGTATCAAAAAGTTCAATTAATAGGATTCTGAAAAAGGACAAATTTCATTCTTTCACATTTTCCTTAGTGCAACATTTAAAAGAAGATTTTCCGCAAGAGTACTTTTTAGTAAATTTATGCTCACTAATCACTACGGAAAAGAACGATTTTTGAATAATATAATTTGGAGTGACGAGGCGAAATTCACTGAAAATGGCATGCTTAATCGACATAATTCGCACTATTGAAGTGACGCAAACCCTCATGCCCTTAGGGATCGAAACTTCCAAAAAAACTGGAGTTTTGATGTTTATTGCGCAGAAAGAAACGATCAAATTGTTATGATACGTTTCTATAACGAAAATTTGAACGGTAAGTTCTATCAAAATGTAAATGGTCAGAAATGTGTTATACCAACATGATGGTGCACCGCCTCACAACGGCTATATTGTGAACACTCTCCTACAGCATACATTTGATGACCATTGGATAACTAATAACGGACCTTGTCAATGGCCACCGCGTTCACCAGACATGTCGGTTTTAGATTATTTTATATGGGGTGCCATTAAGGGTGAGATATACAATAGTACATTAACCACGAAGGAAAACTGCATGGAGAAAGTACAAAACGTATTTCGTTCTTTGAGTCCAAATTCAATAAGAGCGGGAATCCACGAGCAACTGATCCGAGGGTGCAAAAGTGTTACCAAGTTGAAGGGAGCAATTTCGAACATTTAATGAAATTATTTTTTTTTAATTTCTAGTTTTAATTAAGTTCACATTTTCATTGTTACGAATAGGTTTAGTTTTAACAATTTTTCTTTTAACGGAACCGGAATTTTTGGAATTTGCAACAATTTGGTTCACAACTTTCGGTGATTTTTTTCTGGATAACGAGCAGCATTAGCAGCTAAGACTAAATATAAAAAGTTCAACGCAACCGAATATGGGCAAGTGCAAACGCCTTTTCTCCAATAAAATGAAAGGATTAGATTTAGGTATAGGCATTTAAATTTAAAATCATACTTATTTCTGGTGTTAAACCCAAATCCGATGCAAAAAGTATGGATTCCAATTTAAAAAAATTTACTTTCAATTTTTTGAGTGCCCAAATTCATTATTGTTTTTTAATCACCCTGTATACAAATACGTCATTGCGCGTTGTTAGTGAACTAAAGCAGTCCTTTGTTTACAATAGTTCAGAGTTTCACTGCAAAATAATTTACCAGTTGGACAGTATAGGAAACTGTGTTGGGCGATGCAACTGTGATTTTTTATTGAAAACTTGGAATATCACGCTAGAGTTAGGTATATGACATTAAACATAAAGTATGCCTAGAATTGGACGTAGAATCGAAAAATGCAACAATATACAGTATGTCTCATTTAAAATAATCAAGCTAATATCCACTTCCGGTATAACCGAAAGTGCTGTAATCTTGAGAATATTTTAGATGCATGTCCCCCATCGACTTTAGTAAGTAGCAAAATTTTCAGATTTTTCCTATTTATACTTTTTCCATAATGGATCGATGTCGTTCGTCGTAGGACACCCTGTTTTATATACAATATAATATAATATTATATATATATATATATATATATATATATATATATATATATATATATATATATATAGGAAAAGCACTCAATTTTAACACTATTATATTTTTAATACAAAAATGCACATTAAATTCAAGAACAGAACAGCTATTTCCCGCGAACAAAGACTAGAGAATTACTCAATCCCTGGCCGCCATCGGTTCGGTAACATAAATATGCAGATTAGTCATGTTTAGTCACAACAATTTCTAACACGGCCAATTCTGAAGCTAACGGCGCTCTCGCCGTTTAGACTACTTCACTATCATTCCCAACCATGGTGGCTTCAGACGAAACTCCACTACAAAAAATAAGTTTAGAAGTAAAATTTGTTCCGAGCAAACTCAACAATCTTTGTACACAGTGAAACATAACTCTACAATCTTTGTAGACAGTCAAACACCTAGTAGTACGACAATTCTTTCAAACAGATGACGTGGTGTAATACATTCCAGTTCTCGTTATAACAAAAATATAGATGAGTTCTCCAAATGTGCAGGGTTCAACAAACTCTCAAATGAATCGTAAAATCTACAAGCTTTCCCAAATCAATTGCATTAATCTTCACATCCTTTGCAAAGCGCACACGCTTTCAGCAATTCTCAAGTCATTAATAAATAATTCAAATATACTTTTAACACGGCTATAATATCCAAGAGATCTGTTACGTCCAGTGAGAGGGACAAATCATTGGGCCCTGGCCTGAGTTGTTCTTTGGCTGCTTTTGTAATTAGTGTAGCACCGACGCTCCTCATCTCATACCGACCCTCAGGGGTAATATTTAAGACTTCAAACGGACCTTGAAACTCGTATTTCAATTTCCCTTTGTGCATCTGCTCGTCTCAGTGCATGACAAAATCCCCAAATTTGACTTTTAGTGTGTTGCGACGTTATTCATTTGCTCTCAGGCTCATTTTGAGAGTCATCCAGGTTTTCTTTGATTTTAGTATGGTGTAGTTTTAAATTTCGAACAGGGTCTAGGTCACGCCTTAGGTTGGTCAATAAGGTTTAAATTAAGGGTGTTGAGCTCTCGATTCAAATCAGTGCCTTCAAAGGAGACGTTTTTGTTGTTTCCTGTACCGTGATATTAAAAACAAGTCGTAGCTTCCATAAGCTGCTCGACCATTCTAACTTTACTTTAGTCTCGATTCTAACAAGATTCATAATTGTTCTCATATATCTTTCTACTTGACTATTGGACCTGTGTACATCAGGCCTACTGAAATGGTATTTGATCTTAAGTGCATCCAAGTATTCTGGTATGCTTAAGTTCTTAAAATTCTTACCAGTGTCCATCATTATCATTTGATCAGGAGTTCCAAATAGTGCGATAAATGATTGAAAAGCATTCTGGGTTTCTTCTGCTGTTACTGTTTTCAACGATTGTAAGACAAAATACTTCGTGAATGCATGTATCAAAACAAGTATGTGTTTGTACCCATCCGTCGTAGGTGCAGCAATCCGCATGAATAATGTTCATAGGTGCAGAAGGTTTTTCGACATTTGATATGAATCCCTGTAATGGTCCAGATCTGGTTTTCTTGGTTGCACAGACTCTGCTTCGGTACAAACGGTTTCGATGTTTTGGTTCCATCAGGCTTAGAGAGAACACAGTTTTTTACGGAATAGCGAGATTTATCCAGATTATCTTCCTCATAATCGTTAAGTAACTGTTTAAGTTCAGCATCACATCTTTGCTTAATATAAAGCCAATTATCGTATGTCGCCAAACCTTTTCGATAGACAATATTAAAGTTAAAGTCTTGCATATATGCCCACCAGCGGGCAATCCGGTGTAAGATCCATTTATTTATAGCAGTAGCTTTAATTGCATTACAATCGTTTACTAGTGTGAATTGTATCCCAAACAAATATACACGAAAGTATTTAAGTGAATTCATAGGAATAGTACTTTTCTTAAATTAAGGTAGTACGCTTGGTAAAGTATCGAATTACCCGCGTATTTCCCTCTAACTTTTGTAACAAGGCGACACCGATGCTGCTGGCATCCGTATGTAACTCCGTTGGTAGCTCAAAGACTTATTTTTCAATTAAGCTTAAAAACATGTATTTAATTATAGAATAAAATACAGGGTGTTCCGTTTAAAAAAGTTGGGTTCATTTTTCCATCAGTTTATGGGATATTTGAAAGTTTGATAGTACTAAAAGATAATATAATTAGAATCCTACAACTTTTGTATTTTTTTCTATCTCAAATAATAAACTCTGTAGGTGGGTGTCAAAAGATAATAGCACACCCTACGTAACTCCATAAATATGTCAGAAATATTGTTATTAACTAGTAAATGCTAGATAATATAATTAGAATCCTACAACTTTTTTGTATTTAAAGTTTTTTTTTTATCTCAAATAACAAACCCTGTAGGTGAGTGTCAAAGTATAATAGAACACCCTTGGCCTATTAAAAATGGTTGTATTTCAAACACTATTAAGAAAATACATGTAATTCGAATAAAAGTTAAATGCTTCCTGGACACATAAAATTAATTATTCTAGTTAACACTGACAGATTTATTGGATTACATAAGTCATTAACAAAAATACACTAAAAATAATTGTTCTATACTAAGATTATTATGTTGTTTATTTTCTATAAAGTCAATAAAACAATTCGAAATTTTGATTAAGACTAATAAATGAAATAGAAATGTTTTTTCTATTGGTTGAAATAAACTGCATTTAACTGAACAAAATATAGTAGAGACTAGTGATGGTAATTATGTTTATAATTATTTCTTGGTATATAATATTTATTGTCATTTATTGTTCTATAAATTGAACTACAAAAATATAACACTTAATACTAATGAGTATTTACCAAACTGACGTTTATAGTAACACTACTTTATTATTGAATGTGCAACTCTTTTATAGGTTCATTAATTAGTCTAAAGTAAAAGGTTAACAATAAAGTCTTGCATTAATCTATAATGGGGTTCAAACTGCATTTTCCAAGAAGAAACATTTAATGATCTTGAATATAAAGTTTGATAAAATAATAATTAGAGTTTATAAATGATCATAAAGTAGTTGTATATTCAGAATGAATAATTAATATTTCTATCAAATAATTATGTAAGAGTATAATTAAATATAGATTTAAAGTAAGTATTAATTAATATCCTAAGAGTTTCTATATGTAAGAGGAAATCTACCTAATATATAATTATAATCGGTCTATAATCAAATTTATTATATCAAACTCAGTCCGGTTTGATAGGGCTTCTATCAGGATTGTGCCATTACTGCCCTTGGCTTGGCTACTGCAATTACAAAGAAAACACAAGGAGCATCTCTGACTGTGCCAATCTCAACTCATACTTTTACAGTTATTGTACAATTCTAAGGCCAAGCAGCTATTGAACGCAATAGCTGTATTTTCACTGTCGGGAAAACATTGTCTAATGAATCTGAGGATCTTCCTACGCCAGGTCCTTCTACCCCCAAACACGTATCCTCCAATGAATAAACCACCCTCATAGGAAGAGGGTCTGCAGGAGTCTTCCAACGTCAGACAGAAGCAATAAGCTTTAAGTCCGAACACGTAACTCCAATGAATTAATGGGGGACTTCCAACGCTGGGGAAGGCCCAGATTACGTAATCCACGTGCATAAGATGATGGGTGCCCGAGGCTCTCCTATAAGACCGTCTACGTATCCTCCTGTGCATTAAACCACCCTCCTCAAAGATAAGCGTACGCAAAGGTCTTCCAACGACAGACAAGGGCCACATGCTACATGACATGGATACTGACCCTGTGCCTGGACGTAACCCCAATGAGGTAAAGGAGGCCTTCTGACGTCGGTCGAGACGCCCAGCAAGCGCTTAACAAGATTAGGAATCCAGACCAAATACGTATCCCCCCATGCAATACAGAGGTCTTCCAACTACAGACCAAGGCCACATGCTACGTGGCATGGATACTGACCCTGTGCCTGAAAGTAACCCCCACGAGATGCAGGAGGCCTTCTAACGTCGATCTGGTTCTAATCATCCCATATAGTTACGGGACCGGCAGTATTTAAACTGCCCGTACAAACGCACATTAAGTACCACTCATCATCACATCGCGCGCATCAAGCAATTATAGATACAAACCGTCACATCTATCATTCGCACGGTTCTTAGTAACATTAACACAACACTACTTAAGGTACCTTTAACATGTCATGTAATCATACATTATATCCTTAAGAACAGCAATTATTGTTTTACTCACATGGAAATTAATTACCCATAATGATACTACATGTAGGTATCAATAACGATGCAAAGAAAATTGATTACTCTATTTGTACAATAATAATGCAAGTTAGATATGCTCAAAATATGCACAAAAATAGAACAGCACTATTCACAAGAAAACTCAATTACGTATCGATTTTGTTAACGACCGTCTCTATTAGTTCATAGACCGGCATTTCCCCTAAGTTTAATATAGTGACATATTTATGGGCCTTATTTTAATTACTATACAACGAACTCGACAAAAAAAAGGAACGCATGTGTCGAATAACCCATAATTTTATTAAAACTAACGATTACATAATGAAGAAAAGAAATAATTTTTGTATGCTATTTACACTCCTTAAGTTCGATAAATGAGGGGTTCTCATTTTGAGTATTATTTACTGTTTCAACATTTTTACTTTGTTTCATGTGTTTATATTTCATATAACTTAATGCTATTAAAATTAGCACTCCTACTATTATTATCGAAGTGGTGTTTATCCATTCGAGATGGTTATGGGGCACCTCCAATGTTGGCGTTTTTAAACCATTGTTGTAATTTGTTTTACACTATCACTGTTAAGGGTTCTTAATTTTACTAATGATGATTTTGAATCAGTCCACAACGTCTCAAAGTTGAGCAAAAGAAAGGGTTGATCGGGAATAATTGCAAGGTTAGAGATAGGAATGGGATAAATTTGAAAATATGTATATGGTTCGGTAACGATGGGTACGTGAATTCCAAATATCACTAAGTTATTTTTTATACTCACTTGTGTTGAAAAGAGGTTGTAATAATTCATAAAGTTACGTAACAGGGGTACTTGTCTTACTTTGTATATTTTGTTTAACTTGGATATTATGGTTTTTAGTTTCGTAGGCTTTATTACAGAATTGTGTAAGATGTTAAGTTTCGAAAAAGATATTACAGTTTCTATATTATCAACATGATTTTGAATTGTTTGCAGATGAGTTGTTAGTGTCAATTAAATTAACCAATGAGAAAGCTTTTTCAAGGTTTAACAACTCGTTAATGTTATGGTTTAGTTTGGTTACTTGATTTTGTAAAGGGACTTGATTTTCCATAAGTTTTGCAAAATGTTCTTTATAACTGCATGTCATTTCCCGTAATAAGGTTTCATGTTTGGAAAGTTCCGATAGTAAACTTTGGTCGTTTCGGTTAAGAGTTTCGAGATACTTATCAATTCGTCTTCCGTCATCTGCGTCAAGTGTTCCGAATAACCTTTTGGATAATTTTCCAACACCGTCAATTAGTGACCGTCTTTGTCTTATAGGGTTTGAAAATGCGTGTAGTTTATCTAATATCATGCCATTTAAGTATTCTGGAGTATAAATTTGATAAGTAGTATAGCAGATAAATGAGTCTTTTGTTTTTGGAGCAAGGCTTTAAAAGTGGTTAATTGTATATTGTTACGTGTTTATCGTGAATAACGTATATTTTCGATAACTTCCGTTACTTTACTTAATGAATGAACTAATGAACTAATTGGTTACATCTAAATATTAATATTTCCTTATTCGTTGGTGGAATGTTTTTAATTTCGTACCTCAAAAATTATTTTTCGCACCTCAACAGTTAAACTAATTTATTTAACGTACACATCTTTTTATTCCTTTAGAGATATAAATTTGGTATTTAAACAATTTGCGCCATCTCTAAGATTTAGGGTCATTTAATAGAGTTTGAAAAGGAATCTTGTTTTTAAAAGACAACAATTAGATATCTGTAAAATTTATTTATCAAAATTTGGTTTTAACATTCTTATCTAGTTTGAATAGTTTTGACAGGTTTGCAATATTGCTTTTGTTAGGGCGTTGTTCCTGATCTTTCTTTGCTTAACACGCCATTTTCCGATGGGGAGATTGATCTTCAAGAAAAATTTTTCCTTCCGTTTATAAGATGTTTAAGCATCGTTTCTTTGGAAAATTTTTCATATAATGTATTGGTTTTTGGTATAAAACTTTACTGACGTTTTACAAGCGGATCTTATTGAAATTCTCAATCTTTATATCCTCGGGTAAGTTTAACACATGTTCGACAACCTTTAGTAAATCAATTCTTTCATTTAGGCACTTTCGCAAGATTAATTAAATTTATAACATAGGTCTGTTGAAGCGAAATCATCGCTATCGGCTCTAAACATCTAAAAAAGAGGTATGCTTGTATAAGGTAATTAGCAACGTACTTACTTGTATCACTTTCAGCGCCTTGATACCGGCGAAATAAACAGCTATTCTTTATTCATATCAGTGACTAGCAAATTGGAATCCACTACAGATCACCTTCGTACATATTCATACTGGAATTCTGGCTCTTAGCTACTGATTAGCTGTCTTGGTTTCACAAAGTAACTACCACCTTCGAAACACGAAGGGCATTTACAGTTTGGTAATTCTCCATCAAAGGTCAGAATTCCTTATTATTTAATATATACAGGACTTGTGTAATGAACAGTGTATTTCTAAAATCCGTACAACATAGTTAGGTTATATTCGGTGTTTAACCTTATTTACTTACTTGCAAAAAAATTTATAATTTACAATCCCTGTTATAACATTCTTTTGCTGGAGGCTAAAGTTGTAACAACCTTTTTTTTGTGGTTGTACAAAAAAAATACGTTAATCTAAAATCATTAATTTATTTGGCATAATATTAGAAAAGTTTTAATTATTATTATGTAGAATTGAAAACTGGCAACTTAAATTGCATTTTCTAGAACAAATCTTTTGGGTGTAATATTACATAAATAGTTTTAGTTCCCTTTCTTAAAAAATTGGATTTATATTATTGTATTCGCGCAAGCGTGAATATTATATATACTTGAGTTATTCAGAAAGCTTTTGGGTAATTCAGTTAATGCTGACTGTTAACAGCCTTAAGAATGATTTTTACTTAATTTTTATATAGTGTGCCATCATATTTTGATGGCACATTATTTTTTCCACATTATTTTTTCCACATTATTTTTTTCCACATTATTTTTTCCCACATTATTTTTTCCACATTACCACATTATTTTTTTGTTAATTACTCACTTTTAAGTACGCCTCTTTTTATTCATTGAACTTGTATTCGTAATAATCTTTAATGGAAAGAATACAATACGTATTGGATTGAAAATTTCTACAAACACATAGTTTATCGAGTTATTACAAGACTCGCAAGGATGTTGTGAAACGCTATCTTACTAGTTGACATTTCCGTATCCAAAAAGAACACTGGAATCATTATACAGAGGTATTTATATAGTAGTGAATTTTTTAGTTTTTAAGCTTAGCTTTAAAAACCTTTTTTCTTTCTCTCCTTATTATCCATAAATTTGGTAATAAACTTTATTGCATATTGTTTAATTTTTGTTATTTATACAAAATTGTTATTATTATTACAATTTTATTTATACTTTGGCGCGGGCGAGCAGGGACTTGAAATTTATTACTTGACTTTGATTTTTATTGCTTGAAATTTATTGTTTTTATTCATTTGTGTTAATGTTTCACTGGGGCTCGAAAAAGGGACCTGAATTGCGTTTCTAATGTTAGTTGTTTTCATTTTGGTTTGTTTATGTAAAGTTGACATAATTTTAAGGAGTGTTACCATTTAGTATGTTAGCTTGGTATTTTTATGTGTTTATGTGTCTTTATTGTTTGTGTAATATTTTACGATGTCAAATTTTAATTATTTAATTGATGTTATACATTGATGAGTTATATTAGTAGAATTAACATTTGTTTATTTGTAAATGGAACGGAAAGGTTGATAGGTGAGAGACGTAATTAAATTGATAAATTTATTTGATTACATTTTATGTAATCTTAATTATTTAAAAAATGCATTACAGTGATACTTTACAACGATTTATAGATTCAATTCTAGGTCATGATTTATCCCATTCAGTTTTTGTTTTAAACGATATTGTTTTTTAGTACTTTTAAAGGCTAAATGATGCCAAGTTAAATATTAATTAAAAGATAAATGTGAATTTTGTAAACCTCAATTATCATATTTAAGTTTTGTTATTGATAAACTTCTTAACATTCAATTGTTAATACATTTATTTAAATTTTGAAACGCTTGAATTACATTACTTTTGATAATGAATTTTTATACGATTAAATTTATTAGAATTTATTGAATCCATTTAACGAAAACTTTGAAATGAATTACAAATTTAGATTATTTTATTTCTTTGTCACATAATGACAATATTAATACTTGAGTTAGTATTCCTGCTTAAGATTTTTTCCAAATTAATTGGAATATTATAAATTTTAGAGTTCCGTTCATGTTTTATAATTTAAATTTAATGGTAGTAGTTTAGATGCGAAAGTTTAACATATTTTTGTGTTATTTGTGTGTAAATTCCATTTTGTTATTTTCTTAGATTGTACTTCTTCCATGTTGAATTGTTTTTAATTTAAATCGTAACGCTGTTCATGAGTCTACGAAATTTTCACCTTCCTTTTTGGCGTTTGGTCGGACAGTTCCTATTTCTGGAGATTTTTATGGTCGACTAAAGGATTTCAAAGAGGATGATTTATTTATTACTAACCGTGAACAATTAGTTCAAGATTTAAATGAACTTTCACCCATTTTTAAACATGTTAAACAAAATTTACATGCAGCTTACGAAAGAAATTCAAAATCTTACAATTTGCGACGTCGTCCGTTGAAATTAAATGTTGGCGATTTAGTTTGGAAAAGAATTTTACTTTATCTGATGCGACTAAAATTATAGTCAAAAGTTAGCTCCAAAATTTATTGAAGCGAAAGTTATTGAAGTGGTAGGTCCAACTACGTACCGATTGGCCACCCCTATTGATAATAAACCCTTAGGTGTTTTTCATGTTAAGGATTTAAAACCACATTAGTTATTATTTTTTCGAATCCTTTTTAATTATTTTTTATTCTAGTATTTTTACATTCTGGTTTTCTTATTTATATTTTTTAATTATTTTGATAATTTTTCAAAATAATTTTATTTTGTGCTTATTTCGCACATTATTTTATTTTATATTGTTGTGGCTTTGCAAACCACTTAATTATTTTTTTACATTTGTTAGCATGATTTTTGCTACATTTGTTTAGCACGATGGTTGATATTTAGATCCCATTGTGTGATTGATTTTTTAGCATGATGTTTGATATTTAGATCACATCGTGCGTTTGTTTTGCCGACTTTGTGGGACATTAGTTCTCAGGCAGATTATCTTCCTTTATTGGATTTACAATTTGCTATTGTTACAATAGTACAATTGAAGATAACTATTTTGAGTTTACCTCTGATCGTTAATTTGACGTGTAAACTCTTTACCATTGATAAGAAAACTAGTAATGCTTCTATACATTTTTATTTTTTGATTGATTTAATTATTTTATTTTTTCCTGATTTGTGTAGTGTTACTATTCTTGGACGGTGCTTGAGGACTTCGGTTCGCCTTGTGTCAACCTCGATTAGTTCACTTCCTGATTATGACGTTTTGGTAGTTTTAGGAGGGGATTGTTGTGTTCGTAAGAGTGCATCATCTTTCTCTTTGCTATCTCACCTAGATTTCGATTTATTTATAAAACGTGCGTGTTAGTTAGGGTATGTTTATTCTTGGACGATGACTGTGGAACAACATGAAACCTGAATCTCGTGAAGGGTAGAGTGGCCTCTCTTGTTCTCCACGACGAAGCATCCTGAGCTAATTTGCCAAGAAAATAGTCGTATCTTGGGTTTACCGATTTTGACTCACTTATCGAACGTGACTGTGGTAGTTGTGTTATGTACCTAGGAGGCTTGGTTTGAGACCACCGGGGTAGGGTAATTGAACCGCTCTCTCGACCTCAAATCTCGCGATTATTTATTGTTAGTCCGCAAGGATTTTTTTTTAATACTTATACTCTCGAGTAGAGTGGCGTTTAGCCTTGATTTTTTATGAAGTTGCACGATGACCGTTTCCGGGTTCTCTGCCCACTGTCCCTTCAGGTCATGGTAGGTTACGGTTTCCGTTCGTTTTTTACCTTAGATTCAAATTTTTTTACCGGATACTCATTTTGCTCTTCTGATGGTGGTTTGCTTCACTAACCCCACCAGTTAAAGTTTTTACTTTATTTAAGGTTTCGGGTCCTTGATTCTCGACTAGTGGCGTGTGCGGGTGGTAGCGCGTCATTAGCTTTTTTGGTGTTGCGAGGGGTCTTTCCTGACCAACGTCACCACATTTTCCGTACTTCTTCGTACATTTTCTTGTTATTTTTTAAATATTGCTTATATTTTAATTAGCTTAACATTTTGTATGTTTTAATTTTAATAATTCATTTATTAGATTAGTGTTTGGAATCTCCGCTTTGGTGATCTCCGAGTCCAAATTTTAAGAGGGGGTGTGTAACAACCTTTTTTTTGTGGTTGTACAAAAAAATACGTTAATCTAAAATCATTAATTTATTTGGCATAATATTAGAAAAGTTTTAATTATTATTATGTAGAATTGAAAACTGGCAACTTAAATTGCATTTTCTAGAACAAATCTTTTGGGTGTAATATTACATAAATAGTTTTAGTTCCCTTTCTTAAAAAATTGGATTTATATTATTGTATTCGCGCAAGCGTGAATATTATATATACTTGAGTTATTCAGAAAGCTTTTGGGTAATTCAGTTAATGCTGACTGTTAACAGCCATAAGAATGATTTTTACTTAATTTTTTATATAGTGTGCCATCATATTTTGATGGCACATTATTTTTTTTCCACATTATTTTTTTTTCCACATTATTTTTTTTCCACATTATTTTTTTCCCACATTATTTTTTTCCACATTACCACATTATTTTTTTGTTAATTACTCACTTTTAAGTACGCCTCTTTTTATTCATTGAACTTGTATTCGTAATAATCTTTAATGGGAAGAATACAATACGTATTGGATTGAAAATTTCTACAAACACATAGTTAATCGAGTTATTACAAGACTCGCAAGGATGTTGTGAAACGCTATCTTACTAGTTGACATTTTCGTATCCAAAAAGAACACTGGAACCATTATACAGAGGTATTTATATAGTAGTGAATTTTTAGTTTTAAGCTTAGCTTTAAAAACCTTTTTCTTCTCTCCTTATTATCCATAAATTTGGTAATAAACTTTATTGCATATTGTTATTTTTGTTATTATTAGAAAGCATTTAATGTTCATTAAATAGGTTTTGTTATTCCTGTCAAAGATAACATGGTGCCCGAGAATTCATTTAATTATATTTTATAATTTTTTTTACATTGCATTTTAGTAATTAAAGAAATGAAAATAACTAAACAGGTGAGAAACAAGACGCATTTCAGGTAGGTTAATCAGAGCTAAATTAGAACCCTCCTATCTCAATCTACTGATGAGCCAGCGGCACATTATCAATTAAATTGTGCTTATTATTACAATTTAATTTTTTATTATACTTTGGCTTAAGTTAAAGCATTGTTACAAAGTGGTTGACTAATCTAGAGTTTGATTTGTTCAATTTGTAATTAATTTCTGCATACAAAAAGAAGAAAAAAAAACAACACCTATTATTCACTGGGACGTTGACCTACTTAGTTCACTACCTTCAAACGGTAGTTGCGCGTTGAAGCTCCTGTTTTTAAAATACATTATACATGGTGGAACAGATATCGAGGTCATATGAATTACAGTCATTGTTTGAAACCGTATATATATTTATATTCAAATTTAGAATTTCTGTAACTTTTCTGTACTTTGTCTTTCATTAATATTAATTATTTGTCATTACGGATAATTTTGTTCAGAGCAAGTTCTGCTGTAATAAAAATTTCTGTACTATTGAATGTCTTGCTGTAATTCTATGCCTTGCACTGAACAGACTATCCAGATATTTCTATTTAATACCACTTCTTAATGGTTTTAATAAAATTAAAGAAACCGAAATCAAAATCATTGGGGATTTAAATTCTATTTTGTGAAACGTAGGCCGTAGCCGTTTCAAAAATTAAGCACTACTATTTTCATTGTGGGTCTATTTTAGATCGCCCTTTATGGGTTACCTTCGCCCTTTCGGCTTCGATTTGTAAGTACTTACAACCGTCGGGAGCGGCACAATTAACGAAACTTTTTTTTACGTTTAGGGTTCGATTAATGAACTGAATATATTTAGTTTTTTTATTCTTTGTGGGCATCTACGACGGCTCACCACTTGCCATCGTCAGGGCTGAATTATAATTATTTGGTTAGTTAAGATTGTTTACGTTCGATATTTCTTCGACAATTACTAATGTGAGTTTAAATTAAATTAAATATACGTTTACTTCTTGGTTGTTTGGGTAAAAGTTTTTTTCCTCTTTTAAATTGTTTCCTTTTTTTTTTGATCACTACCTGTTTCAGGTTTTACAGGGCCTGCCCCTACTCTACTCCTCTTTTTTCCTTTTTCTTTCCTTTTACCCCTTTCCTGAATAAAACCTGTGGCGCCTATCCTTTAGTGGCTATCTAACCAAGTCAACAACAGTGTAGCAAACCTCCAAAACCCCACGCATCCAAGTGCTCTGCGGTTAAACGACCGTACGCATGAGTCTAGTCGAGTGCACTTTAAAAAAAAAAAAGAAAAATGTTTACATGCTGGTTAGACATGTAGCAATATTTATTTTTGTCTCCTGTTATTGTTTAATTTGTATGTGGGTCTTTCAATGTTTATTTAGATCTCTCGTTTTTTACATCGATTTGCGCGTTCTAGGTTTCGTCTTTGGGTTTTTGTCAGTTTGTTATGAACGTAGTCAGAGGTTATTCGCGTGTTCTTGTATGTACTGTGTAATTTGTTTATTTTCGTTTCTTTCAAAGGGATTTTTCAAGTGTAATCGTACACGTAATATTTGAAAGGGCGTATATCCGGTGGGCGTATGTACACTGTTACTATATGATAGTAGGGCGTAATCCATTAGTTGCGTTGTGGGAGTATCGGGTTTTTCTTCTCGCAGAACTCGTATACTTTCTATGAGAGATGAGTGAAATCTTTCGATTGGACTATTGCTGTTAGGGTTGTGCGCAGTGGTGTAATGAATCTCTACTTGGTGTAGTAGGCAAAGGTCTTGGAGTACGTGATTTTTGAATTCTATTCCGTTGTCGCAAGTGATTTTGGTTGGAATTCCGCAATATCTCAGATAGTTAATTAGTTTGTTTACTATTTCGATGGCGGTCAGGGAAATTATAGGGTATGCTTGTCCGTATTTTGAGAAACTATCTATTATGGTCAGGAATTGTTGTCCTGAACACTTAAAGCTATCCATATAAATGTGTTCGAGTGGAATCTGTCCTATTGGGGTCGGTTTGAAAACAATATCGTTGGGGTGACGTTCGTATTTGGATTTTTGACATATGTCGCACTAGTTTATGTAGTTGGATACGTCTTTGTCCATATCCGGCCAATGGAAATGTTTCTTGAGAACTGTGAGATTTTCGTTTATTCCGCGGTGTGTGGTTTTAGTTTCATGATAGTATTTGATTTTTTGTTGTTTGTCATTTTCGTTAGATCTGTTAGAAGTCTGTTAGATATTAGTAGGTTAAGTGATTTGTCCTTAAAATTTTTGTTCATAAAATTAATGAATGGGATCTTAAGTCTTTCCTCCTTAAAATACAAGCAATAAGTTAATCTGGGTTTGATATATTCTTTTATAAAAAATTCCCACTTATTCGGGTCTCGTTGTTCGGAACATATCTGCAAAAAAATACGATTTTTATCGAATAGTTTTTCTAATTTTGATTTCGTTGCTGTTGTGCTTCCTGAAATTATGATTTGATTTTGATAAGATTTGGTTGGCCGTAAAGGGAATGCTAAATATGGGGTCTTCTAGGCTCGTGTGAATGGTTTCGTCGTCTTCTTCCTTGTTACTTAGTCCGTGTGATGTTTCATAATTTTCGCTAGTGAGTCCACAAATATCTTTGGGGTCTACATTATTAATTAAGGAGGTTCTATCTTCTTCCGTGAATGTTTCTGCAGTGTTAATTTCTATTCTAGATAAGGCATCTGCATTGGTATTTAGTTTACCCTTCTTGTAAATGATATTGTAATCATATTCTTCTAACTTTAGTCGCCATCGAACCAATTTGGAATTAGGTTCTTTGAGCGAAAATAGCCACTGTAGGGGTTTGTGGTAGCTTATGTTATTAAATTTTGTGCGCAAGTATTTTACTGCCCATACTATTGCAAGTAGTTCCTTTTCGATAGTGCGATAGTTTAATTCAGAGGGATTTAATGTTCTCGAGGCATACGCGATGGGGAGGTCCTTACCAATTGGGTCTTGTGATAAGATGGCTCCTATAGCAAAGTTTGATGCATCGGTTGTAACATTGAATGGTTTATTGAAGTCGGGATATTGCAAAATCGGGTCGTTCATCAAAATTTGTTTGCATAGTTCACAGGTTTCGACGTACTGGGCGGTATGTTCACTTGGGATCCTTTCTTTAAACACTGTGTTAGACGTTTGGTCAGTTTCGCCAAGTTTTTAATAAATTTTCTGTAATATCATATAAGTCCTAAGAATAATTTTATTTCCTTAACGGATTTAGGTATAGGAAATTTTTGAATGGCTAATACCTTTCTTTTGTTGGGTCGGGTACCTTCGGGTGTGACGAGGTGACCTAGGAATTCTACCGATTTTTGAAGGAATTCGGATTTGTCCAACTGTATTTTAAGTATCCAGCGTCTCGTAATGTTTTAAATATAATGTGTTCTTGGAGAGATGTAGAAAAGATTATTATGCCATCAATGTATACCAAGTAGATTTTATTTCGTAGGTCTTTGAGCACGTCTTCCATTATCCCTTGAAATGTTGCGGGACGTTTGTCAATCCGAAGGGCATTCGAACGTATTCAAAATGTCCTCCCTCTACGGGGATGGCTTTTTCGTCCATTTTTATTTGGTGGAACCCTGATGCCAAGTCCAGTGTCGTAAAGTACTGGCAGCGTCCAAGTTTATCCAGGATATCGGTGATATTGGGTAGTGGGTAGCGGTCATCTATCGTTTTTTCGTTGACTTTTCTGTACTCCACTACTATTCACCATTTTTGTGTTCCACTGGCGTCCTGTTTCTTTGGAACGATCCAAATGGGCGAACTCCAGGGAGACTGTGAGGGGCGAAATTTTTCCATCTGCTTGTTTACCTCTTGTTTATGTGCGTATGGGTATCTATAAGATTTCGTTAGTCTGTCGTTTTTATTTCATGTCTTACTTTACTAGTGAACGTCAGGCGATCATTTGGTTGGTAGAATATGTCTTCAAAATGTTTTATAAGTTTTTAGAGGTTTGATTTTTCTTCTAAGTTAAGGTATTCGGTACGCAGTTTGTCAAGTAACATTCGGTTATCGTTTCCCGCGTAATCATGCATGCATAAATTGTTCTAAGTGATAGCATTCGAATTGTCTTGTGCCGAAATTGTTAGCGTACGATTTGAATACGTCTTTATTGATTTGAATTAATTGACTGAGTGGCAGTGTGTTTATTAATTCTACGACGGTAGACCCGCCTTTTATTTTTAATAAGCTGACAGGAATTGCTACAGTATTACTATTAATTCTAATTTCTGGGGTAATAATTTCCTGATCCGGAAGATCTATGTTGATTCTTTTTAAAATAGAAGTTGGTGGTGGGATTTCAATATTTTGTGTATCAAACTCGGTTCGGTATTGTAAAAGAATTTAAATTTTTTCATTATACACTGTCTTATTATGTAAGTCAGGGTTTAATCCTAGTCTCGAAAATCTTTTATTCCTATAATTCCGTCAAAGTAGTCATGGAAATCGAAAAGAATGAAGTCTAAAAGGTCGTCTTTAGCGTGGAATTCGGGGTAGGTTGGTATTTTTGCTTTAAACAGCGCTTGACGTGAACCAGCGCATGTTACGATGGGTGTTTTTGATCGGACAATTGTGTCGGGGAAATATTTTTCGGCGATATAAGGTCGCAGAATGGACGGGTGACAACCTGTGTCGATTAAGAGTTTGATGGGGGGTTTTGTTATTTGGATGTAAGGTAGTGAGTTTGGAATTATATTATTCAAGTCTACGGTTCTGTTAATGGTAGGCTTGGTTCGTGAAAATTTTCGTATATTTCATAATTGTCATGTTGAGGACTGTCCAAGTCGTCATCGTAGGAAGTTATTTCTGTGTCGAAGAAATTTTCAGGAAAGTCGGCAAGGTATTTATCATTAGTTTCGGTAGCGTACAACTTTGGTTTACTGTTTTGTTGGAAATGGTTATTAAATGTTGGAGTTTTAGGGATAAATTGTTTGGTAGAATTACGGGAATTAATAGACACTGGTTGTGGTTTATTTTGGGGTTTATAATTATTTTGAGGGGCCAAAACATTTTTCGGTTTACCAAAAACTTGAGAATTCGTTGGGAATCTTTGAGGAACTTGCCTTGTTTGTATATTTATTGGTTGACTAGGAAACTCAGAACTTTGAGAAACAAACTGATGGTGAAATGGGTTGTTTGGTGACGGTGTATTATTAGATTGAGGCTTTTAAAGTTATAAAAATTTCGTGGGGGGTACATAGTTTGCACAGATATCCTGTTTATATTCGTGTTATTTTTATTTGATTGCGTTGGAGGTTGAAAGGATTTGTGTCCATAGTCACGTCGCATAGTATTTACGCGTTGTTCGTTATAAAAATGTTCCATTAAGAGGGATTGCGTCTCTAAATTAATTTTAACTTCTAATCTAGGCTTCATATGCCTAATTCTATCTAAAAAGTCTAAAATATTTTTATGCCTACCTAACGACATATGCAGGAATTCGCGAGTTAGTATTTGTCAACACTATCTCCGTAGTGATTTCTTAACGCGGTACGTATTAGCGGCCAGGTAGTCAAATCTGGACGGCACATTACAAAATTGAGTACTTCGTCTCTTAGTTTTGAACATATAACGTTGAATGCAAAATCATTTACGTTGTGATCTGTAGTAACACCGGATGTAGTATGAAAATTGTGGCATCTTTTGGTAAAACTTTCTAATTGACTAGATTCACCAGAAAAAGTTGGCAAAAAATCTGCAATAGCTTTTGCAGCTGGACATGTTGGAGTAGTCAAGGGCATTTTTTCTAATAAGTGAGACAAGTTTTCTAAAGTTAAATTATCTACTTCTTCGTTTGACATAAACTCAATAATAGATTTATAATCCACGTAAATAGGAAGGTGAGGATTATAAGAATAATAAAAATGAATTGCTCTTACTTCTTGTCTGAAGTATTCTTCTTTGTACAAGATAATTATCCAGGAGTAGCGTCTAGCTTCAATTCTGCTAATTACTTGTTGTTGTGTAGGTTCTACGTATGGATTGGAGATGAATAATTGAAACCAATGGTCAGGAACAGCTTGATGCCTTAATTCTGCCTTCTCCAATCCTACCGACTGCGCCAATTATGTTTATAATTATTTCATGGTATATAATATTTATTGTCAATTCTTGTTCTATAAATTGAACTACAAAAATATAACACTTAATACTAATGAGTATTTATCAAACTGACGTTTATAGTAACACTACTTTATTACTGAATGTGCAACTCTTTTATAGGTTCATTAGTTAGTCTAAAATAAAGTCTTGCATTAATCTATAATGGGGTTCAATCACAGTAGTGATTGAACTGCATTTTCCAAGAAGAAACATTTAATGATCTTGAATATAATAAAAGTTTGATAAAATAACAATTATTAGTTTCATTACATAAATCCAGGATCACTAAAAGTAAAAGGGAGGCACTTGCGCCGCCATCTTGGATTTTGACGTCACAAGACCGCCCACGTGGGCGGCCGCATTTTCCACCCCTATGGTTTCTTTTCGAAGCCCTTTTTCAACCCTTGACGGAATTTTCTATCCCTAATTAAGGCCTTTTTGTTTTTTATTAGCTTACGTGGGGGACCGCATTTTCAACCCTTATTTTTTTATGGTTTCTTTTCGGAGACCTTTTTTTCCAACCCTTTTCAACCCTAATTATTTTTACTCGCTCACGTATAGGACGCGTATTTTCAACCCTTATTTTTCATCAAATTTATGACGCCGATTAAAGTTGCCACCTACAACATATGGCTTTCAATTCTTCTTCAACCCTTTTGCCTGTATTAAGGGCCTTTACAGCTACGTCTTTTGTACATACTAACGTGAGGGGCTGGGGTTCGTCTTGGTGCTGGGGCTGGACCTGGAGCTGGTCTTGGGGTCGGGACTGGAGCTGGTCTTGGACTTGGGATAAGTCTTAGGGTTTGGTCTTGGGGCTGGACATGGAGCTGGTCTTGAGGGATTGGTCTTGGACCTGGACCTGGTCTTGGTCTTGGACTTGGAGTTGGTCTTAGGCTTATTTTTGATGGATATCTAATTAAGGTCCTTTTGGTAGTTTAGCCCCTGGCGGTTAGGCAAACGCACACGCATACAATGTTGGAAATTGCATAATTACCCTAATAAGATATTATTATTAAAATTATCGATCCTATTGTCTAAATGGTCAGATGCTATTGGATGATCTTTTACCTATACGAGAAAACGTTGTATTTCTAATAAGGAGGTTCTTGTAAGACAGAAGTTGTGTTAAGGATTGATCTTGCGTGGGGAATTTGCATGACAGTAAAATTTAATTATAGAACACTTATTTTTATTGTAAATGTCATAATTAAAAAATCCTCAGTGAGTTATAAAAAAAATTACTGACATTCGGGTCTAATGAAACAACAATTTTTTATTAAGTTAATTACATAACAGTTATTACAATATTACCTTCTAAAATGAAATATTAAAAACTGATTGTTTTACCTGCGTTGACTGCACTGAAATATGTTTAATATCCATCTGACCGTTAAAATGTACGCCTTAATATTTTTTAAAGAAACCTGTTACGTATAGCTTAGATGTGTTTTATAACTGTAATTAAAAATCTGTAAATAAATAAATGGTTAACAGCACACTAACCAGCTCTGTACTTAAAGAACGTTTTTGAGGGACTGCTTCACGAGTGATAGTCACTGCTTTGTGTTGCTTGTCTAATCAAACTAGAAAACAACTTTCTACGTTGTTGTAAAAACTAGCTATTGATTTCCCATAATTAATTTTTAGAGTGTAAATATACAACCAACCTTATTATCTTTATCACACTTACTGCAACTCGTATTTACCTTTCTCTTAAAATCGGTTTGAAAAATATTCATATTGTACATACGGACACACAAATTGTTTTTATAAAAAAAACCACATTAAGAGTTTGAATTTGTAATTACGTGTGCAACATACGGTTTTAAATTGACCATGTATTTTCCCCATATTATTTTTTTATTAGAGTTTTTAAATTTTTATTACCATGATTGTTATTAAAATTATCACATCTCTATTAATGATCATTTTGATATAAAAAGGGATGCCTAAATTTACCATTGCATTTTCAATTTTGGTAAAACAATCTCGTTTTTGAGGAAACAACCTTCAAAACAATCAATCAAACCAGATACATAAGAATGCTTTAATTATATCCATTTAAATAGCGAAATAAATAAATTCAAGATGTATCTGAAAATGACTTCTATCAAAAAAAAAGGTTTTGTCTTTTTAAAAAACCTTAGATTTTTATAAAACAAGACCGAACGTCCTAGTCGTTATTGAAAATGCTCAACCATCTATGTACAGTATACATTGCAATAACAAATATAATTCAGCTCATTACTTTAAAAATAAATGTGTAATTAAGAGCTGGTTGGTATACATCAGAATGTTATTTGTTAACATGCAATTTAAACACGCGTTGAATAAGCGGCCTTGCTTGCTTGCTTATATGTTTTATTTACACAGACCTTTTGAGAATTTTATGTCAAGGGCCCGCGACAAGGGGAAAGACCCGAGCGCAAGTTCCTAGGAACTGTATGTAGTTTTGAAAATATACAGCTACGTGGAACTATGATCAATCTCTATTACAGAAAAACGTCTGTTAGCTCATACACCACTAGATGGCGCCACAAACAAGCTGAAACTTCCAGCCAACCGTTCACGACAGACGTGAGAGACGAAAGGACAAGAGAAACGGGGGGATGGGAGAGACGAAAGCCACGTTAGCGTTTAAACTAATGGAAATACCACATTTAATGCAATTCTCTCTTGCTATGATAGATGTTGTGGGGCATGTTAAAAAACTTTAGAAAATACGAAAAATGTAAATTTCCTTCAAGACATGGATAAATTAACGAAGCTTCTATGTAAAAATTAAACGTATTATAAATTCTAGAGACTGTAGGAAATCGGGGCGATTATCCGAGGGGACAGAATTAGTTATAATAGGTATTAAACCGATAACCACCAGAAATAAATTACATAACGACATAACGTATTACATTTCGACGATCTGGATACGTTATGCATATCTAATTATTGACTAGAAAGAGAATTGGAAGAACAAAGTTTAGATTTAAATTATAAAATTAAAATTAAATTGGATGTACTAAAGCACACGCCTATTAGACATAAAGAGAGAATTGTAATTTGTGTGTAAAAATGTTACCTATTTTTTGTGTAAAAAATAAAAGTGTTGTAAAACTTGTTTATTTGATTTTATTTAAATTATATTGGAGGAATGGGTGTAAGTACTCAACAATGTTCGGATAGGATCGGTTATCTTCGGGTCTCGAGGAGTTGGGTCGCACTAACTATAGTACGGTTAATGCGATTCGTACCTATATGAAAACATTGCATCGCAAAATTTTAACTGTGTATATAGTCTCCAGCGAGTAAGCATTATTATTATAATGTATTCTCCTGTTTATGAACCAACATCAGAGGGCACTAGAGATTTCAGGGATTTGTTAGTAAATTACTACAATATAACCGTTCAAGCTGATGATGAAAACAATGAAGTGGATGAGGCGAATGTATCTCACACTCATGATGATAATGATGATTCACAGAAGAAGAAGACTGATGAGATAGAGGGAAAGGACGAATCTCAAGACCCTGACAATAGTGACGAATTACAGTCGTAAAAAGGAGAAGACTGATAGGAATGTAATTAAATTAAATAAATAAATGATGTATTGTTTAAATATATTTTTTAAACGCTAAGTTTTCTTTCAATTTTGTTTTCGGAATCGACTTTCGGGTTTGTTTATAATTTGTATATTTAAGAAGCTAGTTTCTATCAATCTTATTGGATTTAATACAAAAAACAAAAGCGTTGGAAATTAAACGTGGCTTTCGTCTCTCCCATTCCCGCGTTTCTCTTGTCCTTTCGTCTCTCACGTCTGTCGTGAACGGTTGGCTGGAAGTTTCAGCTTGTTTGTGGCGCCATCTAGTGGTGTATGAGCTAACAGACGTTTTTCTGTAATAGAGATTGATCATAGTTCCACGTAGCTGTATATTTTCAAAACTACATACAGTTCCTAGGAACTTGCGCTCGGGTCTTTCCCCTTGTCGCGGGCCCTTGACATACAATTCTCAAAAGGTCTGTGCAAGCAAGCAAGGCCGCTTATTCAACGCGTGTTTAAATAAAACCAGCTCTTAATTACACATTTATTTTTAAAGTAATGAGCTGAATTATATTTGTTATTGCAATGTATACTGTACATAGATGGTTGAGCATTTTCAATAACGACTAGGACGTTCGGTCTTGTTTTATAAAAATCTAAGGTTTTTTAAAAAGACAAAACCTTTTTTTTTGATAGAAGTCATTTTCAGATACATCTTGAATTTATTTATTTCGCTATTTAAATGGATATAATTAAAGCATTCTTATGTACCTGGTTTGATTGATTGTTTTGAAGGTTGTTTCCTCAAAAACGAGATTGTTTTACCAAAATTGAAAATGCAATGGTAAATTTAGGCATCCCTTTTTATATCAAAATGATCATTAATAGAGATGTGATAATTTTAATAACAATCATGGTAATAAAAATTTAAAAACTCTAATAAAAAAATAATATGGGAAAATACATGGTCAATTTAAAACCGTATGTTGCACACGTAATTACATTCCAAACTCTTAATGTGGTTTTTTTTTATAAAAACAATTTGTGTGTCCGTATGTACAATATGAATATTTTTCAAACCGATTTGTTATTAATTATTTTAAGAGAAAGGTAAATACGAGTTGCAGTAAGTGTGATAAAGATAATAAGGTTGGTTGTATATTTACACTCTAAAAATTAATTATGGGAAATCAATAGCTAGTTTTTACATCAACGTAGAAAGTTGTTTTTTAGTTTGATTAGACAAGCAACACAAAGCAGTGACTATCACTCGTGAAGCAGTCCCTCAAAAACGTTCTTTAAGTACAGAGCTGGTGAGTGTGCTGTTAACCCTTTATTTATTTACAGATTTTTAATTACAGTTATAAAACACATCTAAGCGATACGTAACAAGTTTCTTTAAAAAATATTAAGGCGAAAATTTATCGGTCAGATGGATATTAAACATATTTCAGTGCAGTCAACGCAGGTAAAACAATCAGTTTTTAATATTTCATTTTAGAAGGTAATATTGTAATAACTGTTATGTAATTAACTTAATAAAAAATTGTTGTTTCATTAGACCCGAATGTCAGCAATTTTTTTTTTATAACTCACTGAGGATTTTTTAATTATGACATTTACAATAAAAATAAGTGTTCTATAATTAAATTTTACTGTCATGCAAATTCCCCACGCAAGATCAATCCTTAACACAACTTCTGTCTTACAAGAACCTCCTTATTAGAAATACAACGTTTTCTCGTATAGATAAAAGATCATCCAATAGCATTTGACCATTTAGACAATAGGATCGATAATTTTAATAATAATATCTTATTAGGGTAATTATGCAATTTCCAACATTGTATGCGTGTGCGTTTGTCTAACCTCCAGGGGCTAAACTACCAAAAGGACCTTAATTAGATGACCATAAAAAATAACCCTAAAACCAACTCCAAGTCCAAGACCAAGACCAGATCCAGGTCCAAGACCAAGACCAGATCCAGGTCCAAGACCAATCCCCCAAGACCAGCTCCAGGTCCAGCCCCAAGACCAAACCCTAAGACTTATCCCAAGTCCAAGACCAGCTCCAGCCCCGACCCCAAGACCAACCCCAGCCCCTCATGTTAGCATGTACAAAAGACCTAGCTGTAAAAAAGCCTTAATACAGGCAAAAGAGTTGAAGAAGAATTGAAAGCCATATGTTGTAGGTGGCAACTTTAATCGGCGTCATAAGTTTTATTAAAAATAAGGGTTGAAAATACGCGTCCTATACGTGAGCGAGTAAAAATAATTAGGGTTGAAAAGGGTTGGAAAAAAAGGTCTCCGAAAAGAAACCATAAAAAATAAGGGTTGAAAATGCGGTCCCCCACGTAAGCTAATAAAAAACAAAAAGGCCTTAATTAGGGATAGAAAATTCCGTCAAGGGTTGAAAAAGGGCTTCGAAAAGAAACCATAGGGGTGGAAAACGCGGTTGCCCACGTGGGCGGTCTTGTGACGTCAAAATCCAATATGGCGGTGCAAATGCCTCCCTTCTACTACTAAATAGTTAATAGGATTCCTAGAATGGAATAATTAATATTTCAAATATAATGATGATCCAGGTGCAAGAATTCATAATTAAATATACAAGCATTTACTTAAATATGTACAGGTACTTTTTAATTACATAATTTGATCACTATCGAATGAAATGAACAAACGAATAATTACTAAACAAGTAATCTGAACTATCTTTGTAGTTCGTTATTCAACAAAAGACGTATTGTAATAAAATGATCCATGAGTGAATCTATTCGAGTGAATTCATTACTTACTATTTATTTTGTAATAAACCATGTAATAAACTTGAAAACACTTGTCAGAATATACATAAATCGTTATAAAAATTAAACTAGGTGATGCTAGTTTCTTGCAAGATACTAAAAAATATATGGGGTATTTTTATATCTTTGAAATATTCGGCTGTTTTAGAAATATTTAATAAAAACCAAAACTAGCCCTAATAGCCTCCCCCCCCCCCCTCCCCTGCCGAGACATCCAAACATCAATGCCGACTTTAACGAAACTTGGCCAAAAGTTGTAAAATGAGCTAAATAAGTCGGTTTAGCGATAGTGAAAAAAAGTCGATTGCATAACCTTCTATACCTACATATGCATATGCAGGTTGGCAGTTAAAAATAGATATCTATCTTATCTCTCAAGGAAACTATGGACGGTTTATATGATTGTAAAGCAAATTCCGTCCCCTTTCAAATAAAGTAAGAATATGTGTATGTTATACCAGAAATACGAGGAATGTTTTCAATTTTCGTAAAAACCGGAAGTAGTGTTTTCATTAGGATATCATTTCATTAGCGCAAATGAACAAAGTTTATTTCCAAAATAGTTAGAAATAGTTAGAAAGTTACAACAATATCAATATTAAATATTTGAAAATTCATATCTCCTATTAGGCATTTTCAAATGACGTCACAACGTGCGATCATGCCTGATGTTGGACAACTTTAACACACGTTCTTATGGGATGTGATTGTTTTCTGACCATTTTAACCGAAAATCGTAGGCGGTGAAAATGTTTCTGTGTTAATACTTATAGATGAGGATTGTATTGATACAATTCCCCAGAAATACGTGAAGTGAACAATTATACTACATAATATTGAAAGGTACGTCCGATTTTTAGGTTAGTTATCATCAAACTCGTCAAATTAAAAAATTACATTCAAGATAAGGCTCTTTTAGCTATGATATGTTAAAATGTGTATGTTATAAATTCGTTACTACACTCGAATACCAAACTATAAGGTTTTCAATATAATATTTACAAAATTAATTAACCTTATATCAAAATAGCACCACAAGCAGTTGTTACAAATAAGTTCAATAATTTTTTGATAGTGTTAATAAAACTCAGGTTAAATTTAGATTTTACTGTTTTCTTATACATTTCATGTTAGTATCCGAACTATTTCTAGAATTTTCTATTCGACACTAAATGTAATGTACTTTTGACTATGTAAATTTATTCTATGGCCTTAAAGAAACAAATTAATAAAAGCAGTGCCACCTTGTTTTAAACAGGCATTTGGCACTAAAATCGCCATAATTATAGATTGCTTTGAAATGGAATTGCAAAAGACAAAGAGTTGGAAATACAATGCACAACTTGGTCTACCTATAAACATCATAACACTATCAAAGTTCTCATAGGGATAACACCAGTAGACTCGATATCTTATATTTAACAAGCAGATGGTGAAATCACTTAAAGCCATTTTTCTGGAATTGACCAAACTTCGCATGGGATTTACTTTATTAAAGCAAGTAACAAAATACTTACAAATTTCTATTGCAATGTCGTAAAGGCACGAATACGTGTTCATAAAATCTAACCCAACTGTAATATACACTAATAATGAAATATCTTAACATTATATACTAACACTATAGTAAGTCAATATCTCGATTTTTTCTGGAGAAAACACTAAAAAAATACAAGTTGTCCAAGATCAGCTGTTAGAGACGGAGCTTGTGACGTACTTGAAAATTCCTAATACTAGTAGCGTTAGAAGAAGCAGGTTAGTTGCATTCATAAGAGTGGTTGGTTGCCTAGAAAAAATAAAAAAACAAAAAAATTGTTTGGAGAGAATTTTGAATAAGTCAATTTCGAATAATTGCTTAAGCTTGAGACCTTAAATGTAAGCAAATTTATACCATAACGTATTACGTAAAGAAATCTCTTTAATGAACCTACGCATATCTATTTCCAATTCTTTTATATCTTGAACGGTATCGGAAATATATATATATATATATATATATATATATATATATATATATATATATATTTCTACAAAAAAAAATGTATATGTGACTGTAACTGCGCCCATATTCAATTTTGAAAGTTTAAAAAAATTGCATTTCATGGGAATTAGTGATGACCTGAATTTCAATTTTCTATGTTAAAGTTTGAAAATTTGCTTCCAAAATAACAACCTTATTTTCACCCCCTGTATGCCTATTGCGTTTAAAATCTTGTTTTGTCGACATAATTGTCTCGTAGGCCTTCATTCCAAATTTCATAAAAATCGTCCGTATAGTTTCGGCTGGCGAGTGACCACAGGCATACAAGTTCAGGGAGCCATAAACATCAAAATAACGCAACTTATTTTTTTCGACCGCAATACTTTCTTGTTTAGCAAGAAAGTAAAAATGTTAGAAGTTGAAACTTGTAACTTAAAAATAAAAATATCATTTTTCATTGATATTTGTTATTTTTATTGCCTTATAGTTTTTAATTTATAGATCTCTTATTCATACCCTTAAACGATAAAATAGCTGGTGTTTGTACGGAATAATGCGATAAATGCTAATTGTTTATGTTTATGTGACAACACTTTTTTCAATATCCATTCCAAGAAATTTGATTATATATATATATATATATATATATATATATATATATATATAATCAAATTTCCTGGATTGTTAGAAATTATTGTGACTAAACATGACCAATCTGCATATTTTTGTTACCGAACCGCTGGCGGCGAGGGATTTAGTCATTCTCTAGTCTCTGTTCGCGGGGAACAGCCGTTCTTGAATTTAATATAATATAAATATAATAAATTTGTGTTAAAATTGAGTGCTTTGTGTATCTTTTCCTAACATCAGAAGTGGGATCGATCTATCGTTCACACACACCAGATCAGAATAAGTTTTTTTTTTTTGATATGTTGCATTTCTGTAAGTAACGGAAAAGTAGTATCGTTTTCAATGCATGAATGTCCATTCGATGTTGCTTGAGATTTTAGTCTCTACTAGTGATGGGCACTATCAAATTATTCGATAGTTACATACTATTCGAATTATTCGTTAGCTGAAAAAGTATTCGAATGAAAAAAGTATTCGAACGAAAAAAGTATATGAACGAAAAAAGTATTCGAACGAAAATAGTATTCGAACGAAAAAAGTATTCGAACGAAAAAATTATTCGAACGAAAAAGGTATTTGAATATTTCTTTTTCAGTTATGATTATATACGAAATACTAACATGAATAATTTTACAAAAAAACTATTGTAATAAATTAATGAAACACCACCACGTCGGCCAATGTAGCAGTATTTCCCATATAATGAGAGCATATTTCCATTAAATTTCTAAGTGTTAGATTAACACAAAATAAAATATTGCGGTGTTACATTTAAAGTTTGAAGCCAGTAATATATCAACCAAAATACTAACACAACCCGAATATGTCAGTATACCGTTCTACACTTGTTGCCAAAAGATCAATGCAATACTAACACAACGCAAAAAAGTCGACATTATTATACTGGTCATGTGCCTTCTTTAGGTGCGAATATTCCCAATAAAACTAGTATATTATGGAATGCGTTTAGGGTTCCCAGACGTCCTCTTTTGAAGACCCAAAATAAGTGTCCGGCCCGGGGTTTTATAAATATCACTAAATGTCCGAGTTTCTAGTCGTAATAAATAATCACCGTGGAATCGATCAATAGTCTAACTTTTTAACACGACACGAAGGCCATTCATTCATTCCATGAATGTATTCCATTTGGTCTGCGTGACAGCGTCTCAATGCTTGAAGATGAAACTACGTGCGCATGCGCACAATCACAATGCAGTAAACGGATCACAGACCTCTTAGCTATTCACCCCTTCCTGTTTGAATTACAAAATTTTGACCAAATATCAATCGGTCGCCATTTGTTTGGTGCCAGGCAAACTTTAGTGTCGTTCGAGCATTTTGAGTTTTTGTTTATAAAAAGTGAATTAAACACAGTTTTATTTTTCCATTGTTACAGGGGTAGTGTGTTCAGCGTATGACTGTACAAGCCGTACTGAAAAAAAGGAAGAAGGAGTTACATTTCACAGCTAAAATATATGAGTAAACTAAACAACACGCCTATAACTATTAAAATATTTTACAACTGGCTGATATTTTAAGAGGATTATTTCAAGTTTTGATAGTAACATGATATAATTAATGAGTCATCAGTATTTTGAAGTAAACAGTTGCGATTTTCATTGAAAAATCTGAATATATTAACCTTTTTTACTTTTATGTATTGAATGAATAGTCACAGATTGGTGTCCGGAATTCCCTGTCTTTCCTTGTTGTCAAAGGTTTATGTAGTCAGCAAAATAAGTACAGTAGGCCTACGGTTTTAGATTATTAAAGTAATATTAACATATAAAATTGACGTAACTTTAGGCTAATACTTTATTGAATATTTTCACATATTTTTATATTATCATAAAATTGCTCAGACAGGCCTAAAAATTTATAAAAATATGACTAAATTAAAAATGAAATTTGGAGAGTTTTTTTTCTTTTTTTTTGCGATGAGCAATTCCAAAAATAATAATTACATAACCAAAACCAAATGCATTATCGGTTCAGTTCTTTCTCCATTTTCAATATAATGACATTACAGTCATTTAAAATTTACATCAGTTCTACATACATAAAGACAAAAAAATTTACATCGATTGGGGCTTGTATCTCGATAGTTCAGTTGGTTAGAGCGCTACTCTAGCAAAGTAGATGTCGTAGGTTCAAATCCTACTCGAGGTAAACTTCTTATTTATTTATTTAATAAAATTAATAGTAGTTTTTAATTACATATTTACTTTTGAACTTATTCGATCATAACAAAACATAATTACCCTCCTTAATAAAAGAAACACAACTCTCCACTTAACAATGTTTATTTAACGGTAATAATAATAACAATTTAGTAATATATTTAACATAATATCTATACACAACGTATCAGTAACGCACACTACTGACATTCATTGATGACTCCCTAAATAGTCTTGATAATAATTCATTCATCGCTCTCGCTGAATCACGCGCTGGATTTCGGTTTCCACAATCCCTCCTTTTTTTTTCAGTTTGAGTGGTGGTACTTTTGGTGATGCTGCTTCCTTTTGCTCCTGGTTTGGTATCTGTTCTTCTGGCACATCCGCATCAGGACCCGAGTGGCTCGTCCGCGGCTGAAGTTGAGGTTGGAACTTTCTTAAGGTGGGAAACGTGTCGTTTGTATATTTTTTTATCTCTTATGATTGTGTATCCATTCTCTTTTTCTCCAAGACTATATATTCTTTATCTTCAAATCTGCTTTCTAATTTATTAGAGGTGTTTGTGTTAATACTATATCGCCTGGTCTTATGTTACTTTTCTTTGCACCTCATCCCTTATCCTCCCTTTCCTTTCCGCTTTGCTTTCTGATATATCGTTATCTCTGGCTTCCTCATCACAATCGGAGTTTATGAGATCTCGGCCTGATTGTTTGTATGAGCAATTTGGAGGCGTTGAAGAATAGACCTGTTCATATTCTCCACATCTCCATTCGCTTGCGGCCAATAGGGTGGTGTTTGTACCAGTTCAATATTATGGTCACTACAAAATTGTTTGAACTGTTCACTTACGAATTGTCTACCATTATCTGCCCTGATATTCTTATTAGTCTTGAAAAGATTTCCATTAACTGTTCTATTATGATAGATGATGTGGTTGTCTTTAAAAATCTAATTTCCTGATATCTGGAATAGTAATCAATTACCACTAATAGCATATCTTTATTTGGCAGGGGCAAGGCCCTTGTGGAAATTTATATCTCATTTTTGGTGGTGATTTGTTTGGTTGAGTCACTAACAGACAGTCACGACAATATTTTACAAATTATTCTGCTTGCCGGTCTATCCTGGACCACCACACTTTTACCCTGAGCCGTCGTTTCATTACCGTCTCTCCAGGATGGCCTTCGTGTGGTAATTTTAAGACTTCCACGATTGACAATACATGTCGTTGTCCTTGGCACGATATTTCTTCTTGCAGTTTGCACAACCTTGATATTGTATCTGCAATATTCGATCTCCCAGATTGAAATATCACTTTAAATTTAAACGATTGCAGTCTGAATAAGCATCTTTCTATGCGTGCTGGCGGCTTAGACGTTGGTTTAAATATGGATTCTAAAGGCTTGTGATTTGACATCAGCTCGAATTCTAGGCTAGCGAAGTAAAAATAAAATCTTTCTACTGCCCATACCAGTGCTAGACTTTCTTTTTCTGTCTGCGAATATCATTTTTCTAGCTCCGAAAGGCTCTTGTTAGCGAAGGAGATTACTCTTGGGTTATCCTGAATATCAAATTGTATTAAAACTGCTACCAGGGCTACGGGACTGGCATCAGTTATCAGTCTGGTTCGTCGTTTTGAGTCGAAGTACGCCAAAGTTGGAAGTTTTGCTAGAGCTTCCTTAATTCGGTTAAAATGATTGTTGTGATTTTCATTCCATCTAAACTTCATATTACTTTTGGTTAGGTGTAGCGGCTTTGTTACTGTTTCTAAATCGGGCAGAAATTTTCCCAAATATGTTACTAAACCTAGAAAACTGCGACCCTCTACTTTGTTTTCAGGTGACGGCATTCCAGAATAGTTTTTATCTTCCTTTAGGCTGCTTCAATGCCCCTGTCTGAAAGTTTATGACCCAAAAAGTTTAATTGCGGAACTTTTAAGAGACGTTTTGTTTTATTTAATTTTCGTTATTCTCATCCAGAACCTTCATTACTTCCTGAAGGCAAGTATTATGCTCCCATTCTGTACCACCATAGATAATATCATCAAGGTAATTTAGACAATTTTACAAGTCGCTTCAAAAATCCTTTGAAAAATTTCAGGGGCAGAACTGACTCCAAACATAAGTCGCATATAACGAAATATACCCCCATGTGTAATGAGTATGGTTATCCGTCGACTGTCTTCTTCTACCTCTAGTTGGAGGTATGCACTGATTAGATCAAGCCAAGTAAAATATCGTGCGTTCCTTAATTTGGTCATAAGGTTATCAAACGTCGATAATGGATATTTCTCGCAAAGAATGGCTTCATTGGCTCTGCGCAAGTCGACGCATATGCGAATATCACCAGTAGGTTTAAAACTGACCGCAATAGTAGATATCCGAGCACTAGGCTTCGTGACTTTTCTAGTATGTCATTTCGAAGTGCATCATCTAATTTATCTTCGACTTGTTTTTCGACTGATATCGGAACTCTTCCTACTGGTTGATGTACTGGTATTATGCGAGGGTCTATGGCCAGTCTTACAAGAACATTTTTGGTTTTCGGAAAAGGGGTTGCTACTTACAGTATATTTACGTCTAATCCTAATTTTAAAATACCCAACTGCTTAGCTGTTTCTTTCCCAATTAAGGAGATCTCACGATTCTCTACGACATAAACAGATGTAATAACTTCGCGTCTCTTGGGCATATTAATAGTTGTTTGAAATCTGCATCTAATTTTAAGTACATACACACAGACGTAGACACAGACACGCACATACACAACCACCCCACACCAACTCACACACCCACACACACGCACGCACGACCACACACACACACGCACATACGCACGCACACAGACACAGACACGTAGGCTCACAGACAGGTATGCACGCAGACACGTACACACACACTCATGCACGCAGACAGACACAGACACAACCCCACCCACACACACGCACCGCACATACACACTCACCGGCAGACAATGATACAGACACATCCACACACGCACACACTTACACACACACACACACACACACACACACATCTTCACACATCCACACACACCCACACACACACACACACACACATACACACAAGCACACACACGCACGCACACACACGCACACGCACACAGAGACACCCATCCAACCACACACACACACACACACCACACACATACACACACAAAACCACTCCCACACCCAGTCATACACCACCACACGACAAACAGCACAACAAACGCTCCTACATCATAGAACACGCACGCGCGCGTGCACACACGCATACACACGCAGACACGTGCAGACGCAGACCAGCAAGCACGCAGTCACGTAGGCTCGCAGACACGCAGGCACGCAGACAGGCACACACAAACTCACACCCACTCACACCCACTCACACACGCACAACGCACCACACATATACACAGCCACACACACACACACACACACAGACACACACACACCACACGAAACACAGACCAGGAGCACGAGACACACGAGACACATACACAGCACAATGATACCACACGCAACGCACGACACGCACACACGCACACTACACGTGCGCACACGTCACCACGACAGCACACATACACACACAGTCACAGCCTACCACAGCACCACGCACAATCCACCACACACACACACATCCACACGCACAGCACACAAACACAACCAACACACAACACACAACACCCACACATCCACACGTACTCACACCATCACATACATACAACACAGCACACACGACACTACAGCAACACGCAGACACGCACACACACACACAACCACACCCACACACACACGCACACCACAATACACAACACACACATACAGACACGCAGCACAACACGACACGTACCACAGACAGCAGCACGACACGCACACAGCAGGCACACGCAGACGCACGCACACACAACGCCACAGCACGACGCATCATACACACACGCAGCACACGCCAGACGCAGACACACGCAGCAACACAAAAACACTAGCATACAAACACATACACTACAATATCATACACAATCATCACACACACACACACACAACACACAGCACGCACACACGCAACAGCAAAACCACACAATACACACACACACACACAACACCACTACACACACGACAACACACAACACGCACACACGACAGGCACGCAGACACGCAGGCCCGTAGACACG